>KZ309000.1:0-20359 GCA_000376725.2 Ladona fulva
GAAGGAGCTGGCCGCGGGGTGGGAGCCGTCCTCCCCCTCATCGAGCTGCCCTCAAGCCTCGAAATCAACGAGTAGAGGTCTTTAACAGTCCTCTCAAGGTGATGGATCCGTGCCCACAGGGGGGCCGTGTCCGTCCTCCTTTCGCGAGCCATTAAGACAGACCTGTAGCTCGTCATCCTACCACTGGTCGTGAAGTGGGGGATGGAAAGTGACTGATTCTACTCACTTCACACCTTCGCCTAACTCATTGCCTTGCTTAATAAGTGGTCGGAGTTGCTTGGATAATCCCTAAACCACACAGAGTTTCACACATAGAAATAAGGAACTAGAGGCGAGAATGTTCAGTTTGTCCCATAGTCTAGCCAGAGTCACGGCTATTTTGCTGACAGGGAGAAGTACACTACCAATTCTATTCTCCCAGTATTTAGGAAAGGAGAACTGGATCGTATGTATAAACAGAGTAGATCACTAATAAGCAGGTACGATACTTGAAAAGAGAAATTACATTTTTGGAACCGGTTATAATTAACATTATATTAGTGAAATTCCAGTTACTTTTCCCTATGATTGATGGAAAGGTAGTTGTCTGTGATACAGATTCGTTCTTCCTGTATTATTTAAAAAATTACTTTGAAATTGTTTGCTTTAGGTATGCAGTCCACTTACAGAAACTAGTAGTATGAAGTGCTATATTTGTGGAGCCAGCATATCACAGATGAATAATTGAAAGCTTTTGTCAAAAATGCCATTGGACAGAAAAAGATATTCATTTGGAATTTCTGCTCTGTATTGCTACATTCGTTGTTTTGAATCTCTTCTCTAGATTTCCTTCCACTTAGACATTAAGCAGTGAAAGGTAAATTAAAAATGAAAATGGCCTAAGTAACTCGACCATCTATTCTTTCTTCACCTGTTAAACATACTGAAACATTTATTTTAGGGCGAGATTATGAAATAAAAGCAAGATATTGATGTTAAAGATGAAAGAAATCATACAAAAATCATTTCGAAAGAAAATGGGACTTATAGTTAACGTTCCAAAACCGGATTATGTAACTTTCAATGACGGATACACTGCCAGGCGCTTTTACGCTGATCCTAAACTGGCTTCGGAAGTTACAGGTCAGCAGCATACTTCCTGTACTTCATTCTTGAGTTAGCATAGTGTGCTTTCTACTACGGCAATATTGTAATATATTATATAAATATCATACAGGGCAACTTAAAACCATGACAAAACCATTGTATTTTTAACTAGGCATCGATGAAGAACTGATTTTCCGTTTCTCGGTGATCCTGATAGCTTTATCTAGTGGTCATTCGATCAATTACCTTGAATTCACGAAGTTCTGTAATAGCATAACGGAACTATGGTACTGCGTTGAGCATTAAGCTCGCAATAAATTAACTAAGTCCATGGGCACATATTTAAAAATTCGATAGTAGTCATATTTTGACAGAAAAAATATATATTAAAATCTGTTTCTCCTTTTCATTGAAGCAGTACATTTAAGATCCCTTCCGATAAGGATTTCGATATGAAGGATTGCCTTTAGCCTCATAAATTTGTTAATGTTTATTTCTCATAAAATCCAGATAAGAAAGAGCGATGCGGGTAATGAAACCCAAACTTCCTCCAACCAACTCCATTTTACATATATTTATTGAGTTACGCATTGTTTATTCGTAATCTGTACAACGGTACGAGTGGTTTGGTACCCATTNTAGACAACACCGGAAGGAAACTGATTGGACGATATTCAATGGGATTTGATTTTCAGTTTTTGGGAAAGGGCTGTTTCAATGCACATCCTCTATCCAGATTTCCTGTCTATCTTGATAGGAAATAAATTTGACAATCATTGGCCTTGGCCTCTCGTTGGTGTTGGACCTGGGGACTCCTTTGCGATGCACCCGATCAAACCGATTTACCTCCATCGAGACTTTTAAATTGTCTCGGAAAAGGGTCGCCGATTTGGTGAGGCATTTCTCCTCTTGCGTCTCCAGGATACCATGAATTAGGAGGCAATTTCTTCTGGAGTATTGCTCCAAAGCGTCCATCCGTTCTTCGAGCACTTCATTTTGTCCTGAAAGGCGTTGTAGCTCAGCAATTATCCTCCTTGCCACGTTGTTGAAACGCTCCTCCACTGAAAGGATTTCTGCATTCTTAGGAGATTCTGCTATTGCTTTCCTCAGTTCCTCCCTAATTGAAGAAAGCTCCTCCAATCCTGCCTACGAATGCGTTTTTGCACGCTCCTCTTTCAGGGACTTTCGCAGCTTGGTGACTTCGGACTCGAGGTCTCTCTTGCGGGGAACAGGAGGGGCCATCGCGGTTAATGATTGTTGGCCGAGGGTAAAAGTGAAAGTTCACGGAGTGACTGCAAGGCACGTCAGTCACCCACGGGCGGGTAAGTAGGTATTGAAGGAGGGGGAGATGGGATTTAGGAGGAGAATAGAGGGTGGACAATGGTTAGTTTCCTGCCTCTGTCTGCTATGTCTACGGCGATGGCTTCATTCTTGTTTGGGGTACAGTCTTCTGGCAAGGTGTGGATGGCTGCCGGTATGTCCTTACGAATGAGGTAGGCAATGCCTCTTCCACTGTCTCTTTTTGGTGAACCAAAGAATTGGTAACCTTTGAAGGGCATTGGTCGGGTGAGTAGGGTCTCTGTTATGCCTAGAATACCTATTGATCTTTGGGCAAGGAGAGAGAGGATTAATGGTTTCTTGGTGCGTAGGCCCCCGTTGGCATTGATGAAGATGACCCTAGTCCTGTTCATTAGTGGAAGAGAGAGGAGTAGGTGATGATTAGGGTGATGGTGTTGTTGGAGTAGGACAGGGTGATGTGAGTGTCCAGCACTGCCTCTGCTGCTCTGTTGAGTATCTGCGCAACAGTACTCCTTTCTTGTGGATGGGTGTTGGCTAGGACGATGGAAAGTAGGGTTAATAATTGTTTTACTGTAACCAGGTTATCCCCAGGGTCCTTTGGTTCATCCTGTTGTTCTGGAGCTGGTGAAACCTGTAGTGAGATGGTTGTGGCTTGGGAGTTGGGGGCTGCTGGGCGTCTTGGGCAGGTCCAGTCTGTTGTGGGATGTGATGTACTCCCACAGTTGGCACAGCATTGCTGGGGGGCTCTGCATTCCACTGCACGGAGAAGTTTGGCTATGGAGGGCTGATGTGAGGAAATAATCCTGAAAAAGGAGGTGGGAGAGTTAGTGGCCCTAGAAATGATGCGGCGGCATCTGTTGAATTTGATGCCAGTTTCTTGTAGCTCCTGCTCCACTTCTTCTTCCGCGATGTCTAGGGGAATTCCTTTGATGACTGCGGTAAATGTAGGGTCTCGTGGGGCTGTTTTGGTTCTCGGGGTGGTGTTAATGTTCTGCTTTCCAATGTTGATAGTCAGAGGGGTGCCAAAGGCGTGCTCAATCCTTTTCTTTCCTTCTCCCTCAAAGAGGTGGGATCCTGAGTGTGGCGAAAATAAACCACATTAATCCTTTTTAACAATTTAATTACACATACAATACAATGAAAATTATAGAGTGAAATAAGAAATAACAGTTGAGACCAAAAGTATCCCTTTGCGACCGAAGGACCAGGGAGACAGTAGAGATTGCAGCGACGACAATCGTGCTACAAGCAGACTCCGACTACACCNTGAAGATTTTTATCAGAGGTAAAAGAAGCATAATAAAGACATTATAGTTTCTTAGAATCGCGAATAAATTGGAATTAGGAATGTAATGGAGTTGCTCAGACAGGATTGTATAAGATATTCTTTCAATTCAAAGCTTGAGAAGTCTTTTCACCGCTTCAATCCTCCCCACTCTGCTAAACTCTTTGCAGTACAAATTGAGGAGAGGGATGCATAAACAACAGGGGCGCAGCAAAAACCTCGATAAAAAATGAATTATACAGTACCAGTCCAGGATAGTTGGAAGAAAGGAGGTTCTAGAGATTCTAAACATAAGTTTTAACAGATAATAAATAAGTTTCTGGTGATTTATTAAGATTATAATGAAATATTGCGTATTTTAGTTTTTTTTGTGCAAGGTTGCATATCCACTAGGGAGATCCTCTAATTACTCGTTATCAGAAGTTACCCATGAACCAAAAATACTGTAAATACATGCATACCTATCATATAAAGAAGTGAGAACAAAAAATTTACCAAATTTCAGACTTTCATTTTTTCATGGATATTTGACATCTCAAGTGGCATAGGTCCGGCAAAATGCATTGAAAAATGTAGTTGCCAGCTATTTTTCATTATACATCCATAGGAAAAAACTTGAGGTGAGAAAGTTTTTGAAAAAACAATGAATTTATTTTCTGTGAAAATCAATATCCTCCAACTTTATTGATAATCAGGGTGTCCGGCGACCTGGAAACCGGGAAAACCTGGAAAAATCAGGGATATTTATTGTTCTGGAACTCTTGGAATAATCAGGGAATTTTTTTCATTTTTCTAAAAACCCTGGAAATTCTACGGCAGCCGATTTCCTTCTGGGTTTAAACCGGCTCAAACCAAAAAGCTTTCGGGTCTTCTTCCAGGTATTCGCATAAAATCTTCTTTTTAATCTTTCTAAAAACTCTGGAAATTCTACGGCAGCCGATTTCCTTCTGGGTTTAAACCGGTTTAAACCAAAAAGCTTTCGGGTCTTCTTCCAGGTATTCGCATAAAATCTTCTTTTTAAACTGGTGGAGGGCATCTTGCATAGTATGTACATTTCGTTACTGATTTAGCTTCTTTATATTCGCTCTTAATTTTATCGGTGGTGATATTGTTTGGGAGCCTTGCAATGGTTTTTAATTTGGAATGTAAACGCCTTTGTTTCTTTAGAGCTTTTCTCGTTTCTTTGTTATACCATTGAGGTTCATTGGTTTGTTTCGAAAGTTTGGAGGGAACAAATTTATCCATGAGGTTACGCATTTCCGTTGCAAAAAGGTTCCAAGTGTCCTCTGTATTTAAACACTTTGCATGCGTTTCGTACGCTGGAAAATCGGATACGTGTTTATTACGAAATCCCTCAAAATCAGCTCTTGAGTAAAGATATACTTTGCATTTAGGTTTTCTATGCCTTACCAAGTTTATGTCAAAATCTGTAATTACGGCTCTATGATCGGAAAGTCCATCACAAACGGATGTGTTTATTATTCACTCGGGCAGGTTGGTGAGAAGGAGATCTAATATATTTAATTCCCTGGTAGTCCCTTTAACTATCTGGTGTAACGAATATTTTTGCATTATGTTTAATAAAGTTCTGCAAGAGTCACTGTCACGAGCTGTTTTCTTAACCGTGTGGTTTTGCCAATCGATATCTGGTAGATTAAAATCACCACCAATTAAAACTATGCTACTGTTATTTTTACGAGAATAAAAGTTTACTTCTTCGTTTAGGCTACGCAAAACCTGGCGTGAGGAGTTAGGTGGTCTGTAAAACGTGCATATATTTAGATTCGGCTTATTGCACTGCATAATAGTGCACCAGACGCTCTTGATGCCACTGTTTGGCAATGTATTCGAACTAATCCGTAAGAAACTTTTAACCGCAATAAATACTCCACCACCCATTTTGTCCGCACAGTCCTTACGATAGATTTTAAAGTCTTCCGGAAATATTTCATGGTCGTTAATATCGTCAGTGAGCCAGCTTTCTGTACCTATAATTACGTCGGAATAGTTACTTTGGATAAAATGTTCGAGATCGGCTACTTTGTTTTTAATGCTCCTACAATTTATAATAGCAATTGATAGATTATTTACGTTGGGAGAAGCCAGAGTGTCGCTCTGAGGATCAGTTTCGCTTTGCCTATTAAGATTAAGTTTATGCTTGATTTACTAAATTGAATTTTTCCTCAGATCCACTTAAATTAGGAGCATTCCCGCTAGCTGATTTATCCCTTAGCCTAAAAAATACCTGCAGTGCTCGTAGATCATATGAGCCACCCCGCTCGCTGCTTTGGCAGTATAGTGGACCCCAGAGCTGTTCAAGGCAAGGGGATATGACCGAAGGTCCACAAAGTCACCTCCCATGCCCAAACAGAACTCCCGGAGCCGAGCATTCAGTCTATCAACCTTCCTCCGAATGCGTTGGCCCTGGTCGGTCCACGGAACAATGCTGCAGATGGACAGCCGCACATTGATGCCAAGTGACCCCCGCACATGCTCAACCTCTGAATTCAGGTCCTTAAAAGAACGCAGAATATCGTCGGGAGCGCGGTGACAGACGTCGTTGACTCCAACATGGGCCACCACCCACAGTCTAGAGCAACCCGTGTCCCTGGACACTGCTCCGATCGCACCCATGAAGTGGTCCACACAACCAGAGGGAATACAGCAAGATGTAACCCTCGTGTCACCTCCCTCCCTCTCCGCCTTATTGTGCAAAGAGGCCGCAATATGCCTAACATTGGAGCTTCCTATCAGAACTATCCCCCCACCCCGACTTGCCTTAGGTGTAGCCACTTTGGAGGGCGGAGTCACAGGCATGGCATTCTGAATGGGCTCATCAATGCTTTGCAGTGCCGAGAACCTATTGCGGACAGGGATAGGGTTCGTCGTCGCCTCCCCAGTGCTCTTGCCAGCCCGGGCTGCTCCTCCACTCCTCGTAGCCACCATCCACTCGGGTTTCAGGGGCAAGGCACAGCCTGAGAGGTTAGGATTTCGCATCACAGTCTCCGCGACAGACCAACCAGCGTTAACTCTAGGGCAAGCCCCAGTTGTCTACATGGAAGGTGCTGGCCATAGGGTGGGAGCAGTCCTCCCCCTCATCGACAGACAGACAGAGACAGACCTGTAGCTACCTACCACTATTGAATTTAGGTTGAAAAGCTTAACAACTAATGGAAACGAAAACAACTAGGAATGAGTAAGATTTACCGCCCGCTGGGTTTAACCTGCCTGACCGTACTCAGGTACAAGAACTAAGTTACCAACTTGAAAAAAATACTATCGCAATGTGAACTATGTAAGGAACGAGATTTATATAGGCGAGTATTTAAATGCACAAAAAAAAACGAAGGGGAGAAACTACTAAGGATCAGGAGTTACAGTGAAATAACTTAAAAAAGAGGCAGTTAGTGGAGTAATATAGAATTTGTTCACACTAAAGAGAATGTAAAACTAATATACCAAAAAAGGATGTTCTAAGTACTCAAGGTTTTAAAACAGTAGTAAAATGGAAAAACTATAGATAAGCACAAATGGAATTAGGTGTAGAACTTAGTTACTGAAAAAGAGATAAGAATTTTTTTTTAATAACAAGATGGATGGTACATACTTAACGCTCCCACTGTCAGGATTCGCAGCTCCGAAGGTCTCCTGTAGAAATTGCTGAAAAAGAAGCACTAATAACACACGCTGTCACTATTGCACTATTAATAAACTTTAAGCGAAGCACTAAATAATACTATGTACTAGAGTACACTAAGAGAAAAAACAGAAAACTGTTGAAACTAAACGGGGATGGCAGGTAGTACATCTGCACAGCAGGAGATCTCAAGAGAGAACATGGGCATGTCTGTCCCTCACGGCAGCTAGGCCAAGAATGACTGTTGAGAGCCTAGTGTTCACTATCTTTTCCAGGCATTTCCCTAGGTAGGAAAGGAGACTGATGGGTCTGAAATTAAGTAAGGGGGTAAGTGGAATCTTTGCCTTTTTTGGGAATCATTGTGATATGTGCCTCCTTTTATTATTCTGGGAAGTGGTGGAGGCGAAGGTAGGCTGTGAACAGTTTTTGTAGTAGTGGCTGGATGGCTGGGGTGTTTTTCAGCATTCTGTAGTGGATGCCATCTTGACCCAGGGCTCCGTCTTTGGCAGTTTGGATTGCATCTTCTATCTCCAGGATGGTTGTGGGGCTCATGATGGGATCATCATAAGAGGGTGATGCAGGCTGTGGAGGAAGATATAGGACATGTGATTCAGAAGTCTGTTTGTGGCCAACATCGTAGAAGGGGTCTTTGATGTTGGCAAGTGTCACCTGAAGGGACTGTTTGAAGACCTTTGCTTCCTCTTCTCTGCTCAGCAGGAGGTTCCCCTGGTTGTCTCGTACCATTGTGCGTGGTTTGTAGTTTAGTCCAGATAGAGTCCTGAAGTGTTGCCATAATCGGGATCCATCCCTGTGGTCAAAACGGCTGCATGCTCTGGCATTGTGACGGAGAAACCCATACCCCTTCCAGCAATCTGTGATGATCGTCGTACCGGGTGCTATATTCCTTCGAATGTGTTGAGTGAGGGTATCAGCGGTCCGATTCGGTATGACCGTAAGGAAAACCTTCCGGCTACCTCGCTCAATACCTCCCAACACCCATTGTCTCATCAAAGACCTACTGACACAAGATTTCCGACGTCCCAACAATGTCTCATCTACTTCTACGGTGAAACCTCCACCGCCAATCTTAGGAATGGATTCACCTACCTCTTGTGTCCTTAAATCCTCGCGACACACTTCCCTTACGTAATTGCACCAATCCTCGAAGGAAGTGAACAACATCCCCAGGTTTTCTCTGGCATAAATAGTCGTTAGTGCATTACTCAAGAATACAGAAACGAATAGAATCGTAGTAACTGCCGTTATCCATGTGTTATCTAGCCAGGTACCTAAAAAGAATGAAAATTAATAAATTAGATGGGAAATGAGTTTAACATATCGACAAAATAGGAATTCCATTTTCTTAAATCACTTACCCTTATGCCGTGAGGCGGTAAATTTGCATCTTACTGACTTCCTAGTTTTCGGGTTTTTCAACTTCCCGTAACATCGCCAAAGATGTTTATTTCTCCTTGGGGTGGACGATATTCCCACAACGAGGACAAGTCTGCCCATTCTTCGGTAACAGGCAACTGTGTTTCTCTAAGAAATCGAAAGCTGTCAATGGAGTAATAAATTTCACCATTGCAGATCAAAGTGTAAAACAGCAGCCATCGCACTCCATAGGAACCACGAGTCAGAAAAACTGGACGTGAAATGACTAAATATTCCCTATTTGCAATGAAGACAGCGCCTAAAATGTCATGACCGTACCATTGTGCTTAGGGTTTTTCCAAGTGGAAGGGGTTTTATGACTACTTAAACATCCTCCCGCAACGTATACCGTTACTGTGCAGCTGCAGAGCCCTGACATGTGCAGGGAATAATTCCGTTTGGAACGATGTGACCAAGGAAAGAGCTGTACATACGTAAAGAAAGTGACACTAAATATAATGATAGCAGCACAGTCATTCTGCTACTGTACGCACAAAGGCCTTGTCGATGGTTAGTGCTGCTTGGCTGCAGAGTCCTTTTCCCTGTTGTCGCAGTGCGCGGAGGAGGTTGCACCTTCAGGTCATCTGGTCTCTGGCTTTCCTCAAGTGGGTGGAGAATGTGAGATGCTGGTCAAGGATGACGCCCAGGTAGTTGCAGCGGTCCGTTATTGAGATTTTTTGCCCCCAGAGAGAGAGGGATGTCATTTGTCTCCTTCGGTCCCTTGTGTTTCTGAAAATGAGAAATGAAGATTTGTTGGGGTTTGGTCTGAGCCTCCAGCGCTTCATCCATCCCTCCAGTGAGATGGTGTAGTGCTGGAGGAGAGTTTTGGCCCTGGTGGGGTTGATGGTAGTGGCCCATGCTGCTGTATCGTTGGCGAACTGCACAAGATGAACTGCTTTGTTGTTCTTGCGAAAGCCTGATCGCTGGGGGTCAAGTATAGAGTTTTGCGTGAGAAATTCTGTTACTTGATTATGAACTAATTTTTCGAAGGCTTTAGACAACACCGGAAGGAAACTGATTGGACGATATTCAATGGGATTTGATTTGCAGTTTTTGGGAAAGGGCTGTATCAATGCACATTTCCCTGCCTCCCTGAAGGGAATGATTATAAATGTTTGTGATCATTGGTAAGATTAGTGCGCACATTTTGTTAACTATTACTAGTGGGATTTCATCAGCTCCTTGTGTTTGTGATTTGATATTTTTAATAGAACACTTCTAGTTGTGTTACCGGTTTGAACGAAAAAGAAGAACGTCATCCAAGAAATTATTGAAGTTGATGCTTTTAAAGTCTCGATGGTGAAAGTATTTAGGCCCCTTTTTCGGTACTTTAAGGGAATATGATAGATATAATAAATCGTGGTGAGATATCCCTGGAACTGAGAGTTGTCCGTGAACTTTTACTTTCTCTGGATTACTTACGACCATCAGATCAAGACAAGAGGATGAATTTGCTGTGCTGAAAGTAGGTTTCAGAGGTAGGAGGGAGAGATTAAGAGAATCAAATAAGTGTCTCAGAAATTCTGAATCATTATTATCGGCGTTAAAGTTTGCATTGAAATCTCCAGTAATAATTACATGATCATAACGGTGTCTCAGAGTTGCTAATTCGTCATCCAGTACGTTCCAATGTCCAATTTTGGGTGGACGATAAATTACTCCTAGCAATATTTTCTTGTGCTCCACAACAATTTCAAGGAAAAGGAATTTGGTTTTCTGCAGTATTTGGGATCGCTGTTTGAAATTAATTTACATTGGAAATCACTACGAATAAATATTCCTGTACCACCACCTCTTTTGCCTATGCGATCATTTGTATCCCGGAATTTTAATTAATAAAAGTTAAATTAATAAAATTTAAAGATATTCCAAAATATCACTCTGTCATCCACTTACCTGAGGTCTTAGCGCCGTCGGCTCCATTCCTATTTATTGGGATTCCATGCATCCCTTGCGGCGTTTACTTCTTTCATTGATGTTGCATGAACCCTCTTCCTTTCTGGACACAGGAGAATTATTTTCCCGTCCTGCGTCCACGCATTGCGTGGGCCCGCCAGGTCTGTCGCAGCTTGCAGGACTTTAAGACATTTTGCAAGCTCTGAAAAGAACTTTAAGATATCGATATCAAGTCGGCGGTGAAGAAAAAGTTGGGTTAAGGGTTAGGGGAAGGTGTTTAGGATAGCAAGGGTGGTTTGGGTGGGTAAACGCGAGCAACGGAAACAAAAAAATTATGCAAACGCATCCCACGGTCAGAATGCATTCACATCCATTGGTAGGCCGCGAGATAACCATCTACTTGGTCCATCCTAAGGCCAAATTTAGGAATGGAGCTTCCCTCCAGACCCTTTCAATATTTTGAGTATGGGCCACAGTAGCCGGATCTACAAAATTTTCGGCGTGGTTCACTGTTAGGTGATTGAAGTCTGGATCGTGACGAAGAAACCCATACCCCTTCCAGCAATCAGTGATGATCGTCGTACCGGGTGCTATATTCCTTCGAATGTGTTGAGTGAGGGTATCAGCGGTCCGATTCGGTATGACCGTAAGGAAAACCTTCTGGCTACATCGCTCAATACCTCCCAACACCCATTGTCCCATCATAGGCCTACTGACACAAGATTTCCGACGTCCCAACAATGTCTCATCTACTTCTACGGTGAAACCTCCACCGCCAATCTTAGGAATGGACCCACCTACCTCTTGTGTCCTTAAATCCTTGCGACACACTTCCCTTACGTAATTGCACCAATCCTCGAAGGAAGTGAACAACATCCCCAGGTTTTCTCTGGTATAAATAGTCGTTAGTGCATTACTCAAGAATACAGAAACGAATAGAATCGTAGTAACTGCCGTTATCCATGTGTTATCTAGCCAGGTACCTAAAAAGAATGAAAATTAATAAATTAGATGGGAAATGAGTTTAACATATCGACAAAATAGGAATTCCATTTTTTTAAATCACTTACCCTTATGCCGTGAGGCGGTCAATTTGCATCTTACTGACTTCCTAGTTTTCGGGTTTTTCAACTTCCCGTAACATCGCCAAAGATGTTTTTTCTCATTGTAGTGGAGGATATTCCCACAACGAGGACGAGTCTGCCCATTCTTCGGTAACAGGCAACTGTGTTTCTCTAAGAAATCGAAAGCTGTCGATGGAGAAATAAATTTCACCATTGCAGATCGAAGTGTAAAACAGCAGCCGTCGCACCTCATAGGAACCACGTGTCAGAGAAACTGGATGTGAAATGACTAAATATTTCCTATTTGCAACCTATTTGCACCAAATAAACCTAAAACAATGGCAGGATTCATGGCTGACTGTTGAATATAATAAGTTGCATGAGATAAAGTCTGTCCCAAGACCTTGGCCTTCGTGTATGAGTAGTAGTAGTCGAGAAGTAGTGATTACACGCCTAAGAATGCTCTCACCCACTCGTACCTCTTCATGAAAGAGAAAAATCCACCACGTTGTGATCACTGCAACACCCGTCTAACCACAAAACACTTCCTGACAGAATGTGGTAAATTCCAAGAAATTAGAGCAATATACCTCCAAGGCAATCTTAAGGACATTCTGGGTGATAGAACAGAGAAAATGGACAATGTTTTGAAGTTCCTCGCAGAAACTGAATTACTCAAAAAGATTTAAGAAAATAAGACAATGGACAAATGTATTGACCCAGCTATTGTTTCTATAATAATCTGAGATCTGTAATTGGTGCAAAATGACCCAAGCTGTCGAGGCACCANGTACGGTGCCCCAGGTGACGAAGGAGTTGAGAGCGGCTGTTAGGGAGATGGGTTGCTCCTCGCTGCGTGTGGTGGCCCATGTAGGCACCAACGATGCCTTGATGCGTGGCTCCGAGGAGATTTTAGATTCTTTCGAGTATCTAGTCTCTTAAGTAGCGCGCCTTCGGGAGTCGTCAGGGATTGGCATTGGGCTATCCATATGCAGCATTGTTCTGCGGATTGACCGAGGTCGCAAGGTTTGGAGTACATTTACACTTACATTTACATTTACATAAATACCCCGCAAACCGCCGTATGGCGTATGGCAGGGNACCTCCTGGTAAACACCGGGAGAACACCCGCTCACACACTCCCTCCCGGCGGGCCCTTGGGCGTAAAGGTTCCATTATCCGCCGAACATTGGAGTTTCCTAGCACTAACATTCCCAGCCTCCCCCCCTGACCCTCTTCGGGCTCAGTCACCCCCGAGGAGACGGAGATGGCAGCAGGCGCAGTGTCCTCCGGGTCGTCTTCCGACAACACCGAAAAACGATTGCTAACAGGGAGAGAATTGGCCGTGGCCTCCTCAACTCCCTGCTTCCGCAAAACCACCCCACGATCTCCCCGAATGGAGACTACCTTCCACTCATCGGGTTTCCTGGCCGTCGACATCCCCGCCCGTGATGAGACCTTCGGGGCACCTTCGATCGCTCGACCGGCTTCCGCGCTCAGCCAAGCTCGAGCCACCAACTTGGCGCGGCGAACTTTAGGGGTGCTACCCTCAGATCCCACACGTGGGGAGGAAGCCTCCAACCTCTCCACCCTAGAGGCAAGATCCGCCACCAACCTTCTGATTTCCGCGTTCTCGGCCCGGAGGGACTCGAGAGCAGCGGATCCCAAGAAGGAGGAAACGGGAGACCTAGGAGAAACCATCCTAACCTATAAACCTCAATTGATTTAAAACAAACTTGAAAAAAAGAACCCACAAGCAAATGACGTTAACTTAACCTAACAAGGACCTGAGACTAAGGAAACAACTGAATTAATCTATACGAAAGTGACACGAGCGATAATATAAACCTCTTTGACGGAAGAAAAGGACGGGTTTGTTTAAAGGATAACAAGGGTAAGAAAGCGAAAACGAAAACTTCCTCAAAATATAAGTCCTAACGAAGATTCGTTACCGGAATTAATACGAATAAAAAATATCTAAACAACTTACTCTTACTTAAAAAACCTGCAACGACTGAGAGTTTTCAACTAAAAATAAAATACTTAAAAAGTGGCTTCTAGTACTTAACACTAATCTGCTGCTCAGCTAAGACGGGCGACACTGGAAAACAAATACCGGATAATGAGGGCTTGGTCGCCGTTGGCTTGTCACTCAGTGGGTCCATGGAGGAGCTCCAGAGAACACGTCCTTTCACTTCGACACTCAGGTCAAGAATGAGAGAGGTTCATTGGTTGGTTTCGAAAGTTTGGAGGGAACAAATTTATCAATGAGGATACGCATTTCCCTTATAAATAGGTTCCAAGTGACCTCTGTATTTAAACGCTTCACGCGCGTTTCGTACGCTGGAAAATCGGATACGAGTTTATTACGAAATCCCTCAAAATCAGCTCTTGAGTAAAGATATACTTTGCGTTTAGGTTTTCTATGCCTTACCAAGTTTATGTCAAAATCTGTAATTACGGTTCTATGATCGGAAAGTCCATCACAAACGGATGTGTTTATTATTCGCTCGGGCATGTTGGTGAGAAGGAGATCTAATATATTTAATTCCCTGGTAGGCTCTTTAACTATCTGGTGTAACGAATTTTTTTGCATTATGTTTAATAAAGTTCTGCAAGAGTCACTGTCACGAGCTGTTTTCTTAACCGTGTGGTTTTGCCAATCGATATCTGGTAGATTAAAATCACCACCAATTAAAACTATGCTACTGTTATTTTTACGAGAATAAAAGTTTACTTCTTCATTTAGGCTACGCAAAACCTGGCGTGAGGAGTTAGGTGGTCTGTAAAACGCGCATATATTTAGATTTGGCTTATTGCACTGCATAATAGTGCACCAGACGCTCTCGATGCCGCTGTTTGGAAATGTATTGGAACTGCTCCGTAAGAAACTTTTAACCGCTATAAATACTCCACCACCCATTTTTTCCGCACGGTCCTTACGATAGATTTTAAAGTCTTCCGGAAATATTTCATGGTCGTTAATATCGTCAGTGAGCCAGCTTTCTGTACCTATAATTACGTCGGAATCGTTACTTCGGATAAAATGTTCGAGATCGGCGACTTTGTTTTTAATGCTCCTACAATTTATAATAGCAATCGATAGATTATTTACGTTGGAAGTCCGAGTGTCGCTCTGAGGATCAGTTTCGCTTTGCCTATTAAGATTAAGTTTATTCTCTTGATTTACTAAATCGAATTTTTCTTCGGATCCACTTAAATTAGGAGCATTCCCGCTAGCTGATTTATCCCTTAACCTAAAAAATACCTACAGTGCTCGTAGATCATATGAGCCACCCCGCTCGCTGCTTTGGCAGTATAGTGGACCCCAGAGCTGTTCAAGGCGAGGGGATACGACCGAAGGGTCGACCGAAGGTCCACGAAGTCAGCCCCCATGCCCCGACAGAACTCCCGGAGCCGAGCATTCAGTCCATCAACCTTCCTCCGAATGCGTTGGCCCTGGTCGGTCCGCGGAACAATGCTGCAGATGGACAGCCGCACATCGATGCCAAGCGACCCCCGCACGCGCTCAACCTCGGAATTCAGGTCCTTAAAAGAACGCAGAATATCGTCGGGAGCGCGGTGACAGACGTCGTTGACTCCAACATGGGCCACCACCCGCAGTCTAGAGCAACCCGTGCCCCTGGTCGCCGCTCCGACCGCACCCGTGACGTGGTCCACACGACCAGAGGGAATACACCAAGATGTAACCCTCGTGTCACCTCCCTCCCTCTCCGCCTTATTGCGCAAAGAGGCCGCAATACGCCTAACATTCGAGCTTCCTATCAAAACTATCCCCCCACCCCGACTCGCCTTAGGCGTAGCCACTTTGGAGGGCGGAGCGGCAGGCATGGCATTCCGAACGGGCTCATCAACGCTTTGCAGCGCCGAGAACCTATTGCGGACAGGGATAGGGTTCGTCGTCGCCTCCCCAGCGCCCTTGCCAGCCCGCGCTGCTCCTCCACTCCTCGTAGCCACCATCCACTCGGGTTTCAGGGGCGAGGAACAGCCCGAGAGGTTAGGAGTGGGCATCACCGCCTCCGCGACAGACCAACCAGCGTTAACTCTAGGGCGAGCCCCAGTTGTCGACGTGGAAGGAGCTGGCCGCGGGGTGGGAGCCGTCCTCCCCCTCATCGAGCTGCCCTCAAGCCTCGAAATCAACGAGTAGAGGTCTTTAACAGTCCTCTCAAGGTGATGGATCCGTGCCCACAGGGGGGCCGTGTCCGTCCTCCTTTCGCGAGCCATTAAGACAGACCTGTAGCTCGTCATCCTACCACTATTGAATTTAGGTTGAAAAGCTTAACGACTAACGGAAACGAAAACAACTATGAATGAGTAAGATTTACCACCCGCTGGGTTTAACCTGCCTGACCGTACACAGGTACAAGAACTAAGTTACCAACTTTGAAAAAATGCTATCGCAATGTGAAATAACGAACGGTGTGTAAGGAACAAGATTTACACAGGCGAGTATTTAAATGCACACAAAAAAAAAGTTGCACAGAAAAAGAGTTACAGTGAGATAACCTAAAAAGAGGCAGTAGTGGAGCAATATAGAATTCGTTCGCACTAAAGAGTATGTAAAACTAATATACCAAAAAAGGATGTTCTAAGTACTCACGGATTTAAAACAGTAGTGAAATGGAAAAACTATAGGTAAGCACAAATGAAATTAGGTGTAGAACTTAGTTGCTGAAAAAGAGACCAGAAATTTTTTTTTTAAATAACAAGATGGATGGTACTTAACGCTCCCGCGGTCAGGATTCGCGGCTTCGAAGGTCTCCTATAGAAATGGCTGAAAAAGAAGCACTAATATTACACGCTATCACTATTTTCTGAGCTATTACCGGCTGTGAATACGCTTTGGTAAAAGTCGTTAAGGATGTTCGCTTTCTTCTTCGGATCACTAGTAATATTGCCATCATTATCCCTTAATGAGCAAACGGTTTGTAATTTTCCCTGTGTCTCCCTAACGTACGACCAGAAGGCTTTAGGGTCCTCCTCTAAGCTATCACCTAGAATTTTCTGCTTAAAATTACGTAGGGCGTTTCGCATAGCACGCTTAGTATCGGATTTCGCATTCTTATGCTTCTCTAATAATAACGTTGTTTTTGAGCAGAAATCAGACTGGTCTGTACCCTTAAGGGCTTTTACTTTTCCGTGAAGTGCTCTCTGTTTCCGAAGTGCGTTTCTAACCTCTTTATCATACCACCTAGGTTCGCAATCATTTTTTGAGAATTTCGAAGGAATATAAAGGTCTATGTAACTATGCATAATTTCTATAAACTTTTTCCAGGTTTCTTCGGAGGACAGATTAGTGACGTGCGAAATAAATGAATTAAAATTGGTCAGTAAATTCTCGGCAAAGCTCTCGAAATTTGCATTAGAGTAGAGGTGGATTTTGCGTTTAGGCTTCTTATGCTTATTTAGTTGTATATCGATGTCTACGTATACGGCCTTGTGGTCGCCAAGTCCATCGTCGATCGAAATGTTCTTTACTCGCTCAAACATATATATTTATAACAAACTCAGGATATTAAAGAAAATGTCTATACCTACTTGATCCTGATTGTCCAGAAAAATAATTCCTTCACAAGGATTTCCCAAATTCAATTTTCAGTTACTGGCAACAGAAAATATAAATTTTAGTCCATGGCAGTGCAACTTGGTGGCAGCAACTTCTGAGTTAAAAGTCGCGTATTGCTCTAGTGAAGTTTCAGCCAGTTGAAAGTTTTTTCTCGATGTCGCAATAATATTTTCAACATATATAGTTAAGCTACGTTTACAACGAGATCTTTTCGTGTCATCGTTGAGTGTACAACCTGGATTGCTGCTGAGTGTACGCGGGTCTGACTGATGACGCTAGATCTTTCAGCGGCGCCGCACAGTGGGCTAGAATCGAAAAAAGCTGGCCAAAAATAAGAAAATGGTTTTTTTGAGCGCGGCGTTTGAAACTTCGCATGGCTATTTATAAATGAATTCTGCATATAACTACCAAATAATTTACTTTCATTCCTGTGGATAAAAATTCTACAGGGGGTTAAAGTTGACCAAATTTTACGAAAGAGGCCGGTCTTCGATTTTTCACAAATTTCTTCAACTTCGAGCCAACACTGAACCCAAATAAGCAAAATCATCGGGTAAAAAACGATGCTGTGTTATAAACCTATTCTTTGTGCTTCATATGACTTGGTTTTAATGATCACAGTAGAGTATTTGCATACGTTATACAACAAAATACCGAACCCATATTTTACGGCAAATTTTCACCTAAAGCGAGGAAAATAGTAGTGATGTACCACGATGTACATGGACCTACGTATACCACGATGTTCTTTGAAGCTTCTTGAAGAGGAATCTGAAATAAAATCCTGGAACAATTTGCGACGCCGATTTATATACCGAATTTTCGATGACGATGCAAGAACCATATCCTCGCGGCGGAGCGTAACCCTCCATGACGATCTCGGATTTGAGAGGATATATGGACCAACACGATTCCTGAAAGTTATGTTTGTGAGAACATCTGCTAAGACGACCCTTTGTTCTAATTTAAGACACGAAATAATAATATACATGAAATATTTCTACGTTCAAACCTTTAACGCAAGAGTAAATTTAGCAGTACCGTACCGTTTCCATCATATTATTATTATTATTGTACATAGCTTTACAATTAGAACAACATTCTGGTGGCAGGGGTTTAACAAACATCCCAATTAAAAAAATGCTACAATAAAAATTAAGAAAATGAATTTAACGATACACTGATGGAAACAGATACACTAAAACCCTTGTCTGTTACACAAAAATACACAAAGTTTTTACAACAGCAAGTCAAGTAACTCCCAAAGTTATTCCAGCTGTCCTGTTAGTGCTGTAGTGTTAGTCTTAGTTCCGGCTTAAATGCGTTAGATATGCAATTTGCTAAAGTTTCACTGGTTTCACTTCATGAAAAAAATTTTAAAGCTATTTTAGTTTATCTTACTCTTTTTTAGATTTAGATTTAGAATTTTACCCCGCGAGCCGCCTATTTGCGTAAGGCAGGGGGTGTATCAACACCAAATATTCGTACCCAATCTATCCTGATAGCCTTTCTAATGCTCCGAGGAAAAAACGACCAGAAGTAGCTATCTGTTCTAGCGATTATGTCCTTATATCGCTTGGTCGACGCCTCCCGTAGATCGCGTTCGTTTTGAACTGGAATTATGTCTTCGACCTCGTCTGAAAATTCTGGGCTGATGAACTTACCGAACAGCTTCCGTCTGTATTCTGATCTTCTCTCCTGCAGTGAACTCCATCCGAGGGAGTTTATCATGGCCGTAACGCTGCTATCGAATCTGAAATCTCCGCTAACGAAACGTGCCGCTCTACGTTGAACCATCTCTTGGGAAGGACTTTATTTTTACACTCTCTTGGGCCTTCAATTGCAAGGACAACAAGCTCACATCTGGCCATATTGAAGGAAATATGTCTATACGTACTTGATCCTGATTGTCCAGAAAAATAATGTAATAGGTTTGAATGTGGTATGGAATACCAATGAGCTCTGATTAGGAAACGAAAACACCCACATAGACAGGAATAATGAATTGCGCGAGTACCGAATGAAAAAGGATGATATTGATATAAGCAAAAAAGAAAAATCAACAGAAAAAATTATTAGCCACGATACGATTAGTAGCTCTGATTTAATAATCAATAGTGGAGATTTAAAATGTGAAACAAGATCTGTAAAAAGCGAGATGGGTGATTTAAAAATAATAGTCGTGAATTGTAGAAGCGTTCGTAATAAGCGGGCAGAATTTCTCACTCTCGCTAGAGGCATTTCCGCAGATAATATATTGGGAACCGAAAGTTGGTTGAGTGAAGAAATTGCGTCAAGTGAGATCTTTCCTCCAGACTATCTTATTTACCGTAAAGATACATTGAGTAGAATAGGCGGAGGAGTGTTTATAGCAGTTAAAGACCATTTGAAGGAGGAATTCATAGTGGCTATCAAGGGGGAAATGGTCTGATACTCGGGCGTGGGAAAGAACGGATCTAAGATTGTTTTTTTCTCCTTTTACCGACCTCCCGATGACGAACTCGACAGTTTAGTTGATATATCCCCTCGCCTTGAACAGCTCTGGGGTCCACTATACTGCCAAAGCGGCGAGCGGGGTGGCTCATATGATCCACGAACACTGCAGGTATTTTTTAGGTTAAGGGATAAATCAGCTAGCGGGAATGCTCCTAATTTAAGTGGATCCGAGGAAAAATTCGATTTAGTAAATCAAGCGAATAAACTTAATCTTAATAGGCAAAGCGAAACTGGTCCTCAGAGCGACACTCGGGATTCTACCAACGTAAATAATGTATCGATTGCTATTATAAATTGTAGGAGCATTAAAAACAAAGTAGCTGATCTCGAACATTTTTTCCGAAGTAACGATTCCGACGTAATTATAGGTACAGAAAGCTGGCTCACTGACGATATTAACGACCATGAAATATTTCCGGAAGACTTTAAAATCTATCGTAAGGACCGTGCGGACAAAATGGGTGGTGGAGTATTTATAGCGGTTAAAAGTTTCTTACGGAGCAGTTCCAATACATTTCCAAACAGCGGCATCGAGAGCGTCTGGTGCACTATTATGCAGTGCAATAAGCCAAATC
>KZ309000.1:33848-138484 GCA_000376725.2 Ladona fulva
TAATATAATCAATAAACATTATATTATATAAATAATAATAATAACAACAGGAAATAAAGCAGCTCTGGAAACAAAAAACAGTCACAATAGTGCCAATAGTTGTATCAGTTACTGGCATTACAACAAAAAATTTTTATACAGACCTAGAAAAACTAAATATAAATAAGAAAATCCACTCAAATATCCAAAAGGCAGTCATACTTAAAACAACTTTAATAGTACGAAAATTCCTAGGAACGCAATAGGGAGGTATTTGACTTGGTTAAAGCGAGTCGGTGGTGATTGTATGTCTACCAGGCAGACTGCGTTCGGGTCATCCGAAATCATTGCAGCCGAAACCAATCACAGTAGCACCATAACACCATCATTGCTAGCTACACCAGCAGAAAGTGCTTCTCAGGGGAGAAATCTGCTATTGCAAGAGACGTCAACGCATGAAATGGACCTTGGAAGCAAACACATTCATCATGCGAACGTACTATAAAATAACAAAACTGGAATCTGAAACAACAGGATACAAAGAGACACTACATAAACTATTTATGAAGGAGTAGCCAGGAATACAGATCACAGCGCAAAGAATATCTGACCAAATGAGAGCTATAGTGTGCAATAATCTTCTTCCAGCACCATTATTAGACCAAATCAAAACTGAAGTCAGAAATGAAATTCAAATTGAAAGTCTCCCAACTTTAAGGTATGCAGCTTTGGTTCCTAAAGGAAACAATCAAGCCTCAGACGAGCAACGTAACAGCCGAAGACATTGTGGAAATAATATGCTTGACCGTCAGATTATAGACCAGGCAACCATCGGACCATCTGAAAATACTTTGCCTGTGCAACAGACAAACACCAAAGCAGAAAAACCACAGCAGCAAATGACTTGGAAAACTGAAATGAACAGTCATGTCATACGCTGCTATCTACAAGCTAGTGAATTAGAAATCATTAAAACAGGAATCAAAACTGAAATGTACAGATTACTCATACAGCAATATCCAGAACTACAAGATAGAATAACGCCACAGAGATTAATGGACCAAAAAAGGATGATAGTAACCACTAAAAAGCTGACAGATAGAGCAATAAAGAACATTAAAGAAGAAATAGCAGAAGAGTTGAAGAACAGGAACTGATCAGAGCAGAGAACAACTAATGATCGGCAGAACTACCATGACCGAGCTCATAATGAAGCGGTGCTAGAATCAAATACAATCTCCCCAGAAGTATGTGACCTACAACCAGCAAGCTTGGACAGGCACAGAAACACTGAGGTACAACAAGAAATACAGGATGAAATAGAATCAGTTATGTTTAAATGGAGAGGAATTAGACCAGAAAATAGAACACCACTCCCAAAACTTAATTTTAATAAAGGAACAATTAATATCGTAAATACAGTCAACAATTGCCTAGAGAAATTTATAGAGGAAACAATAAATTTAGAAGAGCTTCACCTACTTATTTACGCAGCTGCTACAGTGACTTTAATCAAAAACAAGCAAAATATATCAGATGAACCTCCGCAGAAAAAACAAAAAGCAAAGCCCAAATGGGAAATTAGGCTTGAAAATAAAATAGCGAATCTAAGAAAGGATATAGGAAGAATGACTCAGTATATAAAGGGAAATCACTCAAAGAAAATTATTCAATACGTAAAGAACATCTTAGAAAAGAATAATGAAACACCAACCGAAACATTAGATACTCTTAAACAGAAACTTTCAGCTTACAGCTTGAGACTGAGAAGGTACAGAGAAACAAATTTAAGAAGATTACAGAACATGCAATTTTTAAGAAATGAAAAACAATTCTACCGAAATCAGGAGAAGAAAGATGAAACAAAATTAATACCACCAAGCACACAAGATATAAAGGACTTCTGGGAAAACATCTGGTCTCAACCCAAAAACCATATGTATTCAGCTGCATGGATAAACACAGAGCAAGAGAGAATGAAAGAAATACCTCAGCAATCAAACCATGCTGTCACAACTGAAGAACTCATACAAGTAATCAGAGGAACGTGCAATTGGAAAGCACCTGGAGTCGACCATTTACATAATTTTTGGTACAAGAAATTTACTGTAATGCACCACCTCATGACGAAACTTATCAATGAAATAATACGAGAACCAAAAAGAATGCCACAATTCCTAACAAAAGGGAAAACATACATAATACATAAAAATGGAAGATCAGAAAACCCAGCAAATTACAGACCTATCACTTGCTTACCCACACTCTATAAAATAATCACAGCTCTCATAGCACAGAAAATAGACAAACATCTAACACAATATAACATTATTACAGAAGAACAAAAAGGATGCAAGAGAAACAGCCAAGGATGTAAAGAACAGGTCATCATAGATAGTGTGATTATGAAACAGGCTGAAAGAGAACAACGAAATTTGATAACATGCTATATTGACTATAAAAAAGCTTTCGATTCAGTGCCACATAGCTGGCTGCTTAAAATCTTGGAAATTTATAAAATTGACAAAAATTTACAGCATTTTCTCTCGGAAAGTATGAAAACCTGGAGGACAACAATATGTCTAAAGACAAAAGAGGAACATATAAGTACAGAAGAAATTAAGATAAATAGGGGAATATTTCAAGGAGACTCACTTAGCCCCCTTTGGTTTTGCCTATGTTTAAATCCACTTTCAAATACTCTCAATAGCACCGGTTATGGCTTCAAAATCAGACATCGTAATACCACTCAACATGTAATAAATCATCTTCTTTATATGGATGACATCAAACTTTTTGCTCCGAGCAAAACGCAAATACAGGCACTATTAAAAATCACAGAAGAATTTACCAAAGACACATGCATGGAATTTGGGATTGACAAATGTAAAATGTTACACATAGAAAGGGGCAGGATCAAAATAGGACAAACAACAGAGGCTCTTAACATGGAAACAATAAGCAACATGGAACCTGAAGAAACATATAAATATCTAGGATTCGACCAAAGCACGAGTATCAACCACGCAAACATTAAAAGGCAACTTAAAGAAAAATATAGAAAAAGACTTAAACTTATTCTAAAGACTAAACTCAACTCCAAAAATCTATTTAAATCAATAAATACATATGCAATGCCAATCCTTACATACTCATTTGGCATCATAAAGTGGTCGCAAACAGACCTTGAAGAATTAAATAGATTCAATAGAACCCAGCTCACTGAAAATCGAATGCTACACCCAAACTCCTGCATCGAGAGGATAACCATCAATAGAAAAAATGGAGGAAGAGGGCTGAAAGACATTCAGATGCTTCATAACAAACAAATAGTAAACTTAAGAAATTATTTCCATAACAAATACACTCCACTACACCGCGCAATAGTCAAAGCAGACAAACAATATACTCCGCTAAACCTGAAAGAAGAGCAGAATCCACAATCTATACAAACAAACACAGAAGAGCAGAAGAAAGAAAATTGGTCTAAGAAGATACTGCATGGTCATCATTACAGTATTATGCAAAACCCGATCATAGATAAAACACTTTCATATAAATGGCTGAAAATTGGACATCTATTCCCTGAGACAGAAGGATTTCTACTAGCAATTCAAGATAACATAATAGCCACAAGGAACTATAGAAAACACATATTAAAGGAAGCAATAGGTACAGATATGTGCAGAAAATGCCATCAATATAAAGAAACAATAGACCATATAACAGGAGGATGCAGACTGCTAGCTGGAACAGAGTATACAGAGAGGTACAACATAGCAGCAAAAATAATTCAGGAGCTTGCATTTAAGTACCAGTTGATAGAAACATGCATACCCTATTTTAGATATGAAGCTAAAAATCTACTAGAAAGTAATGAGTACAAACTTTATTGGGACCGAACAATATATACGGACAAAACAGTTATCCACAACAGACCTCACCCTTACTGATAAAGGAGCAAAGAAAACATACTTAATTGACATAGCCATCCCCAATGACACCAATATTCAAAATAAAGAAGAAAAAATTTCCAAATACACCCCATAAGCACAGGAAATAAAGAAGCTCTGGAAACAAGAAACAGTCACAATAGTGCCAATAGTTGTATCAGTTACCGGCATTATAACAAAAAATGTTTATACACACTTACAAAAACTAAATATTAATAAGAAAATCCACTCAAATATCCAAAAGGCAGTCATACTTAAAACAACTTCAATAGTACGAAAATTCCTAAGAACGCAATAGGGAGGTATTTGACTTGGTTAAGACCCGTCAAAGAACCGACATTAATCCACAAATGTGAGATAAATCAAATAATAATAATATTTTGGCATGTGCATGGTATTTTTGATCATTATCGCTTTTTTTTAATCTGGGGTTTCGTTTGGCTTTTGCTGGGTAGGGTTTGGCCAGACCAATTGCCTCCAGTCCCTGTGCTAGTATTCCCCACTTTATTCTATTAAAGGCATTGCTGAAGTCAATCAGCAGCCCCACAACATACTTCTGTTTACTTTCTGTAACCTTCTGGCAGACCCTATTGATCGCCATCTGAGTGCTCCGGCCAGGACAGAAGCCGTATTGACTATTGTGAGGTAAGTCTAGTCCTCTTAGGTGGGCTTCCAGTCTTCTATGGATTATTCGTTCATAGAGTTTCCCCAGGGTGTTTAAGAGGCAGATGGGTCTGTATGAACCAGCTAACTGGGGTCCTTTCCTTTACTTTTGTAAATTAATCGGACCTCACCCTTTTTGAGGCTCTTTGGGTAGACTCCAGTGTTAAGGCACTCTGTAAAATGCTTACACAGAATCTCTTTCAACGGGGGCATTGCTGCACTCAAAATTTCGGCATTCAGGCAGTGCTGCCCGGGGGCCTTGTTGCTCTTGAAGCTTGCGGTGGCTGTCTTTAATTCGGTACCAGTGACAGGCGGGGCAGGGTCCCTGACTGTGGCACTCCGCCAGGTGTGCAAGGTTCTTTGTTGGTTCCAGAAACAAGGAAACAAGGTACCGAGGAGCTGCTCATGCATTTCCATCCAGTTCTTTATAATGGACGTCTCCCTCCTTTAGAGGGAGACGTGTCTCAACAGTCTCCTACTTCTTGCACTCCAAAACTGCACTGTATGTGTTTCTAAAAGAGACTCGTCAGTGGGGGTGGAAGAGCATGTCTCGAGGCCTGGTGTGTTCAGCCGGGGTACGAAGTCATGCAATGAATATATGAGAGAAAAGAAGGGGTTTTGGTTACCTCTGCTCCGAGGTAATCTATGGGCAAATAAAAATTTTAAAACATCCAGGGTTAAAAACAGTTTGGCCAAAATTTTAACGCGTGCCAAAGGCCCCAATAAAAATCTTTGAATGGTTAAAATTCTGAAGGCCGCAACTTTGGCTTTGATGTTCATCAGGCCAAGACCACCCTCTCTCACTGGCCCAGTCAATGTACTAGCTTTAATCCAATGTTTGCCTTCTCTCCAGATAAAATCAACGAACAGCCTTTGGATAGTGTGCATTGTGGTTGGGCTTGGCGTAAAATGTGCCATAGTTTTGGGGCGATAAAAGTATTAATAGTTAAAACCCTTCCCCTGGGTGACATGCAGCCACATCTCTTTCCCCATCTACTGTGTGCATGATGTTTTTGACAAGAGTTCGGATTCGACGATGTCTCTCTCTCTCTTTATCATTAGAAATAAATCTTCCAATGTGTCGGCCCCCTTCCGATGATCATTGGAAATTTAGGGGGGTATAATATTGTGCAAAGCAATTCCATGGAAACCATGAATAATTTTTGACTTTGAGATATTTTATAGAAAAAGAAATAGGATCATAATGCTGGGAGTTATTTAAGAAATGGTGTCCCCCTTGAAGGCATTTAAAAAAATAATACTATCAGTATATGAAATGAAATAGCGACAACAAATAAAGCACCAGTATATGGCCAGCCACCAGCCTATGAAGTTAGTATGTCAGCTTTACAGTTTCCACGATTCTTGGAAATAAGGAATGCTCTTCATGTAATCTTAATAAGATCCGTCTTAGAGATCAAGAGAGACGTCAATTGTTTTTAATTATCGATTTAAAACGTCGGGCTCAGTCATCAAAGTTTATAGTTGTAACATGCTCTGAAGAATATTTTGTTTATGAAGATTTTGTATTCTCTGAATCCTCTTGGCAGTAGATAAAAATAATAGATAAAGCCTAGGAAATAATCAAATGAACATGTTGCATATTTGAANAGTATAATTTTGGGATCTATTTTCTAACGTGAAAAGTAGAGATAAAGATTATAACTTTTGTTTTTGATGAGATGTAAGAGGGAATGTCCATATGGGAGTTGTATGAATGTGAATATATATTGCGCCGAGGAAAACGACCAAAGCAGTTTCTAATCGGACTAAACCGATTGAACTCCACAGAGGCGAACCTACAAGTTTCATGCATATGAAACTTGTAGGTTCGCCTTGAAACATCACTTGATATAATTATTTTCACGATAGTTAAATAGATGATGGAATATTGTAGTTGTTTTGAGAAGAGGTATTGCGAAGAGTTCCACCAGCCTTTACTTTTTTCACCCTATTAAAATGCTCCTGTTCCTAAAAATACCGTTTTTTCGCGAGAAACCTGTGTTTACCAACTTCGATGTGACCGAAAATTCGCCTCCGAAGGTACTTAAAGGGCAATATACGGCCTTATATAATATAACCGTCCCACCCTAGCATCCTTGTTTCACTCCGCGCGCCCGTAAGATTGTCAGAATATGGTATATTTTAGATGTGAAGTTAGTTAGTATCACCATATCGGTAGTTCGGAAAAGTTCCAAAAATGGCGAAAAAAACGTCGAAAAAGTCGTGAAAACAGTCATTTTCGTAAGCAAATATCTGAAAAAGTATTGCTTTCAGGGTTATGAAACTTCATTTCTTAAATGCCCATTCCTTGCTCTAAATAACAGTGTATAAATCAGAAACGTGCGATCATTGGTGTACGAGCTATGATTTTTTCACTGGTGGACCCCTTCGCAATATTTACCTAATCAGCCTTATGATATAATTAATCATTACCTTTAACACAGCACACTTGTCTTAAATGACATACACATTAAGGAAATAGAGGAATTTATTCCTTTTACGGGCCCCAACGGCTCCATGATTCCACGCATTCCAATATTCAAGTTTCACGACAGAAAACGAACGATAATGCCGATGATGCAATTACAAAATACACAAATGTGTGACGTACGTATTATGTGTTTGGCAAAAACAATTACCGGCACAATCAATCCTTGAAGGAGAAGAACAGGATTAGTGATTTTTTCACAGGTCTTTGTCTATTTGTCTGGTCGTCATGAACAATGGGAATAATTAAAAAAAGGTTTCATGATCTGTACCTTTCCCAGCATCTTCTAATTCATAATCAAGTCAGCAGTCTTTTAAACTTTTCTGTTTTTTTCAGTCGTTTTCTGTCTCTCAGATTCATTGAATCTAATACTATCTCTAGGGATACCCATATTTGCACTCTGGCTAAGATATTAAGTTCCATATGTTTACTAATCAGATCTATTCATTACACTGTGTCAGATGATGTTCTTCTTAATTTCTAATTACAGTCTATTTTACTTGCATATATTTTATAGCATACTTTATTGGGAACTTCTACTAGTGCTATTAAAGTATTTAAAATACAAAAGAAAGCTGTTCGACTGATTTTGTGGACCAATTACAATGCCCCATATGGTCTACAAACAGAGGTCTACATATGTAGACCTCTATTTCGTCTATTTCAGAGATTAAAAATACGGCCTTTATCCTGTATATATATCATATCAGCCGTCCTCTTGACAAAAGCTAATTTAAGTGAATATAACTTAAATTCAAATGTTCACATCTATGCAACATCATGACCTGCATTGACCCTATGTATGCCCAAAAAAATCTGCAATAGGACCCAAACATATGGGACTGCAGCTTTACATTAAGCTATCACATTATGGTTAAAAAAATCTTTTACCCCTGGTGAATTTAAACACAATGTCAAGTAATTTCTTCTTACTTGGAGGACACAGTGGTTTCAGTTGCCAATGTGATTCTTGAATTGCTTTACTAAAAGGTCCAGCTTGGAAATGGTTTGATTTCTTTTTGAAGTTGAAAACGTTTTCTATCATTTATTAATGAAGCCTGAGTCATCTCTCTGAGACACATAATGCTACTCTTTAACCATGAAATGAAGGTTTTAGCTATCCTCCTATGCACAGACTCCAGACATCCTTAAGATAATACCACAGGGGTATTTGGCCATGGAGGATGCTGTGTCAACAGCTCTGTTTTAAAGGTGAGTCTAGGAATTCTTTGCAGACACTGTCAAAGAGACAGGTGTAGTTCTCTTCTCAATCTTCCATTTCATAAATATAGACTTTTTATCTGTGTCAACAATTTTCTCATTTAAGACTTGAATGATCTGATATCCCATAATAAGTTTGTGTATATGCTGTTTGAATTTGCAAAAAAGCCAACGACAATTATGAAATGCTAACATTCTACATGTCTGTTTTTGTGCATGCCGAGTCCAAATTAGTGCTCTCCAAGGCAGTTGTGCAATCTGAAGTCATCAAACAACTATCTGATTACAATAGCTATCAATGTACTCAGGGCTGAAGCTGACATTGAGGAGATGACTGAGAGAATGGTATATTTCCTTCTTTTCAATCTATGACTGCCATGAAAGGATTTTCTCTTAAAATATTTTACTGTGCTCTTAAATTCCTTTGTCTAAGGATTCATTTTATCTCTCAGTAAGACTATGAGTAAATTGTTTATCTCCATTTCTTCGTCAACAGCACACTGGAAGAAAAACCTGACTGCCTGACATGTGAGGAGACTGCACCTGGAGTGAAAAAAATTCTGAAGAAGAGCACAATAAGGAAGCCTCCCCTTGAACTCTGTTAAGAAGCATAGTGATGAGTTCTATGTGTGAAGACTTGTGACTGTGTTCTGAAGACCAATATCTGCTGAAGATAGCTAGGAAGAAAATTCTACACAACAGACTTTTACTTTTCCAATTCTACACAACAGCTGAAGGACTTTGGTGCCTTCTTTTTCTTAACTTCACTAAATTGTTGTACTATATTTTGCTGGGATGTAAAGATATTGTAAAATACATTTAATATGGATTCAGGCTGTGATGGAGCTTNTCTGGGCCTTGAGGGCTGCATCTTTGAAGAAAGACGAGTGGAATGTTGATCCTTGGAGGACACAGTGGTTTCAGTTGCCAATGTGATTCTTGAATTGCTTTACTAAAAGGTCCAGCTTGGAAATGGTTTGATTTCTTTGAATTATTTGTCCAAATTAATTTAAACGTTTTCTATCATTTATTAATGAAGCCTGAGTCATCTCTCTGAGACACATAATGCTACTCTTTGACCATGAAATGAAGGTTACCATTACCTATAAAGTCTCCCAAACGGCATGGAGAAATGTTCTGGCGGGATAGCTCAATGGATAGAGCAACCGACCGGCAATTGGGAGACCCGGGTTCGTGTCCCGGTTCCGTCAGACTTTTTTCATGTCCGTTTCTCCTTGGGAGCTCTTCTAAGTCTTCATTTTCCTTTCTCAGATCTGGTTTTCTTGTCATTTTTTATCAGAACTTCTTGGTGAACGTGTCATCTCTTGATACACAGACACTTCTGGATTTCTGTATAGAACTGTATGGATTTCAGATAATCCGAATAATTTATGTACATTCCTTTTTGACTTTTAGGACCAAGTTTTCTTATGTCTCTAATATTTTTGGTGCACAAAATTTGTCCAAATTCTTTTATTTCTGGCAGATTTGGTCTTCTTCCATTCTTCACCTCATATGGTGTTGTACCCACAGCTTTGTACTAGCAGTTCTGTATAAAATATATGCAGCAATAACGAGGTAAAGGAAAACGATGCTGCACAGAAAGCAATAATCAGCAAAACAGTCAGTGACTGAAATCCAAAGGATAAACTGGTGTGAAAAATGCTACATGGCTGAGTACGAACCCATGTCTCCTACTTTCCAGGCAGGTAATCAAATCCCTGAACTACCTTGCCATGTTTCACCTGTTTATTCTAGAAATATGCAGAAGTCTGTGCTGCAAATCTCCAATATTTGTTATATAGCTTGGATGTATGCAACATTGATTGAACCTTGTTCATCTGGGTTAGATTCACTACTTAGTTATGATTTTCCATTCTGTTGAGGATTCTGTATGGTATGACTGTTGTATCTTAATTATAAAAACTGTTAGGAATGCTTAATACTCAAACCATTAATATTATAGAAGAGGTTAAATTTGACACCAATGAGGTATATAACATAGTTTTCATATCCCATGCTATATACAAACATTGGTTTTTAGGGAGTGAATTAATTCGTGTGTGCTGGGTTTATCATCTCCAATTCTGATGGTTTTGTATGCATGATTATTGACATGTTCATTGATGTATGGGTTGGTGTTTCTATTTACCTTTTGTGTGATGAAGTAATATCACTGTATTTTTTTGCTCATATCCCAAATGAATTTTATGAACTGCGCCATTTTCTTTGTATGTTTCTCTACATTATCTTCACAAATCATTTTGTTCTATTTCCTATATTTGAGGCGTTCTTCTGTACTAATTCACATTGTAGTTGCCTTTTTTTTAAGTAAAGTAATCATATTCAGCTATGCATTTAAATTATGATGGAAATATTGTTAATCTTCTGTGCCCACAGTGAATGACATTCTTCTTGTTTTCATGTGGATTTGAAAATGGATTTTTGTGCTTTTCTTATACAGTTTTGTAATATTTAATGTAATCTTGAGACTTCAATAGAGAGAAGCTTTCATTTAAACTATCAACCAAAGTTCTCAGCTCCAAGTATAATTTTGGGATCTATTTTCTAACGTGAAAAGTAGAGATAAAGATTATAACTTTTGTTTTTGATGAGATGTAAGAGGGAATGTCCATATGGAAGTTGTATGAATGTGAATATCTTGAGAAATGTTTCCATAAATGATGCTGCAGAAAAAAAACAACTTTTAGAAAAATTCCTCAAATGTTTGGACAACACTTTTATGGAACTGAAATATTGGGGCTGAGAGCTTATGCCTTCCCCATAAAAATAGTTTCAGACAAAGAATATGATATGAATCAGTTCAATCTTGGCTCATCATCTGTGGCAAATTTGCATATTTGTGTAGAGAAATGATTTTAATTATTCTTGGGATGAGGGATGGAATTTGACTGCAAATCATATTAATTATACAGTGGCCACTGTAAAAGATAGCTGAGAAAATAGCAAGGTGTTGTGGATATCTCTGGGTTTTCTAAATTACTGGGGAAAGAAGGCGAGAAATATTTGAAATTTTCCATGGTAAAATTTATGACGTGAGTGAAAACAACATTCAATAATATTTTGTATGGTGTAGGTATCAAATAATTCATCTCTAGATCTAACATAAGTAATTATACCTGCACAAGGAATCAAAGTAGTTTTCACATTATTCTTCAATTAAGTGTCATCATCCTAGAAAATATAGGCATATTTTTTGTCTTTTATGAAATTTAGCTGAAAAAAGAATTCATAAAATCATTTTGGTTTGCCTTTATTTTAAGAATTTTCAGTAATCCAGAATTAATAAATGATTAGCTAAGAAGGGCTTGAACTAATACAATTAAAACCATTTTTATATAAAAACAGAGTATTTTTCTCCAGAGAAACTTAAAATCAGGACAACCTCCTTGAGCTTCTTTGATTCAGAAATGCAAATGAGCCACAGATACAAAATTAAGTGATAACACACCTATTCATACTTATTCTTTTTAAACTTTTTATAGGGATGGCATAATCTCTTTCAGCTTCAATACTTCAGTTACTTTCAAAGTGCACTACCCTACACTTTTTGGAGGTTCATACTCTCTTTCTTTAATAATTTCCAACCACTAATGTCATCATCATTTCTTGAGAGTTCCAGTCTTGACATCCTGCAAGCATGTTTTAGAATATCCATTTCATTCTTTATGCTGGTTTTCTATTATAGTTTCCTAGGGTCTGAAAAGTAAGTGGTGATTGGTTCTACAATTCTTAAGTACACCTGTAAATAATGCCTATCTCTTTTTCCTGCTATCAAAAATGGTATGAATCTGTGAGGTAGGGTCCCCTTAGCCTTAGCCAGATTCTCAACCACCAGTCTTCTCTTTCTTTCCAATCCTCTCATCCAATGTTCTTTCAGTATCTTTCTTCTAAGTTTCTTGGCCTGCATCTTCACCAAATTATTGGACAGTAATCATTTGCTTTATGCTGCCACTTTCTTTTATTCATGCTTCTTTAATGACTTGCTAGTCTATACTTTCATTCTTGCATTTTTGATTGAAGTTAGGAAATAAAGCTCTGATAAATAAAGTAAAGAAAAAAATTAACCTATGCAAGGTAGTAGAAGTTATTTAAAGATTGCAGACAGAAATTCCAATACTGTACCAAATCAATCAGCGATATTTGACCAATTTTTAGCAATGGTAGTAACCTCAAAAATTTGCTGACAAAAGAGTATGTCTACATTCATTGAATGCTAAGAGGCACTAAATCTTACTGATGTTCTTAAATTCAAAATATTTTTGGAGTAATGGCATTAATCTCAGTCACTTGCAGAGTACTATATCATAAATTTATCTGATGCTTGAGCAAGATTTTTCTTCTTTTGATCTAATCTTCTTTGAGCTAATGAATTTCACTATGATCTATGCACAATTTCTCATTCCACAGGCATATAACATCCTTAAATATATAAGATAAACTGTACTTAATTAATTGATTCTGGCAATAATTGAAGGAACTTATATTTGGTTCAGTGTAAAAAAAATTTGACTGAGTCCACAGGAAATATATTTGAGACACACAGCTGGTTTTGAGGGTTCTACCTCATATTTAGGTAACTGGAAGAAATGCAAGACAAGATGTATACACTCAAGTACAAAAGAAATCAACAACAGAGAGTGAGGAAGGAAAACCAGTAAATTACCCCCTGATAATTATGTTCTGAGGGAAACAAATTGTCGCCTTTTTCAGCAAAATTTCACATTAAAATAAAAATTCATCATTTCTTAGTACAATTTAAATGTGAAATATAATCACTTATTTACCAATCAAAATTAGGGATTGGAATTGGAATGGATTGATTGGAATTTGTAATGTGGAGCACAACCTTTGCTTTCTTTTGGGCATTTTCTATTTGGAAAACTAAAGGACAATAGAAATTAACAGTTAAGGTGACTGAATTATATTTTCATCGAAATGACTTTAATTTCCTGTTTGAAAGCAGAGCTCAGTTCATTTGATTAATTTTAATAGAGAACTGAATATTCTAGGTATATCACGGATAAAATTATACAGGGAATAAATGACAAATTTTCTTTTAAAACTTGCAGAAGTTTAATTTTTCTTTTCATGTACAGAAATGCCAATGGCAGATACTGATACAGTGGAAATGATGGAGTGATTTACATATTATAATACAGCAGTACAAAATCCTACAAATACAAGTGGTAGAAAACTTCCTACCCAACAGCCATTCATTGATTTTATCAGCTGTGACATGACTAGCATTAGTAAAATGATTAAACTACACTGAGAGAGCAATATAGATTTATGGAAAATGGAAAGATTTGTTTATCACAATTGAGGGAAAGGCCTTAATAAGACATATTTTTTCATCAGATTTTAATTCATTGATTAATGAAAGCCTTGTTACTTTAAAATTTTAGTATCATCAGGTTATTGTTTCTTGTGTATACACTTAGAATTATTTTATTCATGTTTAGAGATGTTATTCACTTAACTTAAAAATTTTCCATGCTTAAGGCCCCTGAAGATTAAGAGGGTGAGGATGGAGACAAAGAAAAAGAAAAATGTTATGCTCACATACATACTAATGTTTCATTGACTATTTCATTCTTGTGACACGTTGAAGAAGAGACTCAATATTTTTTTTTGAGAGTTATTTCTTAAATGAAACATCTAAGCACCATTGTAAACAAACAAAAATAAATATTTTGGAATAAACAAGTTTTGTAAGCAAGTTCACAGAAATATATAAATACAATCAATTTTCCTTTACAGATCTGCATTATCCTTCACATATCCCTTCAAAGCCACATATCCTTATAAAAATAGTTGATTATTCTTTTCAAGAAATGCCTATCAAAGCATTTCTTTCTACCTTTTCAAATGGCTTTCAGAGAACCTCCTTGCAATGAAGAATTTCAAATGAGGAAATGCATGGTCAAATTAACCTAGGTTGACAATTGCATTGACATAGTGAAAAAGCAGAGCAGATGAGGAAAATCATCCCTTTTCCAAACACTGGACACCAGCAGTTTGAGGCCCATTGAGCATTGAAAACCTTTTCACGTTGAACAATCTCTCATTTCACACTCCTTCATGTAGGAGACAGTCAGAAGAATATCAACTAATGATGAATTGTCACACAATAGAATTGGCTCTTTATTTTGGGGGAGAAGCAGTTCTTGGCCAAGCAATTTTGGCATCAATCCTCTTGTATGCAAAGACACAATGTTTTCCTTGCTGTGCAACCACAGCCCTCACTTCTTGGGGACAATCCGTATCACAAAGCAGAGTTTCTGTAGTACACAAAGAAAAGTTAGTTTAATTTTTGAGACATGATTTCCCTTTCATGATATTTCATGCAAATAATAACTAACAGATAAACATGGCAAAAATAGCAGTCATGCCAATCTCCCTGCTATTCTTATACATAATAATTGTCTTTACTCTGCCTGATTTCTGGATGGATTAGATAAATTTCCCTTGTGGGAGTTATTTTATTCTAAATTCCTGTAGTGGTAATTGAAAAAATGATGTCAAACAAAATTTGACTAAGAAATCACATATGTTTTTTATTTGAATACATTTTACAATACTAAATGTATTTTATTTTTGATTAATATATTTTGTCTGAGTAAGAACCACAAATGAGCTAAAATGTTATTCAAAAGTTTTAGCAGTAATATACCCAGAAACACATTCATTATAGATGATGCCAATTGGTATCATTCTTGTGTAAATTTGAGTGCAGCGTGATGCCAGAGTGGTATCTGCTGCTATAGAAAAATTGACCATCTAATAAAAAAATTTTAAATTGCAAATTTCAGCAACCTCAAATTTATTAATTGATTGTCTTAAATCATCAAAAACCTTACAGTAATTTCTAACTGAGAAACACTAATCATGATTTCAAGATCCAAAGTAAGTAAAATTATTGACATCCCATAGAGATATACATGATTTAATGTTTGACATGAATTACCACAGCTTTGATTCCATTTAAACTTCATGATTTCGTGGAAACAACAAATCAAAGACAACTTACCTTCACCATCTACAAGTTTAAACAGTCCATAATCTTGAGGGTTGGTCACTCTTGCCTTGTGTGCCGCAATTCTACACACATCTCTTGCTGTCATACTAGGCCTCACTGGGAGAGTTTTAGTGGCTAGTGAGCCAGCTGCCTCATCAGGTACCACTATTCGCAGCACAGCTCTGAATTCTGACAGAGGACCAGACTGAAAAGAGAGAAACGATATACTACAATGTAACACATCAGAACTTTGAGAGAACTTCTCTGGTAGAAATCATCTAATAGAACATTTTCATAAACAGTTTCATCAGATTGAATAGATACAATATTAGGTTAAATAAATAAAACTTTAAAACACAATTAAGTAACTAGAAGGCTTAAGATTGTAACTTAGAATACAGGACACAAAATATTCTGAAGATCTAAATGCTTAGCATACTTTAACCCCTTGGTATGCACTTTCTTTTCTTGTCTCTATTTATTGACTTTATTATAAGTGTACAAGTTAAGGGGTTAATCAAATATACATTACAGCAAGAATTCTCTTAGACCATCAAACAGTGCAACATTTATTTCTTCAACAAAAAGTAAAACGTGTTTGAGAAATTGTATTAGAAAATGATATACAATGATGAAGAACAGCTTAGTAGATAGTTTTATATTACATTAAATTTACTTTTAAATATATACTGTATAAAGACCTCAAATTACATAAAGTCATACACAGTAGCACATAATAAAATCTGTAATTCATATATGAACCAAGTGAAACACAGCTGATTGCAAAATTGATCAAGTCACCAAAACTCCATAAGCAATCAAATACCAACGAGAAACCCAATGTGCATTTCACTCCCCACGAGAGCATCTTCAGGGGCAAAATGTGACTCTAGTCATCTTGATGATCTTTATGAATCTAGATGATCATTATGAATCTTTTCATATTTAATTCATATTCTTTATGAAATGAATATGAATAAAATATGAAAAAAAAAGGCTTTTGGAGTTTTGGTGGATCTTGATATATGAACCATATATGGCTCTAATTATAATAATGTTACAGAAAAAGTGATAAATCTACAATTTGAATAGAGCTGAACATTGCGTATAAAGCACATATTACAGTAAAACTTAGCACTTTGATGAATGCAATAATACTTACATCAAGAGTACAGAGAGGCACAGCCATCCCAGTTCCATCTCGACTAAAAACTCCATCTTGGCCAGTGATACCCATGTGTCCACCACTACCACCAACACCTGCTTCAGAGTATGCTCGGAAGCTCTTGAGCACATGCACTGCTGAGGAGAGTGTTGTTAGATAATAAGCTCCCTCGCCAGCAGACAGAAGGGCAGGGTGCAAAAGACCAAACATGTACTCCGCTTCTATCTCAGCTCCAACCATTCCTGATCGCACCAACACCCAGACAAGAAGAGGAAGCAAATCATCAGCTCCCAAAGCAACACCTCCACGGCCTTGCCCATTTGCAGATGAAGAGCCTTTTACCTGAAATTAAAATGTATACATAAATACCAGAAATGAGAATGCTAGACACATATCCTGTTTCCTAGTGAATAAGATACAGTAATAAAGTAAAGTAGATGGTAAATGTACTGAGAAGCTATGCTAACTCAAATAAAGGAAACCTAAGAAGTTTTATGATTTAAGAGTCTACCTGAGAAATAAATAAAATACCTGATGAGTGGAAAAACCACCCTGGGTGATGATAAATGAGTTATAACTGATGGCAGGTAATTGATAAAAGGTTAATTGTTGGAAGGTAACCTTTAAAGGCATTTTTGTCATCCAACATTATCATTCATAAGGGGGGACATAAAATGGACTCTATGATAAATATTTATAAAATTATATACATGTGTTAGTGTGCGATTAAGGAGATAAGATTGTACAGAATTAACCTTAAAATTTATGCAGAAATACTAAACTTTAAGTTCATATCCTACAGGGGAAATGAAACCAAGAATTTTATTGACCTTGAATGAAGATAAATGTTTGTCATCGATGGCACAAGAGCTACTCAATTGATAGGAATAATAATCATTTATAATGATGCCTAAGTCTTTAAGTTTTGAAAATTTCTCTAAAGTAGTAGTGTCGTTAAAAGTGCTTCAACACCTGAGGTAATTTCCAACACAGACCACTACTGGGAATTGAACCCAAATCTACTTTCACCAAAATAAGAAATTGCCCTCTTGGCTATTTGGGAGCCCAAAATTCCTATAAAATATGTTAATTAATTCACAAAACTGGATAATTTCAAGTTGAATTNAAAATGTTTTATTCCTTGACTTGGCGTCAAATGCTGTAAGGAGTACATTGGTAAAATACGATCTACTTATTGTTAGATACTTCAGCAATTTAATTTGACAGTGATGGCCTTATACTGACGAATTGTGGTGTTCGTCGACACGGAAATGTTTTATTCCCTGACTTGGCGTTTTACCCAACATTTTAACGAAGTTCGTGAAATTTCTGAATCACTAAACGACAAACTACAATGAGGAAGTAATAGATGATTATTTTAAATAGCTAATTAAATTAAATAGTGATTAAATTCTCACGCTTATCTGGAAGCGCCTCCACGATTATTTGAGATTGTCCTTGCAAAAAATACAGCACAATATACTGTATACACTTGCCTATAAAATTCATCACAAGATAAGACACAACAAGCTTTTTGGGACTATTCTTGACCTATCATATTTAATAACATGGAAAATTTCCCTGCTTTTTAACCTATCATTTCAACTCAAATTTTTAAAGATTAGACAATACAAATTTAACTTAATTTCTAAGAATAAATATCAGTGTAGATACTTACAGAGTTAAAAATGGCTGATATGCAGCATAGCAAATGTTCAAGTTTTTCCAGAGGTGAATCAACTTCCTGTAACCTTTGCAAACATTGGCAAATTCTTTCAAGTGCCTGCTCACTGGGGAGGCATATCCTAGGCTGTAAGAAAACATTTGAAGATATAAGTATGCATCATGAATTAACTTCAACAACATAATAGACATTAGCAAACAGCAGCAAATATGAACATATATTATGATAAGGAATAAATTATCAACTGCAAAGACTTAGCTATTTTGACATAAGAAAGAACATTTAAAACAAAATCACAGACTTCTTACCCTAATACCAAGTTCATGTGGAGCTTTTGTTCGAGCAAATTGGATGTTTTCTGCCAAAAGTTCAATAGCTCCATTTTGGGTATATTCTTCCACAAAAAGGCAGTAAAGATGTTGACGTAGAGGTCTAACAACCAGGCGGTGCATAACTCCTTCAAGTATGGCATCCAAATTAAGGAATTCATTTGCCTTGAGCTGCAGAATAAACACACATGAGTATCAAAACATGGGGGGATTATTGCTATTATTATTAGGATTAATTATGAACATCATGAACCAAACATGATGAAGAAATATTAATACAAGAGTTTCCATTCTATGTTTCAACAGTTAATGCAGGGGTAGTGATTAAAACTAGCAGTTCTCAAGTAAGGCTATAAGGAAATCAAATAACCTAAGAAATTTTTCACTGAGGCCACCATCAGAATACAGCAAAGAAAACAATTGATTCCAAAGTAAAATCTGAATCAACATTTTTCATTCTGAGATAAATCTTTGTTCTGAAGAAATAATGTGTCGAAATTCCATGCTGTACATCATAAAAAAATTCACACTATTTTGCAGCATCAATTAAAAATCTTATCTGTAATCTCTTATGGTATTATCATAAAACATTTAAGTCGAAACAAAGTAAAAATGGTTAGAAAATGAATTTACTGTTTAGGTAAAAGCTAGAATAGAATGGAAAAATGTAACTTATTTGCTATAACTCAATGGCAAAGCAGTTCAATATTAGCAGGGCTGTGGGTAATTTTTTCATTCATTAATAGAGAAGTGCACCCCTTTAGCAGCAAAAATATTTTATTTTGTGAGGGAATCTTACTTAAAGAAAAGGTTTACAGATTAATCCCTACCTATTTCAACTTCTGATTGATCATCCAAAGCTATATTAGTTTTTAATGTTCACAATGCAAATAATCAACATTTTCTCACAATTTAAAACATCTCAATATCCTTCCAGGGATTTTCGCTTTATTCTCTTACCTTATTTATTGAACATTGACATTAATCAGAACACATTTAATTCTATATAACTTTTGCAGCAAGTACACTTGCAGAAAGAAACAAAATAGTGCCCGAAGAACACTTTTTGTCCGGTAAGAAAAGCCTGCATTTCCGTATATGACCTCTCTTTACCTTGAGCCTCTCCTTTTCAACCTCCTTCTCAAACTCTCTCTCTCCATGCTTCACCAGATAGTTCTTCATTCCGGACATGAACTGTCTCATGTTTCTCATCACTATCTGAGGACTCGTTTCTCTACTCTCCCTCGTGCATGAGATGAAGTTTTCGATGTTTTGAGCGAAGGTGGTGCTTGAGTCGGCTGCCAATTGAAGGGCGTACGCTCGGATGGAGGCTCCGCCGGCACCCCCAGCTGCACCTCCGATGCCCCAGCCGATACATCCGCTGCCCACGCCACCACCACCACGGAGGGTGCGATGGTGTCCCGAAGGGGGAGCTGGAAAAGAAGCAAATATTAACGATGAAGATTCGAAAAAAACTAACGTTGAATCATATGGAAATACTGTCGGGAAGTGAGTCAAGAAAAAACTCAGCGGAGAGTATGATATCTCATGAGTAATAGGCAATGAGCGTATTTCATAATAACTCGTTGTGAAATTCAACGATCACAAAGAGAAATTTTAACAATCAAATGAATATTCAACAATTAGTTCCAAATTTAATAAAAAGGACATATAGTCAATTCAAATTAAGAATACTTAATTTTGTTATACCGAGGAAATTAATTGTAAAGGAATATTGAATTATGGTTACTTATTCTAAAACTTAAATAATCTTTCAAAGCGTTTTTAGCATAATATAAGAAGAGGAATGAGGGTAAAATTAATTTGAGCTCTGAAGATATTACTGTATTTTTCCATAGATCACGTGAGCATTATCTCTTCAAATAAGTTCAGCCACCGAAAAAAAACGCCGGACAGCGTTATTCGATGGAAAATTTTAGATACACCGTTTCTACCATCTCATTTCATTTTAAAACGTTTGTTAACTACAAATAGCTCTTGTCACAAATGTAGAAGTGAAAATAATAGAATAAGTTACGTTTATAGTTCAATTTTTAAGGTCAAAAGTAAAATAACCGGACTCCGCAAACTACCTCGAATCATTATTTTAACAATACTACAATTCTTCACAGTTACTTAATGCACATCTTACCCAATATTCACTTGTCTGAAAACAGTCTATCACAGAAAAGGACAACACATTATGCATACGTAATTCCATGGAATTACAGGTTAGAAAATGCGCGGTATCTTCTAGATACCCGTTATCGATGGAAAAACACAGTACTTAGAATAATGACATTTATGTTGGTGAGGAAAGGATGATAGACCTAATTCTGACGATGGAGCACAGTTAGGTGACTCAATAATTATCGAGGAGAGAAATAGATGTCGGAACGACTTTAACGAGTGAAAAATATGGCATCTGAATTTAAACGAAGAAAGCGTACTCGATGCATTACTCTAGCATTTCTTTGACTATAATCTTTAGATTCCTATAACTTAACTCATTCCGCTACCCGAAATTATGCCATACAATACGATGTTCCTGGTGAGGAATTTTATGAATTTTAACTATAACATTATGATTATAAGGCGAAAAATAAACATAAATAAATCGCCCTAATTCTATATTATAGTAGCGACGTGAATTACTGTCGACGGCCGATTCAGATAAAACGAACCATGTCCCTAAGTTTGATATCATATTAATTGATTAATAATCCATTGACTAGCACTTAGGCTTGATGTGATCAAGTAAATTAAAAACAATAAACATGGATGGCGTTGTCTGGATGGAATTCCTGAATATAAGACATGTCCTGAAATTTTAATCCTAATTTATGTAACCCCAATGCAGGCGATAAACATTTTCTAAAAGATGTACGATCGACAACTGTAAATAACTCATCCATCGCAGAAAATCGAATCATAAACATTTTGCAAATAACTGACTTTTCAGGATTATGTCGAATTCGAGCGCGAATTGCCCTAAATGACTTCCTGTACACGAAATACCACAATGGAACGACCACCAATGAGAATCCCTCCTCCGCAAAGACCTCCATATTCGTCTGGCATCCAAGGACTGGACTGACAAAAAAATCCTGTAAACTTAAGATTCAGTCAAATAAATTATTATCCCAGGTATTTTGAAATTCACTCATAAACAGAGAACACAACAAAACCGGCAAATCTTTTTAAGTATTTAAGAACATTAGATCACTTGAAAGCGTCCGGACAAAAAGAAAGAGCGTGCCGCACCCAGAGAGAGAGAGAAAGCGACAAGCGACTTAAACGGAGAGCCCTTTTTTAAAGAAGTATTTCTGACATTAGAAGTGAAAACGGCTCGAGGTATTCTTAAAAGTAATCTAAAGAGAATTCAATATATTTAATCAAAAATTCTAAAAGGAAAATTTGTAACTCAACATTCCTTCGAAAATGAAGGATTCTGAAATTCCTACAAGAGAAAATAATTAGAGGCAATTATGGAAAAAACAAAATTCAAACGGTAGAGTGAATAGTGATGTTGACAAGCGATTGAAAACTTCAATAAATACACATTTATCATACTAGGCTATGTCGAACAAATACGAATTGACCTGCGGATAATATCAGAAACTACACATTCTTACAAGTTTAAAGGTAATTTTTTTACGATATTTAAAACAGAATTATCAATTGGATGACTTCTGGAAACAATTGAGCGGTATAGCAATTCTTAAACATAATGCAGTTTTCTCTTAATGAGCGTCAACATAAAATGTAGCTCATAAATGTTAATAATTTGTATTTAACAGAGAATATACAACTTTATGATTACTATACTTCCAAATATACTGGAAATTTAAAGCTATTAAATTTTAAGGTCTGAGTTTTACGGACATTAGATAATTAATTCGGACAAGAAAAGGAGAGATTTCAACGCGAAACGATTCATACAGCTTACACGGTAAGAAACTAAATCAAAATATTTTCTTGATTTTATTTCTCTTCGAAAGTTGCAAAAATTCAACATAAACAATAAACACAAAACTATAAACGTAAGTGTAACAGTTGCTGAAAATAATTCGAGGAACTTCGCGCTACTCATCGCGCAGCCGAGACGCAGGCTCTCAGTCGCTTGTCGCCCAACCAATTTTACCTGTCCGGATGGCACCACACACACCGCGTTTCCCTCTATTTCATTATCTTTTTTATTGAGAAGACTTAGATCGGCTACTCACTCTCATCGCCCACCTTCCTCGCGCTTCAGAGACGTCGCAGGAGAGAAGGGACCCCATCGAGTCGTTTGGCGCCACGACACGGGTCACAAGTGACCAGGCCGCGGGCCACCTCTTAAGAAGAGGTCGTCGAGAAGGGGGGTTGGAGGGCGAGAGGGAAAAGGAAGGGGATGGAAGGCGAGTTGCTGAGACAAAGGGTTATACGGTATTTGCATCCTCACGCGAATCGGTCGCGGTCGTCGGAACACCGAAGCAGCAGCAACAGCAGCAACGCCTCGCCACTGCCGATAGGGCTTCCGCAGCCTTCCTGGCGGCGCTCCGCAACCACTTGACAACCCGTCCCAACGCGGCCTTCAAGGCGCGTTTCATCGTGTTCTTTTTCGCACCCGTTTTGTCTGAAAGGTCTCACCGTTAGGGGAAACGAATCTAACTCAAACGCCAGACCGCGAAAGCGACTCAAGATGTTCCGGACCTTCCCGCAGATCACCGCTGACGATGCAATGCTAACGGCGGAGTCGAGGAGAGATACCGTAAATGAAATCTCGGTAGATCTTTACTTTCACTCCGACAGATGCAGACTGAATGGACACCAAGAACATAGCTTAACCTCCGCTCTCCGATCACGTGATTCCTTTCCTTCCGGTCTGGCTTCCTTTATGATCCCTTGTACCCGAACTCCTCCTACTGCTTCCCTTATCTATTAGGACAAATAGCCGCACTCTAAAGACGCATCTTTCCCTATCTGACTACTTCTCCCAACTTCCCTCCGACGGAAAGATAACTTCTTTCAGATACCGCTGGACCGGAGGATAGCCATTACTTATCAATCACTTCTTTGGAGAATTCGAAAGCGTTTTCGGTACCTCTGTACTTCATAGGATTCACCAAGCTTACGTTTCACTTCACATGCCACTAAATAGAACAGAAAGAAGGCCGAGTTTCAGATCATTATTACCCTACTATTGCTTTCGTCGATCGACTATTGTAATTTCCGTTACAATTACAGGCCGAACAGACAAAATGGTGACAGTAAGGTTCATAAAAAGGAGCCTGAATTTGACCAATAAAAGGTGAAAAATGTACTGATGAAAGCTGTTAAATCAAAGAGAAAATCTAACCTGCCTTTTAGGGAAAAAAGCAGCGTTGACCGCATTCCCATGACTTATCCACCGTATTTAACAAAAAGGCATTTTGCCGAGAATACAACTGCTTTAAATTCTATTAGGAACAATAGAAAATTCGCCATGATAAAAAAGACTTAGTAATTTCCACAAATAAAACTTTAATACGCGACCGGTTTCAGCTGTACGCCAACTGGAAATTACTAAGTCTGTTTTATCATTTTTAATGTCTTTTCATGAAGTACGGCCAGAGAACCTAGATTTCATTAGAAAATTCGCCCGTTATTCACATTTCTTGAGACAATCAATTACGTCGCATGAATTAATCGCGTACGAAAACGGGTAAATCTAATTATTCCAACTTTCACCACTAAATCACAAATTTCTACAACTTTAAAATCTTTGAAATGTTATCAAGTGCTTGCAAGTTGAACTCCAAGTGAGCCAGCCTCATTCGTTGTAATTTTGCCGCGAAAAAACACGGTTTCTTAAAAAAGTAACTACTTCACTTGCTTTGTAACTCCGCAGCAAATTTTCTACACTCCTCCACCCCTTTCCCCTCCTCCAAGCCGTGTTGATAAACACGGCAAGGAAAGACTTTGCCCGCCTCGCCGCCCACTCCACTAGCCGGACGGTGGCGCAACAACGCGTTACAGATCCGTAGGAGTCGTCGCGTAGGAGCCACGCTTGGAGACTCACCGATATGGGTTACGCCTGTGGCGAACGTTGCCCCTATGGACGCGGACGTCTGCGGAGAGACTTCCGTAGCCATACTCAGCGGTGGACTGAATCACGGATGGGCGAATCATCTGGCAGCGGAATGGGGAAGCCGCTAGGCGAGAGCTCTCTCACAGCAATGACGCCTTACTCACACTTGTCCTTAACAGACGATTCCGCTTGTTTACGCTTGGGGAGCCAAACGATGAATCAAGGGATTCATAGGCAACGAACCTCAATCCACAAGTGTCCTCGGGAAGGCATTGTGCTACATACGCCATGAATAGGTTAAGTGCCCGTTCACGCAAAACTGGCAATTTAAAAATAGCGGCATGATTTACATGCACAGAATACCCAAGAGGGCAACGCTTCCGCAATGTTGTAAGGAGTACATTGGTAAAATACGATCTACTTATTGTTAGATACTTCAGCAATTTACTTTGACAGTGATGGCCTTGTACTGACGAATTGTGGTGTTCGTCGACACGAAAATGTTTTATTCCTTGACTTGGCGTCAAATGCTGTAAGGAGTACATTGGTAAAATACGATCTACTTATTGTTAGATACTTCAGCAATTTAATTTGACAGTGATGGCCTTATACTGACGAATTGTGGTGTTCGTCGACACGGAAATGTTTTATTCCCTGACTTGGCGTTTTACCCAACATTTTAACGAAGTTCGTGAAATTTCTGAATCACTAAACGACAAACTACAATGAGGAAGTAATAGATGATTATTTTAAATAGCTAATTAAATTAAATAGTGATTAAATTCTCACGCTTATCTGGAAGCGCCTCCACGATTATTTGAGATTGTCCACATATTCTTCCGCAGGCTAACCACACTTGCGCAGTTGGCCTGGCCTTGCGTAAGTTATCTTGGGTTCGATTCGCGGGCATCCAAAAATACGAAAAAGCCAATAATGTCGTTTCTCACATATTTCTGTGAAGGTTTCAATCAAGTATAGGTGACGATTCAATTCCAAGCGTACCTAAAAGAAGACCTAATCTAATAACCTAACACACGATTGAGCATTATTTTACAATTATCGTAAATAGACCTTGCAAATAGGACTCAATGTTAGTTCTAGAGGCAAGTGATCCACACGCACACTCGTCAAAATCAACTTGTAGATTCAACGCAAACCACAAGGAAAATATTTTATCAATAAGCTGAAAAGATAATTTATCGCCTGCTCGACAGATCTCATGTTTCACAGGCGACAACTCAATGAAACTCCTTAAAATATTTATAAACTTCATCAAAATTCAATTCACTCACACGAAAATTTTACTTTCCAGCCCTCAACATTTTACAACCCTGCCGCACTCTGATATAAACATTCAGCATATGAAGACATGTAAAGTTATAAGCGCAACAATTTTCGCAGCATGCATACACGAATAATCTTTATACATTTATGTTCCAACTATTAAACAAGCACTAGAAGATAGGCTGCCATTCTGTTACATCTTTAATCTTTATTGATTACGGTCATGAACTAATTAGGTGCACTTTTCTTAATTTTCTGATAATGAACTTTCAAATCCTGTTTTATTTAATTTGAACAATGTCTCGATTATTCGATTCCAAGAGCATTTTTACCTTCCTGAACGTAACAATTGCCTAAAAAGCAGTAATTAAAGTCCTGAACTTCTTTGAAAAAGTCTTTACCTGTTTTTCGTATCACTTAAATATGACTCTCACAAGAATCAGCAGAAAGCTGAAGAATGTGAAGTGTCCCTAACTTCTTCCTATAATGACATCGTCAACTTTTCTTCCTTTCATAGCAAACAATGGTTTTTGACCTGGAACGCGTTGAAGCCATGGTCAAACACAAATACAAGAGAAGTGCGGTTGCGCAAGATCTGATTTACGGTCAGTATATTTTAAGATGGTCAATATTTCACTCATTTCCTACTACCATAAAGTATTTCCGAAAGACATTCTTTGATGCGATCAATCATAAGTATTCTCTGAAGTTCAGTCTGGCATTCTGGCGCCGGCCGAAATCGATCGAAAGAAAAACTTAGGAATTCCGGAGAAATGTTCCCTCAGATGTTTTTCAAGTCTCAAAATACTTAAAGAAGTTTCGAGATATAAATTCAAGATATCATAACATGTGGTAAAAAGGATACTGATAATAATGCTCAGTAAATTCTCAATAAATTTATCGTTTAGAAATTATGAGTAGAAATGGCGGAATAGAGCTAATTGTTTGGTATTCCGACATAAACGTCGTCAGCAGTAACTGCTTCAACTTAAATAAACAAATTTATTCTTAAAATTTCATAGAAAAGTCAGAGAAAAATTTAAGCACCACGGACCCGACTTTAGGTGCTTGGAATCTTTCTTGAAGGTTGCAGGTGAAACAATTAGGTTGTTATTTGAGTTGCATATCGCCCATTTTAAAAGCCGATGGCATAGAAATTGACCGAAAACAAATGTAACTGCTTCCTCATTTTTAAATTTTATGTACGTGCATGATGAGACCGGGAAACAAATGCAAACTTCAACTCTTGATTTTTTTCAAAGAAAAGAAGATAACGATTGACGTCGGAAAATGCCGCAGGTTTCTCTCTTCTGGTTTCCGATTTATACTACGTCGCGTATTTGCGAAGAAGAGCAGAAGTGAATAAAGACATGAGATGAAAGAAATGAGAAATTCTATTTCTTAATTCACAGAACTTGGAACAGATGTGTGTTGAAGGACAAACGATACACTCACAAAATAAACGGGACTAAAAATCGGCGGAAACAAATGAATTCACCGGAAGACTTAAAATAAACTCTTTGGGTGAAAATGGTAAACGTCGATAAGGATAAAAAACACGCTATTTGGATATAAGTATTTTTTCCTCCAATCACGGAGCGCGATGAAACCACATCTGTATCGCACGATGCGACAGAAGAAAGCTTATGGGGAACACATTATCCCGCTGTGACTCTCGTCGGTCTTTTACTTGGCGCGACGTTATCTTCGATATTTTTCCTGCGCAGATTTGATGTGGAGAGATATGTATGCAAACTACACTATGTATGCAAAAAGTCGTAGAGACTGGCATATATGAATCACATAATTCACCAAATTTATAAAACTATAATCGGAAAAGATTAAAAATACGTGATACGTATTATACGTCGGACACGCATTGGTTTTGATGTCATGTTTCCTAGATTTTGCATGAGTTTTCTTCCATTCGAAAAATCATTTCTTAAGAGCTGATGAAAAAAGAAATTTGAGTTGAGTTCGAGGTATTTTTTGGACCTTAGAGCGTACGAAACGCGCACGATCAATTTTCTAAGGATTTAAAGAAGGAAATAATTAAAAAATAATTACGAAATAATACTGTCTACAATTCTGATTAAGCAAATCAGGCGGCAAATGTACACGGAGCATTATTTAATTATTTATTTAATTATCCAAGCACAAAGTAATATCGTAGTCGTGGGACAAGATAAAATACTATGTCTGAAGAAAGGTAAGGCATTTTAGGAACCGAGAAATGAAGAACTAATGCTTCGAGAACGAATTCATAAATTGAATGAAGCAAAAAAACAGTTACGAACTATGTTAATGAGCAATATTCGTACTACATTAATAAGCCAACAGCTAAGAACCGGAGTACATAGAGAAATTGACTAAGATATGTTCGCGTACCCACTTACAGAAAAACAACCATTTTTTCTAACAATGAGGTGCATTACTACGATGTTCATCTCAGTACTGGAACAAATAGAACATAAATGCTCCAATGAAATCTGTAGAATTAATGGAGTAGGAGAGTGCGTAAGGGTGTTTTGGGTTAACTTAATGAAGTATCGTTCTCATGGGGGCTTTCACTTTAAAAAACTGCGTTTCTTTGTTTTAAACCTATTTTATACATATAATAGTTCTAAAATTAATAACACCAATATACTAAATACTCATTTCCCTACCGAAGATGACTTTTTTTCGCTTGTGGAAACAGTGGTGTTCGTCGACACGAAAATGTTTTATTCCTTGACTTGGCGTCAAATGCTGTAAGGAGTACATTGGTAAAATACGATCTACTTATTGTTAGATACTTCAGCAATTTAATTTGACAGTGATGGCCTTATACTGACGAATTGTGGTGTTCGTCGACACGGAAATGTTTTATTCCCTGACTTGGCGTTTTACCCAACATTTTAACGAAGTTCGTGAAATTTCTGAATCACTAAACGACAAACTACAATGAGGAAGTAATAGATGATTATTTTAAATAGCTAATTAAATTAAATAGTGATTAAATTCTCACGCTTATCTGGAAGCGCCTCCACGATTATTTGAGATTGTCCTTGCAAAAAATACAGCACAATATACTGTATACACTTGCCTATAAAATTCATCACAAGATAAGACACAACAAGCTTTTTGGGACTATTCTTGACCTATCATATTTAATAACATGGAAAATTTCCCTGCTTTTTAACCTATCATTTCAACTCAAATTTTTAAAGATTAGACAATACAAATTTAACTTAATTTCTAAGAATAAATATCAGTGTAGATACTTACAGAGTTAAAAATGGCTGATATGCAGCATAGCAAATGTTCAAGTTTTTCCAGAGGTGAATCAACTTCCTGTAACCTTTGCAAACATTGGCAAATTCTTTCAAGTGCCTGCTCACTGGGGAGGCATATCCTAGGCTGTAAGAAAACATTTGAAGATATAAGTATGCATCATGAATTAACTTCAACAACATAATAGACATTAGCAAACAGCAGCAAATATGAACATATATTATGATAAGGAATAAATTATCAACTGCAAAGACTTAGCTATTTTGACATAAGAAAGAACATTTAAAACAAAATCACAGACTTCTTACCCTAATACCAAGTTCATGTGGAGCTTTTGTTCGAGCAAATTGGATGTTTTCTGCCAAAAGTTCAATAGCTCCATTTTGGGTATATTCTTCCACAAAAAGGCAGTAAAGATGTTGACGTAGAGGTCTAACAACCAGGCGGTGCATAACTCCTTCAAGTATGGCATCCAAATTAAGGAATTCATTTGCCTTGAGCTGCAGAATAAACACACATGAGTATCAAAACATGGGGGGATTATTGCTATTATTATTAGGATTAATTATGAACATCATGAACCAAACATGATGAAGAAATATTAATACAAGAGTTTCCATTCTATGTTTCAACAGTTAATGCAGGGGTAGTGATTAAAACTAGCAGTTCTCAAGTAAGGCTATAAGGAAATCAAATAACCTAAGAAATTTTTCACTGAGGCCACCATCAGAATACAGCAAAGAAAACAATTGATTCCAAAGTAAAATCTGAATCAACATTTTTCATTCTGAGATAAATCTTTGTTCTGAAGAAATAATGTGTCGAAATTCCATGCTGTACATCATAAAAAAATTCACACTATTTTGCAGCATCAATTAAAAATCTTATCTGTAATCTCTTATGGTATTATCATAAAACATTTAAGTCGAAACAAAGTAAAAATGGTTAGAAAATGAATTTACTGTTTAGGTAAAAGCTAGAATAGAATGGAAAAATGTAACTTATTTGCTATAACTCAATGGCAAAGCAGTTCAATATTAGCAGGGCTGTGGGTAATTTTTTCATTCATTAATAGAGAAGTGCACCCCTTTAGCAGCAAAAATATTTTATTTTGTGAGGGAATCTTACTTAAAGAAAAGGTTTACAGATTAATCCCTACCTATTTCAACTTCTGATTGATCATCCAAAGCTATATTAGTTTTTAATGTTCACAATGCAAATAATCAACATTTTCTCACAATTTAAAACATCTCAATATCCTTCCAGGGATNCTAAAATTAATAACACCAATATACTAAATACTCATTTCCCTACCGAAGATGACTTTTTTTCGCTTGTGGAAACAGAAATATATTGGGTTTATAGGGTGAATGCGTCCCATGCATGGATTTTCTTTATTTATAAGTTTACGGAAATTTTTCAGAATACTCACATATGAGTGAATCCGTCAGCCTTCCTCGAAGTCCCGGCTTTCTCGCCCTTCCGAAGCACCCACCACCACCAGGAGACGAATACTCGTACCCGGACGCTGCTCCTGACACCATGGTCTCATCTTCAGCGTCGCTTATCAGCGGCTGTCCCGCACTCAGATGCACCAGCGACTCCGCATCGCTCAGAAAACTACTCACAGCCTTCTCGGCCTCCGCTTGCAGGGCCGCATCGTCTCCTCCACCCTCCTGTCCTCGCCCACTGCCGTTCAACAGCCCCTCCCACCTCGAACTGTCCCACGGCTCCGAGAAGACCGTTTGCGTGTCCTCATCGCTCACCTGCGACGCCGCTGACAAGTGATGCTGCCCCCTGTTCATCGTGCCATTGGTGCACGTCTCAATGCCTCTTCCCTCAACGTTGTCGTATGCGGATATCCTGGAACCCACCATTCCTCCATCGGTAGCGGCTCCTCCGGTGCCTATGGAGGACATCCCATGGGGGGCTGAACCCGCCCTGCCTTCGCTCTCGAAGAGAAGGGAATACAGGTGGGGAAGCTTTTTCACTATTAAGTGGTGAACCGTTAGGCGACGGCCTTCTGCGTCGCCGTCGTCGTCCGGTGTCTGAAGGTCGCCGTCCTGGAGGCAAGGGAATCTTCGCTCGGTTGGGGAGGTCACGCCGTTGTCTTCTGCGCCGCTAGTTATTTCTTCGGCTTCGCACATATCCCCATCGGAGGGACCTGAAGATAATACATAAAACTCGATATTAATACATTACAGGGCTTCCTGCGGGGAAGTGACGCGATTAGGATGTAGCCAGTTAACCCCGGGACGTAGCTGCGACCGCAACGTCCTCGTTGCAAATGGACTGGAATCACGAAAAAATCGCATGGAAAGTCGGTTGGGAGAATTCGGTCAGTGGTGCGCGGAGTTTTCGCTCTCCTTTCTGACGGTGAAATTTGTCGCGGTCCCTCGCCTCGATTATAATTGGGCCAGATATAACTTCAAAGGAAGCACTTTCCGTACGATACGATTCTTGTTGGAGTTCATTCCCTCAGTAATTACGGGAAAGTTACCGAAAGTCTATCGGTATAAAGGAATTTCGTGAATCCCAATTTTATGGGTTACTGGAAAAGGTAATTAGTGCCAGTACTTCGAGGTTGAGGTGTGAGATGACGAGCGGAGAGGAAATTGGGTTTCGAGGCCTTATGATTTCTCTGAGGAATGAGTAAGATTCCGAAACGTTTTCCTCAATAGAAATGATGTCTCAGAATTTGCTTTCATTGGAAGAACTTATTACCTACTTACTACGTTTACCACATTTCACTTATTAACTTATCGATTAAAATTTCTCAATTTTCGAATGCTCTGGTCGTAAAAAATTGAAAATTAAACAATTTAAATTTTCAGTTATTCGTTATTATATAAACATATAAATAAATAAATAAATAAATAAATATATATGTGTGTGTGTGTATGTGTGTCATTCAAATTTAAAAATGCGCCTGCTATTAAAATTCTTCAATCTTAATTTCAAAACTCAAAGATTTTGAATAAACAAATCTACAGAATCTACAGAAATTTAAAAGTAATATAAGAACTCAATATATTCCACAGTATATATATCACCATGTCTCGGAGGACTTAAAGTTTATGCGAACGATTTTCACACTCCAGGTAGATTTTAAGAATCAAGTACAGGCTCATATATTATGCAGTCAGTAATTTTTGTAAATTTGATTTTATGGAGCACCTATTTCGGCAATTAGGATTACCGCACTGTATAAAACTATAACAAATTAGGCAGTCTTGAATGGGCATGTGTTTTCCAAGAAGTTTTCCACTACTAAAATTAGACGATAAAAATTAATAAGTTCAATATTTACCTTCCAACTCCTCATCTTCATCCTCTGCTTCCTCTCCGTTTCCAATGAACTCCCAGCTGGAATCAACCGCCCATGAAGTATCGTGAAACAAGCCTCCTTTATTCCTTCTCCTTCCCTCGCGCCCAGCGTTCTGTACTTTTTGAGCCTGCACCTTCGCCCTTTGTCCCCCCACATTCGCTCCCCCAATCCTCGGAGGTTGGACTGGCTTTCCTGTGCGAACCGGAGGACCTCGAGAAGATCTCAGAAGATTCAAATTGTCTACGCTTGAAGAAAGCTGAGGTTGTGGTGCTGAAGGCTGCTGGGGCCTCGGAGGGGAATGCAGACGATGCAGATGGGCATGCAGCTGCATTCTCTCCGCTTCTGCACCTTCCACAGCCCTCAGTTCGTCGTTTGAGTCTATCCTCTCCAGGGCAGTGCCTCCGCCAACAACCCTTCTAGGGGCCCCAACTCCAGCAGTCCAATTGAGCATTGTAGGGTCGGAGTGCCTATGACTTGCGAGCCTTTGCTGAAGCTGTTGTCTCGCTGGGCCTCCTGATTCACCCACTCCTCTCCTCTGTCTCCTCCTCGGTACGGCGGCGGTCGCCGCCACTATCGCCGCTGCCTCTTGTGCTGGGGAGGTTGTGCCCCTACCAAGTATGGCATCAGCTGGTTCTGCATAGAAAGGGCTTCCATGCTTCGGAGGCGATATATCCGTTTGATCGGGGGTCGTTGGAGGTGGAGGAGATAGGGGAGATCCTAACCTATTGAGTGAGGCCATTGAAGCGGCGGCATTCAAGCGTTCGAGAAGGTCCGGAGGTCTTCCTGGCGTCGATGCGACCATGGGACCGTCATCCATCCCGTGAGCATCTCCTCCACTCAAAATTCCTCCTTGTCGAGGTTTGAAGGTCAGGAGCTCAGGCGTAGTAGCTTTTCCTGCGCCTATTAGGCGATCAACCGGTGGAGTCGTCTCCCTGGGAGACGGTCCCCAGATGTCCTCATAGTCGCTAACCTTATCCGCCATTGAGCTCCTGTAGTAAACGGTGGGAGAGTCGAGGATATCGGACTCTCGGTAATGCCTGGATTCTTTTGCTCTCGCTGCAGCCATTCTTTTCTCTCTTCTAGCCGCCGCATTCCCTTTACCCCTGACTCCCTCACCGGTGGGGGTAATCTGCACGGGGCTCACGACACCTGGATCCCTCTGCTGTTGATGTTGATTTTGCTGCTGTGCAGTTGTAGGTGGAGTTAGCTGCACTTCCACGTGCGCTGGTGCTGGCGGAGAATTCACATTGTCTGGATCATAGTTCACTAGAGCTCCATTCAACTGATTCACGCTGAACGTCACTGTGGTAGTCACCGTGAAGTTTTGTCCCGAGAGGGCAGCTGCCGCTGCTGCAGCGGCGGCGAAGGCGGGCTTTGCCCATCGTGGTGGCGGAGGCGGAGGACTTAGAGCCTTACCACTTCCGATACTGGATGGAGAGGTCACCCTTGCGCCAGGAGGTGTTGCCACAGCATTATTAGTTGAAGGAGATGCTGCAGGAACGATGTTGAGGGTGTTTGGTGGAGTGGGTCGGGGACCTCTAGGAGGAGAAGGATTGGAGGAGGAGGGTGTGGTCGCAGAGGATGTGGCTGGTGGATGGGAGAGGGTACTGGAGGCGGAAGTGCCTCTAAAAGATGAGAGAGTGGGTCCTTCGCCACTTAATGGCGACAGATTGAGGACTATGTTGTTGTTGCCCATATTAACGTCGCAGCTATCTGGAGACGAAGCTGTTTTGGAAGTGACTCCTCCGGCTGTGCTATTGCCGTTGACGCAGTTGCCTTGCATGCTGCCACTATGGTTGCCACCGCTACCAAATGAGCTCAGACTGGAATGGTGGCTGCTGGGAGGAGTAAGGCCATCGGCGACAGCAGTATCCAGTATCCCGCTGCCGCCCCCGGCTCCTCTTTCGGGTCGAGGATTGGCCATAGGATACCTCCAAAATTCTATTAAGTAACAAAGAGGTAAATTTCAAGTCAATAGAGTCCAAATAAATAGCGTTATTCCAGTTACAATTAATTTCACGATGACTTACCCTGACCAAGAAGTGCTAAGGATGATAACTGCTGTCTGTTTCTCGCCTCACGGATAGCTCTAGGCAGTGTCAGCTGTACTGGGAGCTCGTCACTAAAAGGGAATCACATACATATAGAACTAAATACTATAACACGAAGAACAGTTATTATTCTAATTTTAACGTTTACAGAAGTTAGTCAGCTGAATAATTTCCGGATAAAATAACTTTCCTCTAAATTAACGACTTACAATCCTTGGATATGTTATTTTAAGCGATTTCTTCGCCTGCAAAACGTTGTTAATGAGATCACGTTCATTATAATCAATGAATTAATGCGGCATAAAGGCCGATAAACTTAATTCTAATGATAAGGGAAACTTGTTAAACTTAACACGGACAGCCGTGCGGCAGACATCCAAAGGAGAAACAGAAATGAAAAATATCGGCGTTACTGAGATTAAAACAAAGGTCTTACACTGCATCCCGTTAGCGTAATGGAATCGAGCGCATGGTATACGGTAGTTTATTGGTTAATATACATCCTGGAAAGAGGGAAACCTGGGATCGACTCCCAGTGATATCGAAATTTTTGTCTTTTGTTTCTCTTTGGGAAACTAAGTACTCTTTCTAAGAGTCTCTCAATCATTCCAATAAAATGCACATAAAAATGAAACACCCTTAGACATTAGAGGTATTTAGAACGAGTCGATTGCTAACAACTTGAGATACAATCCTTAGAGATAGAATAAAGAAATCGACAAAGAACTAACCAACACTGAGAATAGTGTGCTATGAGAGCTGGAATGCTATCGAAGCGATTGTCCGAGCTTTCGAGGCTCAGCTGTTGAGGAGGAGGAGATTGCAGCGCCTGCTGTCCTCCACAAGATCCATGCGGAGGAGGAGGACAAGAAGGCGTCGTCGGGGATGGCGTTGATGCTGGCACTGCTTGGACCAAGTAATGCTCAATGTAAGGGCCTTTGCCTTGGGGCAGCCTCACTGAGATGGCCATCGTGTCTGGTTGGCTAGACTGTCTCACGACGAAGTTCTGCAAGAAAAGAAGATTAAAGAATTAGATTTAAAACTGAGGAAACGGAATGAGTAACTCGGCGGACGATTACTAGAATTACCAGCGAATAAAAGGTAATTTTACGTAGCAACCAATCCTCTTTAGGAAATTCCTACTTTATTTGAACTGCAATTCCTTCCCTTACCACGAGAAAAAATATGTTTTGCTTTCATGTAATTTGACAATCTCATGCGCCTTAGGATGGAATTATTTATGAAAGAATTGCACAAAAATGGACAAAAAGATAAAATTCTACACTTAGAACTGAAAATTTCACCAGGAACAATCAATTTTTACGTGTGTCGTTAACTAGGGAATATTTGAAAATGGTTAAACAATCAAAGTTTAATCAAACAGATACTATGATTCGGGTGATATATAGAGCATTTTGCACTTGGATTATTAAAGTAAATGGAACGCTAAACAGCTCATTTGTGAGCAATTAAAATGAATTATAACATGCACAATGGATCGCAGACAAAATTATAGGAATGATAATTAGAAATATACTTCAAACACATCCAATTTATAGACTCCATACATTCAAGTTTGTACGAGCACATTGAGACTGCAGCACCATAAAGAGAGGGAGAATGCACGAGCAATAAAATACGCACATTCCGTAGTATTATTATCGATGAGTAGTTTCATTTATACGTAAACGGAAAAGACTTAATAGAGGAGTCACGGAAATAAAACACAGGTGACGGTCTTCTGTAGAAGTTTCTTCCAACCGAAAGCGTCCCATTTATGGAACTTGATAACACACAGGATGATTCTCCAACAGACTGATTTATTTAATTGTTCATTTAATGTTAAATAGTTTAAACTCACTCTTAAAGAGGTGATATTCTCATTCGTGAAAATATTCGGTGATGAATACAATATATTTTACTAATATATCAGCGTGTCAGCTATTAGAAATCAATCGGCTACCTACATTAGGAATTGGCTCATATGGGGAAAAGAAGGGTTAAAATTAATATTAAAATGGTTGGGAAACACTGTTTATAGTAAAATTGAAAAGGATTTTAGAAATATTTTATCTTTAACTCTTATCAACTATCTATAGTTTTTCTGAGATTTTTCACATCCCCTTTTCTTTGTTTTTTTTTTATAGTGGGTAATTTTCCTGTTTTCACTTAGGCTCTTCATTTTTTTCAAACTTCTCGTACTCTGCGCTCTTTAAATTGTTATTTTTCCAACCTTTAAGCATTGATAATGGATTACATGGGAGAAGCTATCTCAGGGTCTCTATACAGCCCAAGTAAACTATATTTAAATTTCAGAACCACTGATCTCGAAAACGCAAGAGAATAAGTTGGCGCGGGCAGAGGGTAACCCAGCACTGCCCCAGTAATTCAAATGAGACCGACATTGGAAGGGCTAGAAAAACGGCGGATTAATATGGCACGGCCTTGAGTTTCTGCGTCGGCCCTTTTCAGAGAAATCAAGCGGCAACATCTGTTGAGGACTCACCCCTTCTTCTTTCCCTTGAAGAAGATGCACGGCTCCCGCCCTCTGGATTCCGGGAAGGAACCACACGGGATGACTTCTTATTAACCTCTCCATTAGGCCGATGTCGCACGCTGTCTCCTCTTCTTCCTCCTCTTCGTCTTCGTCGTCCTCAAGTTCGTTCTCTTCGTCATCTTCCTCGTCTCTCCGAGATGACCCCTTAAATCCGTGCTCCCTTAGGCCCGCGTTTGATAGCCCACTGCACTGTCCCTGAGGAAAAGACATGTATCGTTACCAAAAGCAGACAAAATATTCAGTACTATGATAGAGTTCTCTATTATAATACTATATTCTAACCTTAGCAATATTACTTTTATAGGAAAGGTTTACTCCGCTAAAATCATGTTACGCTTTCATCAAATTACAATATGCTACTGTAAATCATAGACACGCAACGTACGTAAGTACAACGCAATCTATAAAATAACCTTTAACTAGAGAATTTCAAATAGGATTATACTAGATCTCCTACTCCTATCTTTAAATTTAACAAATTTAGGTTACATAACTTGCCACACAAATAGTAACATTTACATTTCAAACTTTCGAGACTAAATCAATGAAATTTTTTCATACGGAAGAGAACCGAAGCTCCTCTGCACCTTATTATCTATTATACGACGGGGAAGGGTACATACATATTTAGTCCAATGCAAACCTAGAAAAGTAAAAATATTCAAAACGGAAGAATTAACGGCAATTACCAAAAGCTGATACGGACGTTATGAAAATCTTTGTAAATAAACAACTGACCATGTACAAAATACAAAAATACATCAGAAATAGAATATGCTTTACAAAGGGAATCGAAGTTGTTTAAATGAAAAGAAGAAAAAATCTTTTGCTGCACTAGTGGAAGAAACAGAATTTAGCCTGTATTTAAGTTCAATGAAAAAGAGAATGAAAAATATCATTGTCAGCGAAAAGAAGATTTGTATTTGATATCCGTACCATAGAAGTTTATACAAGATGAATTATATTCACTGCGAGAAGATAAAGAGAACTGATCACACATTTTTTCAAAAGAAAATCACCTTTTTATTAGAGGAAAACACCAGTCCCCCGTAATACTCAAATTTGAGAGATAAGCTAAGCTGAAGTTGAGATCATTTCACAATATTGGGAAACAATTTCTCATCATCAGTTACCGTCTGAGTACGAAGAGCATGAAGACGACTAATGGTCTCTAGAAATGAGAAGCTAATAGGAGAAACAAACACTTCTAGAAACAAAGAAGCTATCTCTAAATTTTTTCTTTCCGAAAAAGTAACGGAACATTTTTCACGCTCATTTTTTGACCTTTATTCCAATGAAACGCTCCTTTCTAAGGACTTTATACTAGATAAATTGGGCCTTAAGTAATCATTCATCAGAAGCAAAATGAAGACCTTTTCCCAATGCAAACAACCAACGTATACAAACTATCCGACTGCAGAGTAAACGCAGAACTTCCATTCATGCTCTGGGTATCTCCCCTTTCGTTCATCGAATATCTACTACTAACCTTTCCCTTCTCTTCGGTTGACAGAATACGCACAACTTTTCGGGGAACGTTCTTTTATCTCTCTTTGGAACGTTTCCGCGTGAGTCATTATTTCCTCAGGCAAGTCGTACTTCTTAGCAGCTACGCTTAATACTAAGATGGCTCGCCAAACGAACATTATACGGAAGGACATTCGACGGCCGAAAAGCTATTTAACGCCATATAAGAAATATTAAAACACTACTGAAAAGGCGTTTCTTTAAATAGCAAGCAAGAACAGGCAGTTATGATTTTAAAGGCCTAAAAGGTCTAAGATTTAATATCTTCAGTAACGTAAATTTTTACAGAGTTTTCGTGATATAAAAATCTGAGAAGGTACATTTAAAGATGTTTAGTGGAAGAATGAACATTGTAAACTTCCGTATAAATGTTTGTGATAAATAATTGTTTATTGTAACGGTGCAATCTTTCACAAATAAAACATTTGTTGATTGTCTAATGTAATGGTTATTCGACTTGTTATATTATCATAAATTATTATAATAACGTATTCCTTTTGTGATGTACTTGACTGATTAGCTGAAAGCAGAGAGTGCTCAGGATATTTTTAATTTAATTTAAAAATTCACTAAACGGTTATTACTAAAAAGATATTAGAAGATATTTTTCGAAACGAACGATTTGAAGAGGAGAAAGTAAGTTGGACTGACGGTGAGGCTACGGTGAGTTTAGATACGGTAGGAGTAATAGTTACACTTAAGGAGAAAGTAAGGTTCGGGTAAGGCATTCTCATATTGCTACTTACTAATTTTAAAGCCTAGTTTTCTTCCAATTTTGCATGATATAGGAGCTCTACACCGAGAAAGATTTCGTCGGTTAATGAGGGCTCGTAATAAATTAATAAAGTTGTTCCGTTTCTTCTGTTTTGAACTTTTCCAATATGAATTTGGATGGAAACTTGTAAAGGTCTGGTTTAGTGTTTAAAGCTTAAATAAAACAAGCGCGCAGCGGAATTCAAATGTTGGGAAGCACTGGACATCATAATCATGAAAATTAATATTAATTTTTAAAATATCAATGAAATTATTTATTAAATCGCCATGTAAAGCGTACATTTCAGCGGATCTTTGATAAGTTACGAAAGAATTGATCCCTGTTATAGCTCCAGAGGGACCTAGCATCCCTCTAACTTTTCAGAAACAACACCTATTCCTTTCGGACGATGGGCGGGATTCTCTGCTTTGGAGTAATTCTAGTGTGTCCAGAAATCTCCTCCACCCTCTGGAGTGCACCCTCCTACCCAAGGGACATCCGCGCGCGACTGATGGAGAGGGGTAAAGCCCACATTGCCCATTCATCACGTGGGCAGCAGCGGGAGATAGCGAAGGGACAAAAGTCAGCTCCTCCTCTTTCCCCAACCCTCTTTTGTGCAATTAAGAGGGGGTGATATTGGAAAGGGAGGAGATGGAGAGGTAGAAAAGTAGGGTCGTTCTCAGAGAACGGACGAAATGTTTTAGCATAAAATGCAAGTGAGCAGCCTTACTATTCAAATTCCATCAAACTCGAAATTGCAGCGATTCAGAATCTCAAATGATGATGCAAGTGACGTAGGTAGCAATCCCATACTATTTAGATAGCACAGATGTGCGTACAGCTTCACATTAAAAATCGTCTAAGGAAATTGGGGCGTTGCATTTTAATATTAAATAATGCTCTCAAACTGCAAAATATTTTAAACTGGTTATTTAATTTCACCAAAACGCTAAATCAGCCAATCGGTTATTACCTTAAGATAAGCTACAGGCCATTATTCAAAGAATGATGAAAATCCATGTGACGCCGAACTATGGGGCAACTTTTCTCATGCTTTTCTCCTCAAATTAACTGAAATTTCGAGGGAGTTTAAATTATATTTTTTTCACTTCCATATTCAAATTCGCGAAGAAAACTTAAACAAGGAATCAAAGTTACAATAATGTCAAATTTCAAGGGGATAAAATGTATCTAAAAATTACAGCGTAAACACAGTCATAACTAATAAACTTAATCGATTCACATATTACTATAACTTCGCGTTACCCATTTTAGAAGTTCGTTCCTCAGGAGTTAAACATTTACAATTCAAATCCACAAATTTCAGTAATATTTACCAGAACAGAGACGAAATTCATCCAAAGATAAGCGGCAGATTGCTGTTTTCTCTTAATTATAAAACATAAACAGTCAGCGTCCAAATCTAATTAAACGCTTCCCTCTAACTCTTTATTATTAATGGCAATGTTTGGTTGGGTGCCGCAGTGCATGGCAGCGATTAATTCCTCGCACGCACTGAAGTAAACAATTCCACGCAAAAACAGGTAAACATGGAGTTTAGATTGCAAGTACCTCTTTTAAAAACCTCATAAAGTCGGCCTTAAAATGCTTAGTCATAAACGGCGGCAGAGTTTCACATTCAAATAATGCAAATGGTACAGCACCGTGGCGCGGTAAAGGTTACCAAGCGAGCTGTTATAAGAGATACGGCCATCGCAATGATGGAAGGAGAACTACTGCGACACATCACGTCCGTGCGAGAATTTAAAGCGTAGGAGGTGGAAGGTGAAATTAATTCTTGTGAGTGTGAGGGGTATTCAGGGCTGGCAAAGGGTTAAAGGGAGTCATTTTCTAGGGGAAAATGGAGCGAGAAGGGTCGCATTTGGTGGAGACCGAATGGAGGGAGAATGAGGAGGGTTATGAATACTCAGGAGGTATGGAATACTCAAGGATAGAACAATGCACCAAAAGAAGTTATGACAGCGAAGTCGTTACACATGAAACTACGGAATTGGTCGAGGACATTCTATTGTATTCGAGGAAATTCTATGATTTGATCGAGAATCGATTATAATCGAAACATTTATCCGGCCAAAATGTAAACCATGAATGTAAGGTGGTGGTAAGGTGTATACCATCAAAGTGGTATGCGTCTACGACAGTGTGCAACGTGTTTTGGAAGGCTTGCAGATCTGTGGGATGGTTGATCGTAAAATTTCATTTATATTTTGACGAATTTCCTCAACTTAAATTAATGGGAAATTTAAGTTTTGTGCTCCCTTCAAGAATACGTACCTGTTGATTTAATGTGATTCTATTGAGCTATTGTATAAAGAATGTGACGTTTCATTTTGTATGAGAGGGTTTTTTTCAATACTGAGAGCTTTAAGAGACCAATCAGAATTTTTCAGACTACACTAGAAGTCGACAAAAGCCTCGACAATCATAATAATGAACCAACAAAGTTATTATAAAAAAACTTATGAGTAAAATATGGAATAAACAGTACTGATTAATCATGAAAGCCATTCCTTTCCCTTCAACCACCTTCGTAAAATAATCACTGCTTGAATAAAACAATAGTTACCGCTTAAATAAATCTGACCGAAAAGAATCGAAATACATGGGTATAATGCACCTTATATGAGTATATAATATATAAAACGATTCTTAAAGAATGCATGATAAAGCTCTCAAAGAATCAAATCAAAATCTAATAACTATTACTCATAGTTCTTCTAGAGGCAACAGACTATTAAGATAATTTAACATTTCTCATATCTTAATATAGTATTTTTAGTAAAAATTCGTAGCCCTAATTCGTAGAAAAAGAAATTCAACTCATACTATTTGCATTCCCTGATGACACGCTAATTCACAACAGTCCAATAAAATTCACCACCTAAAAAGTAAATTTTTCGATTTTCGCTACCGCTTCGACGATCATTAAGTTATCATCCGAGAGCGGAATTGAAACTACAACGGGCCGCAGAATCCGGCGCTGGTCTCACCCTCCACCTCACCAATGGAGCGACAAAACAACTCCCCGAAAGCTCCTCCTGCACCCATTCACGGAGCGGAAGTAGAAAGAACGGCTGCTAGAGCAGTATTTTAATGGCCTCCCTTTAATTGGTCGCCAGCGATCCTTTTCTGTTTTGCGATTCCGGTGGCGCGCACCACTTTCGCCCTCGCTATTGGATTTTTTTCCTTTTTTGTAGGATGAGCGATTCGAAATGAATGTATTCGAGAGACGTATGAAAGGGAGGAGGGGGGAGAGAGAGAATGGGGAAAGATGGCCAGAGGAGAGTGGAAGGGTGAAGGTAGAGAAGTGAGAGGACAGGATAACAGCGAAACATAGAAAAGGGAAGTGTTAAAGATAGAGGGCTAGAGAGAGAAAATTGGATGGAAAAGAATAAGAAAAGAGAATTGGAAGGAGAGAGACATAGAGAAATCATGTGGAAGAAAGGTAATTACAGGAAGAAATGTGTAGAGTAATAGTAATAGAAAAATTTAAGGAGTAATGGGTAGATAGCAATTAGTAGATTAGTAATGAGAAAATTTTAAGGAGTAATGGCTCGATTGATATTTGTAGCCCGCAAACCGCAAGTGGCATACGACAGGGGGTGTATTAACACCTCTTATCTACCCTATTAGATTCTCTGATGCTATGTGGAAAGAACGATTAGAAGTACCTGTCTGTTTGAGCGATTATTTAAAGAGTAAGCAAACAGGCCACAATAAACTTGTCAAAGGGCTTCATGCGGCTCATACGCCGCGGGATAGACACCCTAGATGTAGGAAGAACAACAGAGAGGAAGAAAGAAGGAAGAATTAAGAGCATAGAATAAATGGTATGGTTTCGGGCTAAAACACAAGAAGAAAATTACACTATAATTTCATATACTTGACTTCTTCTCGTATGTAGAACAGGGAAATTGGAGAGAAGGAGAAATTAGAAAAATTAAAGGTTGAAAGTTGGAAGAGAGGGATTAGAAAAGAGAAACAGAGAACAGAACATAAAAGGAGAGTTGACATATTGAGAAAATAAAGAAAAATGATGGCGGAAGTAATGGAGAAAGAAAACGAAAACAAAGGAATAGAAATTAAATAAAGGAAGATGAATTGTGAGAAAGAATTGAAGAGAGGAAATTAGAGATGAAATTGGAAACTGAGTCGTTTGGAGAGAAATAGAAAGAAACGGGAAGGGAGATAAATGGGGGAAACATACGTATGGAGGGACATCAGATAATATAGAAATGAGAGGGGGGAGATAGTAAATAAACCGAAAAGATAAAGCTATTAGTATTGGGAAGCACATTCGTAATGATGAAAATTTCGAATTCTGAATGGGAGTGGATGGGTGAATCTGTGGTGGAGCGGCAATACGGAAAATATAATTATGCTTTCCTGCGGCGTGTGGGTGCGAGGGTAATTTTTGAGATAGGGGGACCAGGAATTGGTGGCTGCTCCGTGTTTTTTGTTTGGGAGAGCGCCACTGTCGGCGACAAAATAAAACATTAAGAGCGATGAATCGGAGATTAAACGAGGGAGAGCAGCTGCACGCACTTTCCATGCATAACTCGTTAATACTGAATGCGGACGTCAAGTGAGGTCTTACGATTCCAGTTGAAACACCACTTTCGAAAGTTATGATTGAAAAATTTATTTTAATCCTTTGTTTTCGTTTATTACTTTTTATTTATTTTTTACGCACTCTTCGTTTTCCCCAAAATCGGTATGTATTCGCCTGTGCTAATGTGATAATCTTTCCGCATGATTCGTTAGGTAATGGTGCGTGCATTTTCTCTCTCCATTAGGTAGGTCCTGAACAGGAAATAATAAACTAATTAAATGACAGTTTGAATATAGAATAAAGGAAACCAAAAATAACTCTCCATCAAAAGATTAAAGAGTATGATTCAAGTGCAAACAGAACTTATGAGAACGTACACGTTTGGCGAAAAAAAAACTAAATTAACACAAGTGAAAAAAAATGAGCATAAAATTGAATTTGTAATGTGTTATGTATACTTTAAATTTTGAAGTAACAACTACATTAACGCATTTTTTCTTTGAAATACGTATATAAAATGAAATACATCGCCGAAATTGCGGTCCCATCATAATATACTACGGGAAGATGGATGCTGTAAGGGTCGCCAGGATTGACAATCCTCCGAAGCGTGCATAAATGCAAGGACATATCTGTTTGAACATTCAGACTAAATATATTAGAATGAACACTTTAACATTAGCTTAAAATCTGAGGAATTGCACCTTAAGTGTATGGAATTGTATAAGAGCTTGGGGTAGTAGAACTACAAAAAAACACAATCGTTCATCTCAAAAGTAATTTTAATACTCTCTCTTTTATAACATAGATATAAACTATGCGGTTCAAAGACAATCTCAGCAGTAACGACAAGTTCTCTTACCTAGCTAAATTTTTTTTTAAGAAATACTGCTTTGAGATTTCGACATGCTTTAGAATTTTGCCTTAATTTACACAAATAAAAATCTCAATAAGATATTCCATAAATTTCATTTCAGGATTCGTACCAAAAATAAAATTCTGAAAAGTAAGCACCGTCCTTCCATATCACCGTTGGCGGAAGTTAAACTAAGAAATTATACCTGGAAATCGAAGAAGAAAGCTGGCTTTGGAATATAAGCTGTTAGGCAAAAGGTGTGTTGGAAGACCAAGAGTGAGATGGTGAAGTGAAGCCGGAACAGGTTTTAAGCCTAATCCTGGAAGGAAGAAGAAACCCGAAATCTGCACATTCTGTAAGTGTTCTTACTTCAACGCTATCACCAATATAACAGCTCTTCACGCAACACCAAGAAAACCAAAGAATAACCCCGTTATCAAAAGAATACATTCAGTGATTCAACGATAATTTCATAATTCGATTCACTCCGCAAGTCAGCGGATATCCGAGCGATGAGGAAGTTATCCTAAAAAATACCAAACATTATCATCGAAATGATTATCTCTAATTTGAAGTCGATAGTATTTGTTTTCCAGCTGTTTGCTAGAGAAAAGGGCAAATTTGGCAAGAGCGAGAAAATGATATTTTCGGGAATGCCACCGGTTGAAAAAAATTAAGCAGAAACACACGTGAAACCCATTACAAAGTTCGCACGCGCGCTGAAAGCCCAGAAAAAAATATGAGCGAACCATTAGGGCAACACGGCGCCTGATCGATGGAAAAATCTGCAGTATCATTACTGGCTCTTTGAATTCTCGGCTCGAATACGGACCCCCAGCGCATTAAGGAACCGAAAAAGGGTAACACGCCGAACCGAGGGCTTCGAAAAAAGTCAACGTAACGGATCGGTGTTATTTATCACTAGCTATGCTTATAGAGCGAACGAAACCTCGGGCGGGGGAAAATGTCGTGTTTTCATCACCATTCTTAGGTCCACCGGTGACAGGCACGGAATTCCAAACATCACCCCCTTCTGCGGCCCGGTGTCAACCTAACGATCTCCCGTAGGTCTTTAACACCCTCTCCGGTAGGTCGACGTGGGTGCACTACTCTCGAATGCCATCTGCGGTCTTCGACCAATGACAGCCGCGTTCCATTTGCGCCTTTAAACAATTCCACCGCTTTGGGGAGGTAAACGGCGCGTAATGTGCCATCCCTCCCAATTAAACCAGACCAACACATCCCACCTTTTACCGCGGCGGCGTACAATACCGACAATACTGCACTCATATGCATTCGCGAGGGGGTAAGCCTGTGCCTGCGTGCATGGGGCGTGTGCGAGAGAGGGGACAATAAAACAGTCGCTTTTGTGAAAAGCCTGCGGTCGGACGTCTGCGGTTTTTATTTTTAACGTACGGACGCTTTCCGAAAATCCCGTTTCCACAACAACCCGCGGCACGCACTCTGCTTTGCTTTTGTTTCCCGCCTTTTTTTACGATGCGCCCTTTTTTCCTCCAAAGGTACCAGACAGTTGTCCCTGCTGTGATTGGAAGCTATTAGCTGCCGATTATCCTGGAAGATTGAAGAGTGTTTTTGCATGACCTTCCCCGCACTTCACAATCCGGCGGACATGTTTCGGTGTTATTCGAGGACCTGTCGAGGATGAAAAGTATTTTCGCCTCCTGCGTCTTAATTGGATGTTTTTGCCGTAGGTGTGCTCCAATCAGTTGTGGGACGCAATCAAAAATATTTGTTCGATGTCGTACCCAAGCACGAAAAAAAATAACGCTACGGTAACAAGAGGGCAGACATTTTTATAAAGGATGCTGTCGCAACTCTTGAAAGATCCTAGAAACAGATATAGATGAAAGTCATGAGTGACAAAGATTTAGAAACAACAAGGGAGCTACGCTGACAATTTCATTATTTTTTAACAAAATAGTCATCGAATTGTGAATAATTAATCGCAGAAGAGCGTCTACTTTTTTGAGAACGTACGATACGAGTTGTTCTTTTGCTCTTTTAATACCCAATCACTCTAGTTTTGTCTTTCATTTTAGGATTGATAACAATTTTTTTCTAAAATAATAAAATAATAAATCCATTACTGAGCTTATGTATAGCTTAAGACGAGCCTAGCTGACATAAAAAACTCAGGTAAATATATTCACAGGTATTGATACATTCAGTGTTGCTGATAAATTCTGCTGGAACGTTTTAGTTAGCATATAAAATTGAAGGAAAACTTTTCAAAATTGTATATTCTCCTATTTTACAAATAAAACCGAATTTAAAAGGACGCCTGTAGTGAAAAACTCATAAAAACTCAATTCCTTAAAACGGCTTTAAACTGAAACCCCTAAATGAATCGAATATGCTTTTTAAACTAGTATTCTACCTCTGAATTGTCAGCATTCGAAACGACCTTTTTAACTTTCTAACTTTAAACTTGGTTCCTAGGATTTTTAATTAATGATGCCTGCTCAACGTAAAATCCCTGGTACATTCTATCGAGATAGACTTAAATTTTATTTAGAGAACTTTATTAATCGTAAATTCAATCAAGGGATGCCATTATCGTTTCAGTAAGACCTCCAGACCTAGGGAATCTGTGGAAATTATACGGGAGCCCTTTATAGAAAACAAATGGGGCCCTACATCACGGGGTCCCCTCCGTATTGGGGTAGCAGCGGTGCCTTTCAGCACACCCTTAAGAATGTCCAAAGAAAGAGAATAATTGGAATTCATTTTAGAAACGATTTTCTTTGACAGCTACTAAAAAATTGGGTGAGGTGAAAAATACCTCCGAGTGTTGCTCGCGGCACTGACTACAAATAAAGGATAGAATTGAAGTTGAAATTAAAACGTGGATGGGTGATCCGAACGAAAATAATTCAATTTCCGAGCATCGTACAATTTTATTCCCAAACACTGCACGGAAAGCAAAGAGAGAAATAATGAAATAACATACATTGATAAATTATATTAAATTATAGTCAACAAATGAAATGTAGAAACAAAAACGACCTCCGGAAACACTCTCACATTATGACGTGATTCAGTGAAAAGCATTGAATTCCATGGTATTCTGCATTCTAATTTTTAGAATTGTAAACGTTCGGAAAATGAAACTATTTTGAAATTCACACAGCGACTCTCTTTCTCGCATTCAGTTCGGAAAAAAATTCTAAAACGTGTATGCGATCATAATAATGACGCCAAAGAGATACTTAAAAAGACAATTTAAAACAAATCTCGCGTATAATCATTAAATAGTCGTAGGATGACAATATGTTCATTAATCCAAGCATCCAAAGAGGAGATTTTAGCCCAAATTTAAGTGAACTTCACTGTTCTCTGAAACAATAACTCATTAATTTTTTGCATCATTTATACAATGCAAGATTGCATTGAAAATAACATAGTTGAACATTGAGAAGCAATCAAGCATGAAACAATACAAGCTTAATAATGATGACAACTTCAAAGTCTATCCTATTAGAAACAATGCAACGCTAACTATTGCGAAGGAATCCTTTTCAAATAGGCTAAATAAATAAAATATTGAACTACCTAATAACCTTTAGATCGAAATTCTCAAAGAACAAAAACTGACTCCTCAAATGGAATGGAGGGCTATCGCATAGTCAAGTGGGTAGCGCTTTTGCCTCTGGGTTCACCCCCGAGCAGTTGAAACAATTTTCACAATACTATTGCTCTAATGCAATTCTTTCCTGAATAATTCTCCCATACAAATGATTTTCCATGGTTGTAATTTTATACCTATGCCGTATCTTCAACGTTCATCACCGCCTACTTCACCCACAACACAAAGGGACACAAACTAACCCTGAGATTATCTTCCTATTGTGACACGAGGTCCGTCAAAAAAGGAACGATGCGTAAAGAAAAGTTGAGTCACCACATAAGAATATGTTTGGGGCGTTTTTGGGAAGCGGTGGACTATGAGAAGGCTCGTGGCATTTTGAACCAACTTCGCTTTGGAAAAGCTCCGAAGCTTTAGTGCGTGCGATTACGTTATTACGGCCGTATATATTTCACGCCTGAGTGATCGCTTTGACATTTAGCTGCGAAAGCGCTAATGGACGAACGAGGGAAAAAGGAGAATATAGCTGTAATTTTCCGGTAGATTCAAAACATCCTTGCCTCTATTACTGATCAGTAACATATTGCCTACACAAGCTCTCCTCGCAAGGCAATATTGCTGTTGCTTCTGTATCTTGACAATTGGAATATTTTTCATTAGGGTCTCATCACAGTATGGAGAAAATTGTAACTTTCATTAAATTTTTTCTCACAAAGTTGTCAGTCTTGTTCATGGCTGCGATGGTATAAAAACTACTGAGGGTTTTGAGAGGTTAGATACTGACATTCATTTGGGTTTCTCGTCAATGAATTCTGTGAAAAGTGTTATTCTAACGCCACATGGAGGGAGATGAACTTGGTGACGAAGTAAGCTTCACAACGAAGTTTCTCTACGAACGCTTCATAAGTAATCTTGGTGCGTCAAGCAATTCCGAATAATTCTAAATATTTGCCATGTCTCAACACACCCTTCTGAAAATTTACGGGATTTTTCACTGTTTAATGGATGCTCTCAGTAGGCATGCGAACGTATTCCTTATAACATTTAGATTTTTTCTACATCTCAATTAAAACTACAAATGTCTCCCGAAGTCGTGGCTGACATCTGAATGAAACTTGGAGGAAAAACACCGAAAACAATGGAATAATTACACTTTTTCCTTCAAAAGTACGACGTCTTTGTTAAACCTCTCGGAATACAGTAATGAAGTTCACAAATACATATATAAAACAAGAAACAAAGAAATAATCCTAAGAAATCCTAATAATTCAAGAAATAATCCATCTCGCTGCAACATCGTCTTTGAATCTTTGTTACAGATTAAATTTCGACGGAATGTGGATCTCCATTTGTCCTCTCTTGACCCCAGAAAAGGCTGAGTTTAGAGATACGCAAAGCCCCATTAATTTATCTTCCGTGTAATTTAACTAACAAAGCACTACCACGTTAACGAACTCGTACAAATGGCACAAAGAGTACAAACTCGAACTCTTAATGGGGGGTAGGAATTCGAAACCTATATCGCAAAGGACCACGGATACCGTTATCTATCTTTATCGTTTGTTTAACAGTTGTTGACCTAAGCCAGATCCCTAGTTCAAACGGTAATCACGATTTTTTCGGCGATAAGATTTCTGAGTTAATACTAGAATTGCAATCATTTGGAGGAAATTTTTCCTTCGCAAATCTAATTGTTAATTATAGAAACGGGAATTAGATTATCGAAAGCAATTACTGCCGTAGCAACGGGGCTCAAATAGTCTGTAACAGTTAGCTATGAATAGTAAACAAAATAAAGTAGAAATTAACTTCAATTGACACGCAAGAGTAAAACGAGTAAGCCTAAATTCTGTATGAAATGTTACATTTCTGCTATCACACATCTCTTCATTTTCACGGAAAATTTTTCAAAATTAAATACAGCCCAAACAAGAAAGAACATTTCCACACGAATTCATACACTTACAGAGACATGGCAAGCGTTGCGAGAGTTTATATTTGCGCAAACATTCGCATACGGTACAAAAATGAAGACCCAGTTGGGACTCAAGCGCCACACGCAGATCCTTCGGGCGCATCCCTGAAAGCGGCAAAACCAAGAGTTATTTCGACTTCAATCCCTTCTTTATGAACAGCCGCAAACGTGAACTCATACAAGAGTTCAAAAGGATAAAGCAGTGGAAGAGCTCGCTTTATGCCATCTAACGAAGTAGTGCCTACTGAAGAAAGGAGTCCACAAAACATAACTCTACGGTAAAGAAGCAGGGTTTGCTTTACGCTTGCGAGAACCACAGCAAAGGATTTGGAGGAGAAAGAAACGAAACAAGCTCTCGGAGAGCCACGTGCTCCTCCGTGTCTTCGCCGCAGTTTCCTCTGATTGAAAACTGGAGGAGAGGCCGCAAATTAGCGATAACGTTCCCTCAAAACTCCCACCGCCTCAACCCTCACAAGACTCCCAAATCCTCCGCAAACTACAACGAGGAGGCAATAAGGCGCTGGTCCAAGAAGGGTGGAGAAAGAAGAGGATAAAGAAGTGGAGGGAAAGAGAGAGGGCGTGGCGCAAGGAGAAGGAGTTTTTGGCACTGAAAACCCTCTCTGGCCGTCTCTGTAATTAGAGGTGGGAGGCCACACTCGGTTTTAATCAGAGGCGAGGGAGTGTTGAGGTGTGGGCGAAGGAATGTGAGAGAAAGAGAGAGAGAGAGGAAAAAGTGGTTGCTGAAAGCGGAGGTGGTGACGTGAAAGATTGCAATACCACTTCCTGGACTTGAAATAATTTGTACAGAAGAAATGAGAACCGCGAAAGCTTAATTAGGACTGAGAGAGATTTGGAGTTAGCGCAAAGAAATTTTGCATAAAGAGATAATATATCCCAGTTATTCAATATTAGAAATCACCATAAGTTTGAAGGTTAACTTAGATACTGCGAACAATTCTTCTAAAAGAGTAAGGAGATTAAGAAAAGGATAGGGAAATACACTCGACGGCACATTATTGCCAATACGATGTGATGCATAACAACTATTAAAAGCATTCATCCTAAAGAGTAATAATTAATTATATCTATACGCCTAATATCTGTAGTAATTTTTTTACGGAATTATAAAACGAAAGGGCTCCCGGATAGCCAAGTGGGCAACGCGTTCGACTTCGGTGAAAGCGGTCCCGGGTTCGATTCCCGGTAGGAGCCTATGTGCGAAATGACACAAGCTGTCGAAGCACTTTTAACAATACTAAGATACTACAAAACGAAAATTAGGCCTCGAGTTTGCGGTGGGCCTCCATCATGAAGAATATTAAAAAGAAATTTCTACCTTTAACACAGAATTGTTTTATTGGACGACCATAGTTACAATCTCTTGTGTCATCATTCATTAGGTGATCACCTGATGAATTTAGTTAAATCTTATTCCTTAAAATGAAAAATGTTTTATGATCGTACCGAAATTACAAAATTGCATTTAATTTAGGTGTGAGGTGTCGAAGGAAATTTAATTCACCATTCAATGATTCAGGTACAGCTGTGTTTGTCGTAGAACAAATTAAGTTAATTCAAACCTACGACCAGGATCAGCTGCTGTGATGCCATCTTTATTCCAATCGACTAGTTTAAATGATTCTCGCCTCTTGATATAGCAAACAATAGATACAATAAATAAGTTATTGATATAACCCTGATAAGGAATTTATCTATTAAAGCTACCTTCCAAGATAATGGTGTACGAAAAAACTTTTTTCTTAAAAGTTTTGTTGAAAAAATTCAAACGACTCACTTAATTTTCAATTTGTTAGGAGTGAAAACTTTGGCAGGAGGATATTATCACACTTACTGTCGGTATAGAGAAGCAAAATACTCAATGCACAGGATCTCGTTCCTTTTTGAGCCGTACGCGAACATAATACATCCGAAAAGTAGAGATTATCTTTAAGAGGTGTAGAAAAATGCGGGGTAACAGGAGAAAATCTAAGAGAAGTGAATAAGGGATCGAGTATTGGGGGAAAAGGTAAAGCTGTGGAGAGGATGCGAGATTGAGACTCGGGAGAGAAAAGTAGGAGTCTGGAAGATAGAGAGATGACAATATCGATTCTGAGGAACAGGGGGAAGGATTGGGAAAGAAATTCTACGGAGATAAGAAAAGCAGATTAGCAAGGACAGCACCAGGAAATGGCCTCCTGCCAAATTCATTGATAAAGGTTATGTATCTTGGAAGAGAGGATGGTAGGAATTCCCGCTCTTCGCTGCAATTTCGGTCTCAACTCTCCTCCCCTCGCCGAGGTTCACAAAGGGACATCCACCCCGTATCTTCCCTTATCCCTCAGTTCCAGAAATTACATGGCCGAGACTCGGATGTTGATATGCATTCGGAGAGGAATTCGAGGAGCCCTAGACGACTCGGGATACTCCGGAGATCATTATTACGGGCAATTCTCCTTTGTGAGTAACCGTAGTAGCGCTTCAAGCAAGCGCTTCCTCGTTGAGACTTTTTGTTGAAAGAATGACTTTTCATTGAAATGTCTACACTGAAGAAGGAATTCGCTCAAAGGAGTTGTCTGCCGTAATGAGATTATCCTGTTAGTTGAGCTATTTGAAGTCAATTGAACAAAATAATGCTAGCTCGAAAAGACAAAGAGCAACTCAAAGCCTTGTAAAAATACTTGGTTATTTTGATATTTATTATGATACACAATGAGATTTTAACATAGAAATCTCTTGGATTATTGGAAGCATTGTCTATTATAATAGCATTAATACATAACAAATCAATGAAGTGATCACACCAAGAAAAATTCCAAGATTATTAATTTACTTTTAATTTCTCTTTATCAATATTGAGATACGGTAGGATACTTTAAATGAGAATTTTCGAGCACTTTATGTTGATATTCAATCGATAAATGGCTAATCACAGGTATCTGATGTCATTGACTACACATCAATTCATAACTCAATTAATGACATCCATGTAGTTTAAAGCTAGAAAAATAAATGTAATGTCTTTATTATATTATTGTATGATATTAATTTAACTTATACTATGCATGTCCTCATTGGCTTATAGAAAGTAAAGTTTTGAATCGATTGACTGAACACTTCGCCTGCGATGAAGAAATAAGCCAAGTTAGGTGAGAAAAATACTCCTTTTTTACGAGTCTAAAATTTTTCTATTGAAATAATCTACAGCTTCGCGGGAAATTCCCGTAGATAATGTCCGGGTATGGCAAATAGGGGAAGAACGAGGAATTTTAGATAGTGAGGGATAAAATGAAAGAGAGGGGGAAAGAAATTAGAAGAGAATGTGAGATAAGATACATGGAATGCAAGAGCGTCGATAAGGATTCCAATGGGGGAGGATGACCGCTGGAAAGAGCGTCCAAAATTATAAGGGACCGAAATTACACCATGGACTGACGGATTATCGCTTCTGATCAGTAACGGATCTATGAGGGTGGCCGATGGCGAATGAAGACAGGGATCTAAAGAGAAGACCCAGTACACCTATCCAATTCTGATTGCTGTCAAAGCTAGTACCAGAAGCTAAAGAGCACATGTTCCGAAGATACCGTAATAACCAACATGTAACCAAAAAAGAAATATTATACCACACAAGATTTAAACAATAATATTATTTACAATCTATGGAGCCTACATTTCTAATAATCACTTTATGATCCTCGGATTTCGGAATAGACAAAGCTACCTTATAATCTGAATAAATAGCTAGAAATCGCTAGGACGGGCTTTCAATACAGATGTCAATTATTAAAATAAAATCTTTTCGGTTCGGGTTCGATTTTCACACCGACAAAAGTAATTATTTTTCGGTTTTCGTTTCGGTTCGATGTCCTGGCTAACAGAGTTCTTCATTATTCCTTGACGTTAATACACAAACATATGGAATGGAGATGGAATCTAGAGGGACATATCTTCAGCTCATAGTAACTCCGAAACACACCCGAAAAGTAACCCGAGTAAAATGTTTCGGGCGCCAGAATTAATTACAGTACCGTTGGCTTTGGTTCCTATACATAGGGAGCATAGCAATAGAGCGGAGGCTACGACAGGGAAAGCAGCAGGAATTACTTCGTGTCGATGCGGCATAGATGAAGAGGGGAATCCGGCAACCGTGGAGCAGATCATCGAATTCGTTTCATTGCCCTCTGCAGCACCAGATGAGACGATAATGGGTCCCATAGGGTCGGAACTTCGGCTGCCGGGGAAAATAAAAGCTTGCAATCCTGGGGCCAGAGGGAGAAAGGTCCGACGGGATGATCCGAATTGCATGCGATTACTCGGACCAGCGCGATTTGGACAGCCACTGCGATTCCCACCCTCCGCCACAAATATCTGGCGCCACGGGGTTCCGATCTGCCCTCCCTGATCCTTAAACCGCTGGGAAAACAAACCGAAATCCTCGGCGGCGGCGGGAGAGGGATACTAATATAAGGAACTTAAATCCCCTTTCGTGTCCCTTGTGAACGTAATTGCGACGCGGCGGTCCGGAAGCTGGCTCCGTGAATGGAAGACCGTACAAAGGCTGAATTCCATTTCGGATTTGAAACGATGCGACGGAATTTTCGAGATTCTCGCGGCTGTTGGAGAGAGCTAATAGACTAATTAAATCCGTCCGAGGAGAATTATGAAGTGGATATGACTATGGAATGAATGGACCCTCAAAAGTCGCATGATTCGATTGAAATGTGAGAAACAAACTTAGGAAACTGTTCAAGAATCGTCTAGGAGAACTAGAAGTTGGTCAGAGTTCGTATTAGTCGAAGAAGTCCAACTGTCTGCACAGTAATCAGCCAGGAGGATAGTTGAACCCTAAACCTTTAAACCAGTGGCTACATAAAGCTTTGGAAAGGGGAAAAGGCGACTACGTATACTGAGGAGTGAGGCATTTGCCGTTGCTTTCCTCACTAAGCCAAAATGCTATGCGCGGAAACATTCCAAGTAACGTAATGCAGCGAAACTATCCAATTAATATAAATTTCAAAGCAATCAATAGGGAATAACCATACCTTATTGATGATTTTCATTGGAATTTTTAGAATTTTTCATTTGAATTTATTGGAAGGAGCAATGCAGATTCTGCATCGCTCACTGCACTTCATAAGCACTATCCTTCATATTATTATAGCCATGAGCCAGACTGAAAAAATATGACATGAAAAGAATTCCATTCGTCAATATATGGTAGCAGGAGCACTTGCACTACACTGACCGAAAAGTCACGGTACTGACGGAAATTAAGTCAAATAATATCTACGGGGATCTAACCTAATGGTGTACCTATTAAATATTAATACTTTTGAATTCCAGTGTTCATGATAAGATTTGGACGTTCTTGGTTTCGTAATTTTCTTTTAATGATGACTAAGAGGAAAATTTGACCAAACTCAACTCAGACATATCAACTGAAGCATATTATCATGAAACTAGTAATTTATTTCAATTATAATACCGTTCCATCTATTTTTGTCCGTTTTATTAGTAAAGAATAAGCCAAAATATTGCTTCAAACTCTTTCTCATTCAGTACAACCGCCATGGTATATTTTTATTACGATGTATTTTCATGTTTACACATGTTTTAAATAACACCCGAGGTAACTCTGAGATGTATATTTTCGAAATTTAAGTTATTATGGCAATTAATTTTATGTCCAGTCTATTGTCCTTCCATAAAAAGATTCAGAAACTGAAAGCACATGTATAAAAGAAGGGTTTCTGTACTGAATCAGCTCATAAGAGAGATTCGAATGGAAATTAGTACCTTTTATAGTAACATTTTCAGTAAGCAATATTCCCGCTGGATATTTTAACTCTTTCCCTTAATGAGCCAGAGGTCGTTGTTAGGGATGCTCGAAATAAGACCACAACCCAGCAGATTAATTCCTCTTGCCCTGAGGTGAAGAAGGGAGGGTTCAAAAGGTCAAATGAGAGGACAGGGAGAGAAAAGGGAGGTATAAGGTAAGAGAGAGATGAGGAGGCAGCAGAGGATCGCATGAAATAATTTCATTTTGAAGAGCTCGAAGGTACAGGATGCCCTGACCTAAGGATTTTACTGGCTATAAGCGGTGCGCATAAAACGTATTCCCTCATCCCAAGTCCCCCTATACAACTCCACATGTCTACGTTGTGGTGACATAACATCGCTTCTGCATAACTTTCAGCGCTCCGTTCAGTAAATTTTTACTTTTCTTGCATGAAAATCAATGGATGGAAAGACTTTAACTACGAGATACGCAGAGTTGTTTTATGAAAACAAATTAGAAGGATTGGAAGCGATTATTACACGATTGCTGCAAATTAATCGAAATTGATTAATTTCCACTTATTTGCATTTTAAGTTAATAACAAAATGGAAATAAATGCAAAAATAGAATGGACAACAAGAAGAAGAAAAACTTTCAGTAAATTTATGAAGTTGTACATTATATTTCCAGAAATCACCAAAGCGTCAAAAAAAATTAGCGAAAGAAATTTGGACTTTTGAGATAAATGTGATCTTTGGAATGTATTGCCGTTTTTCAGCTGTACCGACCATCACAATGTACGTTGATATCTATGGAGAGCAGGTAGATTGGAGTTTTTTTTCTATCACGAACCTATAGCTCAAGTTCAGAAAGCAGCATCACATTAATACTCTTTCAAGCCCGTTTACTTCGTTAGGAGTTTTTCATTGGAGGTCTCAGAGCTCTTTGCGATTTTAAAATATTCGAAGAAACATATTATTTCTCTCTTCTCTGAACTTAAGGGTATACTTTTCCGTAATTTGTGCGCTCAATTCCTCAAAAAGAGATCCATAGGAAATAAACGATAAAATTCGGTTTTTTAGTTTAAGTAAAATCATGAGATAAATCTGGAATACCCTTAAATTGAAATATTTAAATAAAAAAATTAAGAATGGTGGAACTATTTCGGGTACTGAGAATTTATATAGAATATTTTCAATGACGATCCATCATATAAACAGCTCAGAAGGGAAAACGTGTTATGTTTAAAGTTGACGCACTTCAAACGTTCCCATTAACGGAGAAATGTGAAAAACGATGTTAACAAATCGCGACAATATTGATCAGCGAAGGTCTACGGAACATATCCTGCTGATATTTTCATCCCGATATAATTCCACACACCCCTCGTATGATAACCAAACCATCAGTTCCCGCAATGAAATTTCCGACCGAATTCCAAACCATTCAAAAGCGCAGTATCGGTGTACCTCATAAGCTCATATGCATGTATTCCTTTCGTTGGTGGTCATCGCTTTATGTATGTACAAACAGACCTCCGACCTCATCCGCCCAAAGGAACGAGAATGGCTTACGAAAATAGCACTTTCGGCGCGGTCGCGGCACTAAAGGTCATTTGCATACGTGACCGTTAAGGGGTACAATGGGCCACTGGATCGAGGGATTTCCACTCAGAGGTTAAATGGAGACTTTTCGGAAGGTAAAAGGACGACCCTTAGGTGTCGTGACCGCTCTCGTGTTTTCGCGTGACCCGTCCCATCTCCGGACCGTCTTTTTTATTTAATCCGTTTCTCTCATATTTGGGATTCAAAAGGGAAGTGAGTCTTCCCAATTTATTTCCGTCGCACGTCGTCCAATTATATACGCAATTCCTTTGTTTTAATATGCTGACGTGAAGCGTAATGGCATGATTTTCTTTTTCCTTTTCCGCTTCCGGAGGGATTTTACTGATTTAAACGGTAGTTTTTTTAATTGAGGAATGAATGTCTAATTTGAGCACTTTCATCAATATACCGAGAAAGAAGTACGCTGATAGAGGCTGAAAATGCTAAAGAAGTGTCTTTATGAGATTGGATGACTGGCGTAGAAAGAGAATAAAAATTTGTCTTAAAATTTCATTCAGCGTTACTAAATGTATCAAAATCGCACAAAAAGTGCGATGAAAAACCAGGCCTACATTTTTAGAGGGATAAATGATGCTCTTTCCTATAAAAGTAATTCGAAAAAGTTTCGAGAAGGTCTTTTTTCGTAAACGTTAGCTGAATGTACCCATTTTTCGGCGTCGTAACGAAATTCGTAATATTTACAGTCAATTCTTAAACTAACGGAAAGCATTCGGAAAGTAAAACTTTTTATTCGTACACTTCGTATTAAGTAGTTATAGAATAGAAAGTATCAAGTTAATGTTATGTTTGTTTGCAGAGATATAAAATGCCAAACTTTAAATGTTTTTTCGCGCCATATTTTTCGGGCGGAGGTAACTTCATGTTCATCACGATTTCTCGGGCCTTATTTGCCCGCGATGAAAAACAAGAATCAGGTTTTCAGAGGGATAAAAGCATTCTGTTTCTTTTAAAAATAATTTGGAAAAGTTTTGAGAGGGTCTTTTTTTGTAAATGTGAGCTGAATATACCCTATTTTCGTCGTCCTAACGAAAATCACAACATTTGCACTAAATTTTTAAACTTACGGACGGCATTAAGAAAATTAAACTTTTTATTCAAACACTTTGTATAGAGNACTTTGTGTACAGTAGTTATAAGGCACAAAGTTTCGTGTTTATTGTATGTTTATTTCTAAAGATATAAAATGCCAAACTTAAAATTTTTTTCGAGCTATAATTTTTTGGGCCGATTTTGCTTCAAATTTTCTTCGCAGATTTCGCTCATAAAAGATATCTTATTATTTTGTGTAATAGAGCAACATAGGTTGTATAAGAATACGAAGTTTTGTTTTGATCAACGGAATACTGCCTGAGATAACGTGTCTCAAAGTTGCTAAAATCGATGTCTAACTGTAGAAGCTGCGGTATTACAAAATCGATGTCTAACTGTAGACTATATCTCAGCAAATATTTCTTTGATAGATGTAAAACATGGGAAATGTTCATAGAAGATATGAGGTTATGTTCATACAAAATGTCATTGAAATCGGTGATGGTGGAGCGGGGCACTTCTCTAAAATAGGTCCACTTGACATGGAATGCCCCAAATCAATTTATGAAAAATTAACAGGAATGATTTTCGGTCGTTCCACCGTATCACTCAATAGTTAAATGAAGAAACGGGTTTTCTTCCAGAATGGCGGAGGAAGATATGGCTGATAACATATCATGATGATTATAACATATAAATATGTTATGACTATCACGATATTTATTAGTTGCTATTGATCATAATACATTTAAAATATTAATGGTAAGCTAAATATTTTTATCGCTTCTATTTCCCTTTCACGTCAAAGCATAGCTACAGCAACGTGTACAAGGGATAATTGTTCAAAGTTACAACAAATTTATTCATACAATTTCTGGTTTATATTTCAGTCTGACCTCTGAAAACAAAAAATTGCTTTTACCAAAGCAGGAATGAAGAAATACTTAAGACTAAGACTATTCTGTAACTTGTTTGTAAACAAATGTGCGATGTCGCCACGCAGAAAACATCCTCCTGATAAAATGCACTTTAGCCTTGGTTATTTTTTTATTTCCGCTTGTATCGTTCACAAATGTTACTCATTTCGCGATAACGCGACGAATGGAGGTTTCCCTTAAAAAATCAAGCAAGCAAAGATCCACGCTGTTTGCAGAAGTCTTATCAAATGTTTACACCATAATACGTAGGTCGGCCAAGCGGTCAGCGTTTTCCATAAGATTTGAAACTGTGCCAGCTTGTATTACGTCCTGGCTAAGGTCAAGATTTTTGTGCGCCGAGATCACGAGTAAATATTTGATGAAACTATATTCGACGAGCTCCCAACCATCGCCAAAAGATTAACCTGATTTATTTTTGTCTTTCCCGCTGAACTCTTCTTAATAACTGATTTGAATGCGCAATTGAAATACGAAATATACAACGACCGAAAATGAAAACATTTTCTATCCGTTCCTTAACTCCAATTTGGTCATCGTTAATATTATTGGATCATATGTTCTAAGAAGTTAATTGATGTAATCATAACATCAATGTAACGGCTTCTTCCAACTGACATGTAGCGTCACACAGACATGTCATAAGTAAGCCTGGGTCGCCAAATAATATCCTAGAGCACCAAACGCCTCTAGTTTTTAATTATATGAGGGCTTCAATATGCACAATATTCATTGGTTTATTAAAATTAATGATAAATATTACTCCCATATGTACTTCAGCCCTGGGAAAATAGAATATAATGTGATTGTAATGTGGTAAGCACTACGATTTCACAGCATGGTATTACCCGGGATGCTGTAGCTGGTGCTCATTTGTAGGCAGTGACCTCGAGTCCGGCAGGCGGACTGCCGTGGCCGAACCGAGACTTGGGCCTCTGGGTTGCAAGGAAGTGCCTAAACCTTTACTCTACCGAGGCATTTTTTACATACCAAATAGCGAATGTTAAATTTTTTCAACATTTGTTGTCTGATATTTCATTCAATAACCATGATTTCCTATTGATATTTGCAAAAGAATCGCGAATCTCCCTTTAATGGGAGAATTTATGCAAGGTTGTCATGTATACATGCTAATTACATTTTCATCAAGTATATGGGATCCGGCAGACGAAACATGCATCCGTAAACTCGAGAAAGTACAACGGAAAGCGATACGTTTTGTTAAGAAGTGCTACGATAAAAAAGCAAGCGTCACCAAAATGCTGTCAGATGCAGGTTGGGAATCCTTAAAAGATAGGAGACTAGAAGCTAGATTGCGATTGCTCGATAAATTTAGGGAAAGTACATTTGCGGAAGATGTAGTAGATATTATGAGACCCCCCTGCTACCTTAGGTGATCCGACAATGAGCGCAAAATAAGAGAAATAGATGCTAGGACGAGTCGTTTTAAGAATTAATTCTTTCCGCGAACTATACATGATAATAATAGGCTAAAAAAATAGTCCGAACGCCCGGTATTTTCACCCCCTGCCACACGCCGTAAGGTGGCTTGCAGGGTATTTATGTAGATGTAGATACAGTTTTGATCGGGGCTGTCCCTGTTTTAACGTGCGTCGTGGTTACATTTTCTCGTACTGTTTTGATGAAAAAATCTCGGAGAAGAATAATAAGTCAAGATACCGAGATTTCAACGTCGGAAATCATTTAAACGCCAATTACGATAAAGTAGGGACGCTAAACACACTTACTGTTTTAAAAGCTAAGTATCGGTTTATTACCATCATGATATGATTATAATTATGTAGCCCTGAATACACAATTGCTGCTGGTGCTTAACTCGTTTGAATTTAATTTCCTTTCTTTTGTAAATTCACATTTACGTGTTGTAGTACGCCATCAAAAGACCGTAAGTAGCATAACGGAGAGAAAAAGGAGGACAAAACACCAAGCTTACGTAACAATTTGAAAAAGACTGCGACGCAAGGGGACTTTGGACACAGAATGACCCTACCATATTTACTTTCGCTTTATCGAATTTTTCGTCACCTGCACGTACGGATCACAAACAATAAAAGTCAACCAGAAAGTTTATCAATCTGCAAGCACACGAAATGGACTTGGTGCGCTTGATTTTTCTGGAATTTTCGTCCAATTCTGATATTTCAGACGAGGAGAGGGAGGCGATAAAGAATAAACAATAGGGAACAATAAACGATTATCACTGCGTTCTTTTGTTCGGCACCGCACAATTCTACGGCGTCATCGGTGATTTTCAGGAAGGCTACAGTTATAATAGAATATTACGCATAAAGCCAGAGTAAGAGCGATAAATGATGCAATATACTAAAAGATTATTGAAACATGATTTCGTCCTTTGCTTCCCTCATATCACCTCTTATCAAAATAATGAGTTAATAATAGATGGAAAAAGATATTTTCTCTGTAGAATACACGCTATTAACTACCCAGTTTACATGTGGGGAAAAAATAAACATTGTGTCTAAGACGCTTAAATTAATGTTAAGCTGTATATCGCTTTAAAAGAAGGTAACTAAATTTCATCACTCCATGAATTATAAATATCAATGAACAGCAGTTTGAGGATTATCAGGCAAAACACTAATTTCGATGAATCTTATTCGGTTTCCAACAAACATACACTAGACTTATTATTCATAGACATAGTCTACCGTAGCTCGTTACCTGATTTTTCGATTATAGATCAAAATTGTAACATCAACAAGTTAAGTGGTATCGACGATAAGAAATAATATATATAGAATTAGGATCTGTAGCTACAAAGAATATAATGCTAAATGGTAAAGAGAGCTTCAAAAGCTTACACGGCTTGGAGATGGAGAAAAGAAAAACGGAACCGTGGCAGGAGAATGATAATTAAAAGTAAGAAAGGTTTAAAAGAAACTAAATAAGAGGCACTGACAAAAGAAGAAGTCGGAAGAAAAAGCGGCAAATGCATTTATCACTTACGGACGAAAATATACACAGTAATAATAAGTTGAATTTTTACACGACCCTTGATCGTTTAATGAAACTAGAAGACGGGAGATGCGGAATTCTTACGCAATTGCGGAAGCCTTGGCTTATCAAGAGCTGAAAATGATAAAACTAAAACATGTAAAATCGAGTTTTTTTATATTCCTTTCACCTCCCTGTTACTATAATTGGTTTCGTAAATTAGTTTGGTTGGTTGGTTCCTAATTAGACTCATAGTAGCCGCAAGTTACGTAACACACTCAATACTAAAAGCAAGAGAAAAGAAAACGGGTTGCTAGTAGATACAATTTAACTACAAATAACTAGAAATGAATCATTACATCATCCCATTTCCTTAGCCCTTGCTTACAGTCATTGAATATTTACTTGGCATTTGCGGTGGCTAAAGATGGTAAACTAAGTTTTGTTCGAAATCGATTGTAGTAAATTAACCAAAAGGAATTCTTACATGAATTAATCGAAAATATTCTTCATTTTCCGTACAACGGAGTTCACTTAAAAGGCTTCTTTAATAAATTTCACAATGTATAGAAATATTTTATGAAAATGGTGAAGGAAACTGCATTATCGGCCTCTTCTAGCGGGTATAGACCGTTAGGGATGAAAGTACAGAAGTAGGTCGACTGTACAAAAAATAGCAGCAAGAGAGGGAGCTATACGATGGTCAATAACATAAAAATGGCCCACAGACCCTTTAAAATCACTAAGCGATTCAGAAGTTGGAGGTTCCACCTTTGAAAGTATGTTCGCGAAGCCTTCGAACGCCTTGCATTTCCCATAATCCTCAACTGCGCCGTCATGAACTTTTGCCGCCTTCTGAAAGAGGTTCGTGAATGGTTCCATCTATCGGAAGACTCAGGAAGCTCTTAAGTCTTCCGGAACCGCGAGGGGATAAATGGCAGTGGTAAGTGCAAGAGATGGGGTTCGGTGAGAATGGGGAAAGAGAAGGATGACAATGAGAAGAAGAGGAGGGGATTGAAGGAGGGCTGAAGATCGTAGAGAGGGAAGATAACGGGTGCGCTGGTTTCCAGGGACTCAACAGAGGCGCAAATACAGTCCATTTGCACTTGATTTTTGCATTAGTCACAGTCGATCCGGAAATGGAGGAGATTATTTCTGACTGACTCCACTTAATTTGCAGTTCGATAAGTGCAAGGGAAGAAGTCTATTTAAGCCTAGGAAAGCCTCCGAAATTAAGATAGACGATAACAGTGAGATTTAAGCGGGCTAACGGAAGACACGGTAATATTACGTACAAATGAAAAATTGTAGACAAATCGCTATGGTCACGAACGGCTTTAGTGCAAATGCTCGCATCCGATCCATCCAGCGTTTACTACTAGTCTGTACAAACATAACGTGTAATTGGAATGAAATGATGAACGAAATCTTCCCAGGTAGGCTTAAAATATGAATGGATTGAGGTGATTCCCGAAAGTCGACATCATGAAAATATGAAAGCGGTCATTCTGTGAGTTAGTACTTAATAGAAATATTGATTGCCACAGCAGAAAATGTTAACACGCTCGTTCTTAGAAAATTAAAGAAAGTTGAAATTGTGTCTGAAACATGTATCTAAGCCATTTTGTCACATGCAGTCGTTGTGTTAGAAAAATAACGATCTTTGTTATAAAAAGAAAAATATTTTTTTTCGTAAAGACTATACAACATATCCTACCAGATAATATAATTTTTTTATAAAGGAATATTCGGGTGTTGCTTTCAATTTAAAGAGGATGAAGAACTTTGCGTTTTAAAAAGTGATGGGGTGATAAGTAGTCGAAGTCATTCAATTGAATTGCTTTCTCTAACGATGAAATCCTGAAATAAATTCGAACCATCCAGACCTGACTTCGATTAGGATGCATCATAGACCATCAGCACGAGAGGATCCGAAGACGATGATAAGGAAGGAGAGCGCTTAAAGAGAATCGGCGACTTTGGAAGTAAGGGAGGTTGTGAGAGAGAAGCTTAGGCAATTGCTCGTTGAAGAGTCTCCTGTCTTCAGCCAGCTGGGAATGAGCACTCCCCTCTCAGAGTGAAGGAGTAATAAAGACAGAGAAGTAAGATTGATGGTTTTAGGTGGCGAAGATTCCTCACAAGCCGTCGCCTCCTCGTGAGATTTCAACGAGATTCCCACAAATAAAAGGGCAATTTCGAGGATCTCATCCCCTCTCTGTCTCCAATTATTAGCGATCCCTTTAGATTTTGATCCTAGCTTCATTTACAAAGAGGAGAGAAATTAGATACCTGCGGATTGCGGATGTGCTCCATCCTTCGCATTCGAAAATTTCTACCTCTCGGACGCAGACTAATGAGAAAGGGGCACCGGATTCCCATTTACGGTTTAAGATAAGATCGAGATAAGATTACTACCGATTGATGCAGCAAAGGAATTTTCCAGATTTAGGTATTGTTCGGATTAATGCTATGAGATAATTGTCTTACAAACATTTCCTGGATTCTCAGAGATGCGATACCGGAAGCCTGACGAAATTAGCAACAGTCCTACTCTAAACGTAATTCCAATTAAAAGGCGGAGATAAGCCTAAAGATTTACCTTTAAATGGCCATAAGAGTCGCATTCATTAGATCCACATAACTCTTTTATTTCTGGGTAGGTTCATTTGTCCTATATTTCCCGATTCAACGTCCTTTACTTCCCTTTTCGATAACTAACCTCAGTATCCATAACACAGAACGACTATTGTCTCCGTCTTTATCCCTGGCTTTTCACGAAATAATTTGAAAATGAAAATTTCCTTTGTCAACCTTAAATTCAAAAGATCTTACCCCTATTTCTCTTATCATTAATTTCTGTAAATATAAGTACAACGAAAGAGTGTAGGTGGGAAGGATCCACATCGGCAGAACCTCGCCAATTACGTTTCTGTCAAACACCATTTTACAAAACATCATACAAAATCCTTCTGCATCCGTTATTGATCTTCGGTCATATGTCGTTTCTTTCCCACCACTGAATTCAATAAAATGTAAAGTAAAGTGATATTCATTGATTCTGAAAAGCTAAAGTATTATGCTACTCGTGTAAATATCTAATTACCTGTATGTATTTCTCCGCTAAAAATGCCAATTTCCACAAGCTATTTAACGTAAAAGTAAATCACCTTCATTGAAACATTTAAAGCATCAAGCAGTAAGAAAACGGCAATGCAGCCGTGTTGGAGCAATACAATATAGAAAGACTTATTATAAGTAACACACACACTTCGGAGAACAGTCTAAATAAATATCCAGCATCTTATAAAGGATTTAATCGTTTAACCAATTCTTTAAACCATACCTCCTATCATTAACTGATTGAGGTTTGATTATTTACATACTATTATTACATACTATTATTAAGTACTATTATTAAGTATTATATACTATTACATGAAACTAAAGGGATACTCAACTCAATCAGGAATTCATACCATAGGAAACATTATATATAATAAAATCAATAATAACCTCATTCTGGGAAGTGCCGATGAGGAATGGAGGCAAACGTTCTTAAAATAGAATGTCGTATTGCATTAGTTTTTTACGTTAGATGTTTCACTTAGAGGAAAGATGTATTTTGGTAAGGAGAATCTTAACTCACCTTTATTTTCCAACTACTTTGACTTGCTTCAAGTGAAATGAATTGATTATAAAATAAAGCGCCGAATAGCATTTCACCTAATGTGTCTAAATGGTTCGGAGCGAGCTGCTGTTAACAGCAATTTCGCAGTTAACTACTCACGCCGAAAGGCGGCTTGCAGGGTATTTCTGTAGATGCAGATGAAATTTATTCTCAAGTCGACAAGCCTTGGTCAAACGTTCAGCCACCTACGTCACTATAGGCATACTGTTCCAACATTACGATAGTGTTAGTATCGCTTTTTGAAGTATTCCGACCGACATAAAGGTCGAGATATTTCGTTGTCGGCTCAAGTTTAAATATTAAAGAAGAGAACACAAAACTGGACAAATCCAGCTTCTTAACAAAGGAGAAGGTAAAATTGGAACGGACTCCAGATACAATAAGATAGCACTATGTGCTAAGAGAAAATAATGCAACTATCCGGATAGTTTCATCATGAAGTCGGCCTTATGAGTGGTTATCGACTTTCGTATTTGAAAAAAATCAGGCTTATCTCTTCATACGTGGGTTGCTAGACAATTTTTGTCAGAAATTGCTACGAAATTGATATCCGTGCGATTAAAGATGAGTTCTCAATCGATTCGATTGGTGCATAGTTTCTGAAACGGAAAAGTATACCAAAATGACAACGGAACTGTTCACCTTTATCTATGTGAACATCATACATCGTCATCCACGTACACATAACTTCTAGATAATTTACTACTTCTACGTAGCCATAGATTCACAAACGTAGACATAAAATAAAAATAATAAGCGATTAAATATTGAAGGATATTTAATACTCAAACTCTGGATCCGCCTCTAATCTTTGTCTGGTAAAGAAACAAATTTATACAAATGTACGAACTTGTTATAACAATTTGAACCCGTGATATCAACAGCGGAAGAAAAGTTCTACAAAAAAACACCTTACTGATGGTGGTAACAAATAATGCAACATCGTAACTACATACAAGAAATCAAAATAAGAAAAAAGACATAAAAACTTTCGAATGAGAGAACGCCAATAAAGAATTTGCGACGTATACATACATGAATTAAAATTAAATAGGATAAACAAAACTCAGAATGAATTAAGAATAGATTTATTTATCGACTATAGTAAGTATACTATTATATAACTATATAATTTCAGAATAACGGCTGATGTTATTTAAAGGTAAAATTACTGAAGCTCGGGAAAAGGTTCGGCGAATGGCGTTCGGAGCGCCCCTGAATGGCTCGCGGGCTTCTTCGGAACTTAAAGAGGACGGATCTTATCCACGAACTGTAAAAAAAAGTCAGCAACTTCGTCACGCACTAGAGAAAAGAACTTTTTCCCTTGGTTATGGATGCAAGGAATAGCGAATGCATAGGAATTCTCCCAAGATACTTCACTATTGTGGCTTTGGGATAGAATGCAATGAAATTTGTGAGTACGCTCTTCTCTTTCCTTCAAAGTTGAAAAACTTCATCTACCGAACGGAGAGGGAATTTCAGATTTAATTAAAGAACAATTCAGGACAATGGTTAAGGATATAAGAGGGAGAATGTGAATGTGTGCCATCATTATTACAGCTACCTTCTATGATAAGGCATTTCATATGTTTATAGCTGGACATACAGTCACTCCGTTTAATGACCCCCCTTACATCTTAGAGAATACGCAAATAGGAGAAAGATAATTTAAATTATTAGATTTAAGGATTGAATAAACGCTAGGGAGAATGAGTGAATAACTTTGTGAATTTTATCTAATCTTGGAATACCACATACATTCAGACATTTATACAGAACACCAATTCAGATACAAGAGATGTTGATAGATTTATTTTAGGCGTGATTCTAATTTAAATAAGCTATACTCATTCATAAATTAACACAGACGCCGTTGGTAAATTATCGACGAAGTATACATTAACAACATGAGTACTGCGTCCAAAGAAATGAACCCTAAACTTAATTTTGGGTGATTTACACATTAGAATAGAATCATAGTTAGAAAATAACAGGAAGGAAGTCTTGGGCCAAAATCAACATGATATCATGGTCTCGCACAGTAAAATTAACGAGCTTCATAAAAGTAATTAAAAAATTTAATCTCGAGCCTCATACTGCATTACTCCCGAGCATATGTTACGATATTCCTTCAGCTGCCAAGATTTCAAAGCCATCGATTCCTAATTACGAGGGAGATACGGAGAAAACAACACTTTTCGGAATCGCGGAATCGGATCCAGACAGTCAGATGCCAATTGTTTCCAACCACTTCCCTTCACGGAACCTAAATTCGCGCTATTTTAGGAAAACCGACCTGTTCCCATTAATATTTCCTTAATCCAACTTACCTCTATCGAAGCATCTCAAGGGGAAATTACTGGAAATCTTTAACGAAGCGAAAAGTATGAATATGCAACACACTCCATATTCCTCCCTCGCTTGCCAAGGATCCATATTAATGAAGGCAGTGTTATAATTTGAGGGAAAAATTTTCTCGGTAAAAATTTGAATTTCATCGGCTCGGTTAGCGAGTTTAAATCAGAATACCGTTACCAGATGAGCATATCCGGGGCGTACGAGTTTCAGCGAAAGAAGACGAGGATAAGAAAAGGAAATTGCAAAAGAAACATCTCCCGTCTTCCTAACGAAGAGTTTTCGAATTTAAGTTCAGGAAGAAAAATTGTAAAAAAATAACATTCACTAATTAGCATCTCTCTGAATTTGTCGGGACTGGTTGGATTTAGACGGGTGGAGTTTTAACGCTCATAATGATAAAATATTACACAATAACTCATATCTATGGAAATGAATATTTGTTTCACTTTTTCATCGTTCTGAAATGTAATAAAAGATTTTCGGAGATTTTATGATTACTTTCTAAAAAATATATCATAGGCGGAATAAACCATAATGATGCAATATATTCTAATTTGGATTGTGTAAAATAAACATGAAAATCGTTTTATAGCAAAAATACTATCATTAATAAACAATTTTAACACAACGATATCGACTTTTTCGAATTTATCCCAACGATACTTCAGAACGTTAGGATCCATTTAACACTGACCTCCGATTAGCCCAACATTACACCTCATGTATCAAAATTTTTTATTAAAATAGAATGTCGTATTGCATTAGTTTTTTACGTTAGATGTTTCACTTAGAGGAAAGATGTATTTTGGTAAGGAGAATCTTAACTCACCTTTATTTTCCAACTACTTTGACTTGCTTCAAGTGAAATGAATTGATTATAAAATAAAGCGCCGAATAGCATTTCACCTAATGTGTCTAAATGGTTCGGAGCGAGCTNAAACTCGATTTACTGGATACCGTTGAACTAACTGAAGAAACGGAAAGTGTTGAGCTACCTCTATCCATAAGGAATTATAGCTCAATTCAATTTCCCCCTCATTTCTGAGAAATTTAATTCAAATGATGATTGAGGGTTTTAGCAGGGTATAAACAGCAGAATCTGCATTAATCATTCATTATCATTAGGTAAACTGATTACAATGACAAGCGCACATACGTAAACCGATATCTAAGCTTTCCGTTAAGATCCAAATTCCAACATATTCACAAGCTTTTCAATACTTTCAATTAAGAATAATTTCAATGGGATACTAGTACGTTTAATAATACACCGCTAATTTATCTTCTAGAAAAAGTCTCTAATATCTAAATTTATTTACAAATTTTTAGAAAGTTCATCTTCGGCGGGGCAGTCTGCGGCACGCTGAAAGAAAGAAGATAACCCTAGTTTAGATACATCATGCGACGTTTCAAAAAAAGCGACAATGGTGTTTTGTAAATCATACGAGCGGTTTAACGGAACCATCGAACAAATACGGGACAACAATTAGAGTCCATTCTGTAACTTTTTAGCCAGTGGAATTCTTAATTCCTTAAAATTTTACATCCCCCTGCAGGAGTATCCACTACCCATCTGATAAAAGCGACGTAGCTGACTAAAAGCTTCGCTGCATCACACTCCTCGACGACTTGACAACGTCAAGAACTCTTTTCGTGGCGGTAACTCTCACGGCAATTAAAACATCAGGATGCAGCCGTCAAGAGCACACTTAAAAAACCACCCCACGCCTTTTCTGTATTCCCATCTCGTCCATCCTTCCCTCAGCACTAATACGCCCAGCACCCAAAACCAATCGTGCGACAACGCATTCCGCAGAGCAGCCAACCTGACCGAAAAGAGGCGGGAACACTGGAGGAATAAAAAAGGAGGGAAAAACCGAGGATTGAATAAATGTAAGGAGGGGAGAGCGGAAAAAGAGAGAGTTTGCGATAGAAAGATTGGATTTGTAAGGGCTCGGATGCTTTTTGATTAGAGGACAAGGAACCCCATTCCGGAGGAGAAACCGCGTTTCTTGAGTCGACCGCCAGGGAGCAGGTCGCGCTCGGGACGACCCTTGCGGCCTAGGCAACCGCCCAATACTCCCCTTTAACCTTTACAACCGGTCACACCCTGACGGGATGCGACACAAGGTTTGTTCCTTTCCCCTCGGCCCCTTTCACTGATGGAATTTCTCTCCCTCTGCTATCTCATTTCCTACTCTTTACATGTTCCACACATGTGGGACATCATCTGTGATTTCTACTTCAATTCTCCTCAATATTGAAATTTCCCTCGTTCACAGTTTTCGACCAGGACTGTTTTCTGCAGCTGTCATCAGGTCATATTATTTCCGAGTACACATATCTTCCTTAATTCACCCCTAAGAGTAGAACTCCCAGAATTTAAGAAAGCTCGCAGCAATTCGTTCCCTCTTCTTGTTAGCCAGTGTTAATTAATAACTTAATTCAGTGACTCCCTACCAGTGGGCACCAAGAAAAGTCTAGATGTGCCATACGATTATTACTTATTTTATTTATTTATTTTACCCTTACTTATTTTACCCTAACTCAAAGGTTAGGTGTAAGGGAGGCCCATTGTGCCTCTCTTACAATTAACCTCTGAGTCAATGATATAAAAAATTACTCAAACTCAACTTACAACTAACATCTATGGTATTAGGAAATGCTATCGATTTTCCTAACGTCTCTTCACGTAGTTACATCTGCAGAACACGGGATATTCTTATTGTTTATGGGAAGTCGCGATTTCATTATATATTACATGGACTATAAATTATGCTGCTTTCCATAGGACTGTGATCGAAAAAAATAAGTGTTGCGATCCATGAAAGTTACTTAGCACTTGAGGAAAAAACGATTACGAAGAAATGCTAAATTATCGATCTACAGTAAAATCCAATTACAATGATAAGTAAAACTTGAAGTACGAAACAAGACAGTTTTAGCAACAAAATATTCACTTATAATCATGAAATATGCCAAAATTGATAAGGGAATATTACAGAGAGTAAAAATCTCCTTCGCCAAAAGTACGGTAAATGCCTGGAAGACTTGTGAAATCTTGAGAATTGTTCGACTGAAAACATAATACGATCAGTACACCCAAAAGAACAGCCTTAAAAATAAGCACTCTTCAGAGACTTGAGCCTTTGAATATTAATTTCAAGTTATACTTAAAACCTAAAAAAGAAGGTAAATAAGGTAAAAGTAAAATTAAACGTATATCCGATCGTTTCATGATCGAGTAACGATCGAATGATAGAGTAGCGTTCACGGTCTCTTTTGAAGGACGTTCATCGGACTCACTCTGCTTTGGTTCTATTGGTTGTAACCGAGTTACACCCACTCCTACATTCCTCTCTCTTCCTCTTTCTGCTAACTCTGTCCTTTTCCTCCCTATTTACCCTTCTGGAATTCCATTCCTTGTCGAATCCTTTACTCTCTTTTCTTCCTTCGTTTTCTCGACAAAAGGTTACAGGACACGAACAAGATTTCGACGAGAGAGTCACTCGTTATTTACCCTTTCCGAGAAAGAGAAAATTGCGCGGAGGAAACTATTCCAAGGAAACGCTGAATGCTTTATAAGAATTGTGGAACATTGATACTGAAAATATATTTTCTACACTGCAGCCTTTCTGAATGAAATCCCAGAGTAAAAAATAAGCGTTTCGTAGAAATAAGGCGTGCTCAGGGCAACTGACAAAATTGGACCCCTATAGGGAAAGCTGAACTTATTTAACAAAATGTACGTTTTTACCAGTATTCATAGAATAGAATCAAGATCGCTGCAAGACAAAATATACGTGTCACGATTATACGATAAAATCATCATAAAATTTGTCAAAGATAGGAAATCTTTCACTTAACATTACATCGCTAAAGTTTCTATTAAATAATGCAATTTCTTTTGCGGAAGCTAACATATGAATTGGTAGAAATGGGTCCACTAGAGTTAGAGACGTAGCCCGAATTTCTTGGCTCTTATCAACCATGTCAATAATTCTATACAATGCGATGGCAATTCAAAAGGAATATCTTGGGGGAAAATCTGCCGGTATTTCATGATGGTATATGCAGAATTCTTAAAAATCGATGAGGAAGACCATCTTAGATGTCTGTCAAGTTCCAAGAAGTTTATTGAAAAATAAGTTAAGCTTTGAATGTAACATTTTGATATTAAAGGGTGTACGCAGTCCCCATGAGGAGGTTTTGCCTTCATTTCCCACGAAATTTGAATCTAATTATACTCTCGAAAGTTAGTCTCTTGGAAGCAATAAGCCTTACCTGAAAAAGATGGAGTATCTGCTTTCAGTGCCACTGAATCAACTGAGGAGTAATGGCCATTCTAGAAAACCTAATGCAATGAAATTCTAGTCGGAGTCGAAATTTAAAAATATTCTACTTGAAATATTCAGTTACGGCTGGTTTCATCACCACATTACTATCCCTTCCTTTTCTCAGAACGCAGAACATTCATTCTGAAAGCGGAAATAATTCAAGCGTTTATCTCCTCTTTAAATGAGAATCTCAACTTTCTTCTTCCAGAGAAAATTAGAGGGTCTTTTAGTTCGGAAAAAATCGTGACGCTGAAGGATTTTGAGCTATAAAAAATGCGTGGCAAAAAGGCGATCGAAGGCGAAGTTCTATCTCCTTAGGTTAACAAATGATACCTCACATTCACTTCACTCACTTCACTTACCATTACAATTGTATATTTATCAATATTTTTCAAAGCTAAGAAGTAAAGTTAAAAGCTGCGGAAAGATCAAATTTTACAAAAGAAAAGAGAGATGGAAACAACGGCTATTAGAACATTACTAAGCAATAAAAATTGTAAAGCGAAGGAAAAATGCAAAGACTATTCAGAAAATCCAAATATTTCAAAACTGCAGTGATAAGAGGAAGAAATCCCCTAAGGATTTGCATGTTCTTTCCCACAAGCAAGCCGGTGTCGTCCGCAAAATGTCCGGAGGAGTTAAATATCTTTAAGGTTTCTCCTATTTTTCAAGATCTTGCCTATTCGGGGTGCCGTTTTGTCTTTCACCTTCACATCGACACCGCTATTTCCCGCTATAACACGGTTAAACGAATCCTACAACCTAAAGCAGAAGCGTTTCATTCAATAATGGAATTAATTAACTCTACGATGTGTATGAAGATGGTAATGACAGCAATTTTACGGATTTCGAATTTTAAAACCAGTAATTTTCATTCATTTTTCACAAATCTTATGTTTTCCCAAGTCAACGGCGAGTTTATTCCCTAGTGTGGCAAATAGAGCTTTTTATGCTTGTTTTGATGATAGTTGGTAAACGAAAAGTTACTCGCTACTTCCGATCCTTTATGTGTTGTAAGACTCTATGCATGTAAAAACAACCGCTTACCAGTACGATGCATAATATTCAGAGGAAAATTTCTATCTTCGCTCTTCGGTCACGGAAGGGGCTGGAGAAATACATTAAGGATAAGATTTAGAGGAAAATAAAAGAATATATACGCAGGAAGAATGCTGAAATATTTCCGCATACGTAAAGAATGAGTAAAGGCAATCTTAGATGATGCCATGGCGACATGCGTGGAGGAACAGCAATACAAAAGAGAATCGTAAATACGAAGACCGTACAAATTGAAGACAAACTGGGCATAAAAGAAAGCATAAAGGAAAATACAAAATAAAGTTCGTATACTTTTATTACTGAGGAACATAACCTTTAGGAAAGACCAAATAGAAAGCATATATTTCAATTCGCACGTTTATCCGAAAGCTGGTGATGCACGTCAGAGAGACAATCTTATTCATAAGATTCGCGAAATTCTGAGTACTAAGTGGAAGAAAGTATAAGTATAGAAGAATGAAGATGAACTAGAATAGAATTACTTCTTATCTGTTGAGTATTCAACCACAAAAATCATATAATTTACGAATATAAATTTCGGATGAAATCTTCTTTCTTGTTAAACGTCATAAAGCTTTTTCGATTTGCGACGACTCGTTTTACAGCCCTCAATGGAGGACCGCATAGTAGGAAGACAATAACATTTAAGGGAAACGATAAAATGTTTGAGTCCTCCGATGGTTAACCACGAAAATAAAAGTTCAAGAGTCTCCCATAAAGTAAGATTCACTCCAGATGAGTCAATAAAAGAACGTTTTCAACCCTCTCGCTTTCCCCTACATATAGAAAAAAATGTGATGGAAATTTGAAATAAAGTTGAAATGGGGTATTCCTTGGAAACTTCGTAATTGAAATAAAATAGATGCGCTCAAAACTAACATTTGAATTCCGCACAAGTTATCACTCACAATACACAATATCACAAGTTAAAAGTATCTTAGGTAAGATACTTTTAACGTTTCAAGAAAATAATTATATGTACTTGACGAAGACCCACACTTTGAATCAATCAATCGGTGACGTCATTCGAGCCAACTATGTAACCACTGGTGTCCATTTGAAGGAAGGAAGAATTCGATGCTCATTTACCACCACCTTTCGATAATATTTTTCCGAAACCAAAATAATTTTTTCATCTCAAAAGGGGTCAAATTTTGCTTTCATAGATGACATGGCCTCCTCTAAAAACGTCGCTGTTCCGGGAGTCGAAAAATTCTGACGGACAGGCCGAGAGAAAGGAGAAAAATATGAGCGGGAAAAAATTTCCACCCGATGGAACGGTTGTACTACCAAAAACAGAAAAAGGTCGAAAAATCGCTTTCGATCGATCGATCAATAGCCCCCATTCCGCGCGGATTCGGATACGAAGAGGGAAAAATTCGGCTGTTACCAAAAGGAAGCGCGAAAAAGGCATGTTTTTATTTAACGGGCGGCGGAAGGATCGTGTATTTTGACTGCTTAACGAATGCGATTGGTGGGAAAGTCGAACGCGGGAAAATATCGAAAAATGTCGAAAGAATATCGATTGCGATTGCGACGCATTACGGGGGTTAAAATCGCCACGGAACGGATATGATGTTCGGGCAAATGTTTGGAATGACATTCCGATGGTCAGATGGATAACCCCGAAAATCGAAGCCTCCGACGAGAAATCAACCCCATGGCGATTATTAAATGGCTCTGGGGCCGGAGAAAAAGAGTCGCGGGAGCGGAAAAAAGGAGCGCCAAACAACCGACGAACGATTTGGATGATATTTCAAAACAATGGAGATTAATTAGGATCTTCGAATATTTTTTGCCGATGGGAGCGAAATTTATTTTCTTCGTTTCATTTGCCGCCAGGCGTTTCGTTTCCGTCAGGGAACCGTGTCAGTAATATTTTTTTATCCATCCTGTGGCCCTGTGGTACAATTTTCGTCGCCATAACTTCGACTTTCTCTTCGTCTACGTTATTAATTGCGGCAGTATCGTTCATGGGTTGGTGCTTTCGGAAATTGAGCACATAAACGGACGTTTAGACTTCGGGCGATTTGATGGATACGTTGGCTAAACGAAGTTTTATTTTGATTTGTTCAGAACGTTTTCACTAAGATTATTCCGACTAGAAAATTCGTTTCGAAATTTATTATGCTATTCATGTAATATCTTAGAAGATATGCGTTTCAGCAAATAACACAACAGAGAGGTTTTGTAATGGCTCGTTATATTTTTAATGATCATCTATCATTAAATAAAATGAATCCTCGCTTAATTTTTTCACCTAAGTCACTGAAAGATGACGTTAATCATTTTTTCTGTTTTGTAAGGAGATTATTAATGACCTGAAAGCTTCATTTGGTATTACATCAAGAGAAATTGGAAAACTGATTAGCAAAAACTCCAAATGATGAATTTCATTAAAGAGCGAAGTATACATTTGAGGGAACTGTAAACAATGGTTGTGAGTATTGATAATATAGCTAAAGCGAATGGGGTATATGGTATTTATGAATTTATACTCATAAATGCTGAACATACGGAAACGTCTTAGAGTACAACAGTGTACTGAAATTTTCAAACCTGCGAGAAGAATAGTGTTCGAAATTCCATAAAGTTGTTGTTCAGGGTAGAAACTACTATAAGTAAGATTAATGGTTAAGATAATTATGCTTAAGTTTCACAGATATTGTTTATCGGCGACCAGTTTCAGTTAATAACAGCTATCATAAAGCCACAAAATAAGAATAAAAAGTTCTTTTAAATTGACCAAAATGTACGTCAAGTATACCGATCGGAGGTTTAAAAACACTCCTTAAGCCGTACGTCATCAGATGGAAGTTACGTTTGGAAACAAAGGAATTAACAAAAATCGCTAGGATTTTCTAAGTTGCTGTTTTGAGTTGTAAAAGCTTACACGATGAATAATAGTGTAATTGATGATAAACTTAATAGATGGTTAATTTTTCATTCGTAATCCGTTAATAAATACATACTGGATGTTAAAGATAAATCGGTTTCTGAAATGTGAAACTATCCTTACACTTCCATTCAAGATGCAAGAATGACTCTACCACATGAAATCAAGACAAATTGGAGGCATCACCCATTGATGAGTCACTCATTAAAACGTTCGCTGCACCAATACCGAGGAAAGGAAAGGAGGGGCTAAACAATTTCAACTTCCACACACCGCGAAAATGGGATTTTTTCATCGCGGCACACTAGTCTTCCAGGAGCCAATTACGACGGAAAAATAAAGCGAAAAAAATATACACCCGGGCACCAGCGACTCGGGAAAGGGTCCCAAAGAGGGGAGGCGCGTCGGTGGGAAGCAATAAGAAAACGGGAAGAGAGGGAACGATGAGCGGAATTGGATAGCGTTATGTATTATTTCGGACGAAGGTCTTCCTTAGGCAGCGGCCAAAAGCCTTAAGGTTACAAAAAGACAGGCGAAAGAGAGAGGGACTCGGGATATACCAATAAGCAGTCGAAAAGGGGATCTTGGCAAGTTCCACCGACTTCTCTCCCCCTGTCTCCCCCAAGATTACCTCCCCCTTCAACCCTTACCCCCACACAGAAGCAATTCCCTCCCTTAGCACGCGAAGGGCGAACCTTCTCTCCGCCCTTTGCAGATACGTAACCTTCTTAACCGGGAGGGCCCTTCTCCCTCAAGCCCTAAGGCACTCCCTAAGATCCGAATAACGCGCCTTCTCTCTCCAATAAAATTCTTTTTTTTACCCCCTACAGCGACTCCATCCCCTCTCCCTCGCAGCTTCCGGACCGGCGGAGAAAACCCCCCAGCAGAGATGCGTCACCACCCGCTCGAGATATTCCTTCCTCTCATCTTCAGATTTCCTCCCACCCTTCCGAGAGAAAGAAGAAGAAAAAGAAGAGTTTTTCCTCCCCTTGCGTGGGCGTTGATATTCGCCCTTCTTTTTACGACTGCTCCACTAACCCCCGAATAAGGAGGAATCATTGCGGCTCCCGGTGTCGCCCGACAGATCGAGATAAAGACGGCCTTCGTGAGCGTCTCGTGTGTCATTTGGCTTTACATACGAGAAAATGGGAATTGAATTCGGGCCTGGATGTTTTCTTTTCCTCTCTTTCGTCGAGGGTCGCTTCGACCGAGTGATCGATTGGTCGATTAAGAATTTAACGTTCCTCGTGTCAGTCCCGAGTACGCGTGGATTCGATTCGATGAAGAAACGATGGAGGCGGTCAGAAATGATTGCGAGTCTCGAAAATGTGAAGATAAGGGCTTTGGAACTGTTGAATTGAGGCATGATTGCCCAAAGATTTCAGTGTATGCTAGCTACCAGAGACACCTAGTGGTCCAACGATGTACCCTGGAAGTTTTACCAAACATGACTCATTCAGTAAACTCTTCTATCATTTGCTGCGTAGGATAGCGCGGTGTTGGCTGCTTGTACTCTTCATGTTCCTTCGGGTTTCACCGCGATAATCTTTACTCGTGACGACAGTTTCTTCATCTACTTCGAGTTGAAGGTTCCCACAAAACATCTGGCTAAACTATCGTCACAAAGAGATCGCGGTGATACTCTCAACACCTATAAATACTTTAGTCAACCTTTTGTGATGGACTTACTCATCTCCCAAAGCAAACTGAAGCCCAAACGTTCTTATTGTTTTAGGAGAAACGTTATATTTTTAATTTCAACCTTTGCTAAGCAAGCCAAGAGATACGAGAAAACACAACAAAATATAACAAAATCAAATGGGACTATAAAATTTTCACGAATAACAATATTTTTTTTAAACATAGTTCATACGAATTTAGGTGGAACTGAACCATAGTTTCGTTATAATTTTAATTAGGAAGATACATGATGCGTAGCTAGATACGAATGTTCAATGCACGATTAATGAAGTTTTTTTTCAGAATCCTTAGCTGAGATCAACTAAAATGATGATTCTAGATGCACGTAATTAAGGGGAATATGACTACCCAAAAAAAAAACGAGGTTCGACCGGTAGATCCCCATCGATAGGCAGAGCAACAAAAACGTGAAACTAAACATGTACTTATATATTGTTGTAGACTTCAATGTTTCGCAGGGGTGAAATTTTATCAAGACGAAATTAAATTCGCAAATGATCTTCCGCCCTGTCCACTCCCATCCCAATTTTCCCATCTAACGAACAATGGAAATAGTATATTTTGCACGGGTTGTCTTTTGTAGTTGAAGTAATTATAATTTTTACTTCTCGCGGGAAAACAGATTACCACCAGATAAAGGTCAAAGCCATTCAAGGAACTCATGCAAAATCGGTTAATGGCTCGCCCTTAATTCATTCGTGAGATCGATCGATCGATTAAGAATTTTAAGTTCCCTTGCGTCTTTTATACACATGCATGTGAATTCGATTTGAAAAGGAGGTAATCGGAACGGTGATGAGTTATTACCAGACTAGAAAAAGAGGAGATGATGAGCAAATGGATCGCCATTGTGGAGTTAAATATGATAGGACAACGGCTAGGCGTAGACTTTCCGAATTCTCAAGGGCAAAAGTTTGGACGCATTCAGCTATATATAGTAGTAGTACGGTAGTGTGAATTTTGGAATTATCAGCTTCTATTCGAGATGAGAGCAATTTTTCCAATTCTGAGTTTGATACAATAAATCCAATCCTTTTCATAAAATATTTGGTCCTACATACGAAAGGAAAAGGTATGCACGCTTTTTCATAGAAATAGAATGATAGGGAAAGCTCTAGAAAATAAGAATAACTTTAAATAAGTAGGAGATATCTGAATTTAAAAATGTACCTTTTCTTTCACAAACACACACACACACGCCTTAATTTCCTTCTTAATATAAGTTTTCACAAAGTCGACGATAGTAAAATTCTTTGCTTTAAAAGCGAAGCTCATTTGATTGACTGTTCTTAGTAGCTGCAAAATAAAAAAGGAACAACTATACTATTTTCACGTTATTCAACAATAAAAAATGAAATGAGAAGATTCGTTACGCAATTAATTGAAAGACGAAGGAAGAAATGAGCATAGAGATTTGGAAGAAAAGGTGGTAACTTGTTTTGGGAGGTTAGATTCGAAGATCAGATAAGATTCTAGCTCTTCATCTTTGCATTAGGATTTCCAAATGGCCAGACTTAATAAGCCACAAGTACCACACCTGATTCCTTGATATCTGTTCATAACGTAAAATATATTTGTTGATAACGTAAAATATAAATAAAAGGTAGGCTTGGCCGAAGAGAACGGAATTGTTACTCCCTCATTCATTTGCTTAAATTTAGCTAAACATTTGCCTAGTCTCACTAACAACGAGTTCTTCAGCGCATAGAACATGCCCTAACAATAAGGTTCCCCAGCAAAACTCTCTCCGTCACAAGGAGAAGGGAAAATTTACGAATTTCAAAACTTTGAAAGATTTCCGAAATGCTTAAAACCGAGGCGCGCCATGAAAACAGATCCTTCCCCTGAAATAGCACTTTTCCGGAAAGAATACTCCAAATATATCCTAGGAAATCAAGTCGATAAATCAAGGAAACTTCCCGTTTATTATTCATTGGGGTCGGGAGTAGTCCCTTACACAAAACACGCGGTCGCAGCCCTCGGAAGTGAAGGTCGAAAAGAAAACAAGGAAGGAATAACTTGGTGAGAAAAGTCCTCTTTAAAAAAAATCCCTCCCTGGTTTTAGAAACGCATTCCCTCCGATCCAAACGAAACCGCCGGATTCTGAAAACAGAATGGGTTTCCCGTTTGTGTAGAGGATGACATTTGGTAGAGGGAATGCGTTTCCAGCCCTTGGAAAAATGCTTCCTGAATGAACACTCTTGGATTTATGGAGGTAAAAAAAAATCTATCGGAATTCAAAATACGAAAAATTACGACCTCGTTGCTATCGGGCTCTGTTTTAGAAAGAGCAGATCGAGTACCGATTCACCTAAATGGATCGAAAATATATATTGAAATTCAATTCATAATGGCCAGCCATTAAAGGAGAGAAACCGACAATTCTGGTAAATATAAGTAGAATTGATGCTTATGAGTTAACATGTAAAGCAAAAGAGACGCACGTAGTGTGACTAGATGTTACGATTTGTCTGCAGTAAAATGTGCATGCGAGGGTAACAAAGTAAGGAGTCAAGTGAATTTCGTATACAGGAAAGTTCTCATAATCGGAAGAATATAAAATAACCAGAAAAATTTCAATCTAAGTATAGGGGTCCTAGCCTCGGAAAGTTTTACCTTGCTCCGAGCCTCAAGCTTGGGAAATTTTTGTCTTATAGGTAGGAAAACGTTAATATTTCAGGAACTAAAAGGCAACTTCCGTCTGTTTTAAGGTATACATACAGGGTTTGAGCACTGAGTTGGGTTTAGAGCAGATTACCTTCTCACTGATCCAGATATATGACATTTGGAAAGAATTTGCGCTCTCTAAATCTCGGACGTAGGACGAATACAAAGAAAAATATTCACGCGATATTTAAGTTAGTATGATTAGAATACGAAAAAATATTTCAAATCAAAGCTCCAAGGAAATAAGGTGAAATATAATTGAAGTTTAACGAGTAAAAGACGAAGATATCCAACGATGACCAGAAAAGATATGAAAATCTACAAAAAATATTACCCCCCTATTCCTACTCAGAGGTTGAATTTTCCGTCCTTTGAGGATTTTTTTCAATCTCTTGAAGGAATTTTTTTTACAAACACAAAGAGAGTTCTTTCTCCGATATGTTTTCATCGTAAAGATAATGATCACGCCTGTTGAAGACGGAAGGTCTTTCATTAGCAGAAGGCATTCTGGGACGTGCCCTTCTTAAAGGTTGGCCTCACTTCCCTAAACTCTCTGCCAAACTTCTGCTTTGGCATTGCTTCTAATCCCTCAATAGCGTTCAGTCAAAGCTCCTTCCATTCTACTTCACTTTTCTTTCTAACAATCTCCCCAAGTGCCACTTAGTTTTGTTCTCTCTGCCAAAAACCGTGAGCCACAGACCTCAATCAGAGCTTTTCCACCATGAATTGCCTATCCTTCCACTGCAGCCAATCTTCCAACTGTTTGACTCCAACGATTCAACGCGTTTATTCAGAAGATCCTCCATCATGCTAACGTGCTCAGAAACTTCTAACGTGCTATGTACAGATGGTAGAATTCGGGTCTCTTCGGAAATCAAAGAAATAATTTCCCGTATCTCATTCTAAAGTAAATACTTATAATGGCTGAAATTACTATTTAAAAATTATTTGCATTTATGTATAAACCTAAGAATAAAGAGAGCATTATAATACTTCAGGTATATTTTTAAGAAACTACAGTAATTCAGAACGTTTAATATAGTGGCACGTGACCGCAATATTTGGAATTAAATGCTGATGGAATGGATTAAAAAGTACGAGACGAAAAACTGATTCAAAAGGTGTACATTATCACTTCCACCAAAGAGGTAGAGAATAACGTGACAGTACTATTTTCTACATGTTGTGCATTAAGGAAGAATAGGATTATGATTTTGCCTTTAAGATAGAATAGAATCATTTTGTCTATTTAGTTTTACATTAAAGTCACTCCTTAAAACACCTTTGAATCCGCTTAAAAAATTATATAAAAAATGTNTTAATTAAAGAATTCTTTTCAGGAGATTACATCATCCTTCAAATTATACATTCAAAAACGTCTCAGCCGTCTTCATCGTTCAACAAAAATGGTCAAACTGATACTCAAGCAATTTATATGCTTATTAGAGGATATAAAGGAAACACTGTTTCATCAGCTGTTCGTCTGGCTACGAGAGGATTCAAAAATAAAAGTATCGCCCTCTCAGTTTCAAGCGTTGGATATGGAATTTTAATCGAGAAACGTTATCTGAAGAGTCGAACCCGAGCAAGAAAACGCATGAATTTTTTTCCACAGCAGAGAGGATAAGACTGATGAATATGCAACGTTTCGCAGCCCAAGTTTTCCCGCAGCGGAAAGCTGCAAGAATACTTTTTATGTCGGTGATTATCATATCGTCGCCATTGGCTTAGACGCGAAGTTATCACAATTAAGAGATCTTTATATTCTCTATTTTGCATGCATTCTTTTAAATTTAAACTCTTCCATTGGGCCACTGACCCGAATGAGGGTTTTCGGCCTAATGGCTACCAATTACTCTAACTTTCAGAAGATGCGTAATTTGTGATAACGAGGAGAGAGTGGTAGCTTAGGAACACTATTTCCAAAGAGAAAAGAAGGCTTATTCTTCATAGACTCTAAATTTCCCTTTCTAAGGGAAATGATGCAAAATGGTTCATACTGTGTGGAGTAATTGTCACGATTACAATAAAAATGAATCGATGACGCAAAATCAATCAAGATACTGGACTGATTTAGATTAGATACGAAAAACAGAAAAATTACAAGATTTCGAGCACCGCTGTTCTAGATACATCTCCTTGCATTATTTCATGTATTTCTACAGACATTTCATAAATATTTATCATTTTTACATATCAAAGCCAATACGTAAAAATACGTTTTTCAAATGCAGTCATCATCTTTCAATCTATTTACACTCTATTGAGATATCTATTCCTATATATTACCGTCATCAACTCAGGCCTCATGCTACGTAAGGTAATTAATTTCTCTCTTGCACACAAATGAACGCTTTGCTTTTTACCTTCCATTCCGTTAGTAGGTGTGGCAAACCCGTTAATTGGTGTTAACCGAAAAAAAATCTGATAAAGAAAAACGAGATATGGATAACACCATAACGATTTAAAGCAATATTTCATTCTACCCGGAATTACCCGATTCTTTTTCTATTCCGAGAGATTGGGCTAAACATCTCAATACCAAAAAAAATTCTATTCCGATTACCCCCCCCTGCAGACTTTAATTTAGTTTCACTTTCGTTATTTCCTTCGAAGCTATTTCCGAGCGAGATATTTTAACCGTCCGCAATTTAAAAGGGCGCCGACAGAGGACCTTCCGCGTCCCGCATTCCTTTCGCTCCATCACGTCATCCTCAGGACCCTCCGAAAGGAATTCCACCGTAGACAGACTCGGAGGGTCGTAAGAAGACTGATGGCATCAACAAGACGACACAGTCGCAGGGCTGTCCTTCATCCGGGAGAAAAATAGCGAGGGCGACGAAATCGGGCATCATCCGTACCTTATCAAAAACCATTTTCCACTCCCTTCGTCGAGTCACAAAATGAGATTCAAAGTCGCCCTAAAGATTCCTCGCGAGGATGAGATTGGCCGTTGGAATCGGATGCTAACTCTTGGAGATTAGCTCTCGGAAGTGCTGTCGCAAGAGAAAAAAGTCAGAAAATCATTCGCTCGATCCCTGTTCTTTTATGGCTAGGGTTGGGAAAATATAAAATAAGATTCCGGGGTTGGGAGTCGGCAGATGAAAGAGAGAGGAGGGAGCTATCATTCAATTTTTGCGCACAAAAGGATGACGAGGAATTTGATTCTCGTCGTGGAAGTCCATCTACTGCGCGTAAAGGGTCCCGATTTCTGGAGAGGGGCCTGATTTAACCGCCATAAAGCCAGATAAGGGGCTCTGTATCGTAAGGGGGGCGATTAAGATAAGCAAGTTTTTTCCACGTCATCTGCACTTTGTATGTTTTAACGACGATAGCTTAAAGAAACTCAGTGAGGGTTACGTTAAAGGATGCTCTTGGCCAGACTGCTGCCGGGTAGAGGAAAATTAACAGTTTTCTGAATAGAGGGCATCAGGGTAATGCCTAAACTTAATAGTATTCGTCTCGGCGGAAAAAAATTGATTCCATAAATGTAACGTTGATTGTTCTCACTGAAAAATTACTTCAATAATTATAATATTGGTGAAAGAAAAGAAAATTGGAACGCTGCTCTTAATGCATTAAAAAAACTCATTATTCCTAGAAATCGGTAATTTGGTACTTCCCGTTTGGTACCAAACACATGTTCTGTCATACATGCTTACATTTATACATATGGATAATTATATCAATGGAGTGTTTTCAGCCTCTAATAGTAATTATGGGTAAGTTATTTCTATCTATATACGAATTCTCGTTTTTCCTATCTCTCAATATTTCTCTTAAAAATTATACTAACTTTAATGGACAGAATACAAAAGAAAAGTCAATAAATAATACTACTCCTACACTACCACACCGTGAAAAATTGTTTAATATTTTACAAGGCAAAAATACCTTATTTCAGTCGTATTTCAATAAGGATATCAGGGAAGGAAATTATTTTATGTAAATATAATCGGTTAAACATTATCAAACGATAGAGTATTTTTATTATATTCAGGTGAAATTTTTTTTCCCAGAATTTACAGAAAACTACTGCAGCCAAAGGGCCAAAATCTATCATTGCTCAAATTGAATTTCACGGGGAATCTTAAAGGAAGTTGAGTTGAGTGTATCCCCTCCTCTTCAAGGAAAGTTGAGAAGAGGGGATAAACGTAGCAAGTGATATTTAAGTGATTAAATTATATTAGAATTTAATAATCACAATAAATGAATGTCTATAGGCCGATCCAAGTCCCATAAAAATGGTGACCTAAATCCCATGGCATTCAATATCCCGAAAAATATTAAATACCAGCATCAAATTTCTCAACATGCAAATTCTCATTCTAAATAACTTCTCAATTAGCTGGTGACTTTCACCCAACACCGGATGCGTAACTGCTAACCATTATCCTTTCTAGTAACCCTCCATGACAGCTTGAAATCCAAAATTCCTACAGAGAAGCAAAACATCACGGATGAGAAATTTCTGGTTATATGTCCTCTCAGCGGCCCCTCCCCCAAATCCGATCCTTCCTCCGCACCCTAGGATATAAAAAAAATTGAGAAAAGAAAGAGGAAAATAGCCGCTGGATGATAAAGTTGGACGCGGGAAAAATACGAAGCGGCAATACATCCTTCGCATTTCGCTTTCAACGCTTCTTCTGTCCTCAAAACATACGCGGCGTCACTAACGGCGACCGCAATCGGATACAAAAAACACACGCGCGGGATTCCGGAGGATGGGTATCGGGAAATAAAGCGTGGAGTGGAGATTCCGAGAGGGAGATGCTGGGAAGAAGGGTCCTCTGGAGCGATATGAAGAAAAGATTGATAGGGGGAGAGGGGAAGAAGGGGAAAATCGCTGAATTTGTTCTGAGCTCATCCCCCATTTCACTTCACAGCATCTCTAACGTGTGACACCTACCCCGTGCTGAAACCATTCAAAGAGATGAAATAAGCACCTGCCGAAATATCAGAGTGTGAAGTGCAGCAGAAGAATGATTTCCGAAGGGCGATGAATAAAGAAGTACTTTTCCTTCGTTCAGTGGTAAATGGTGTCGTATCTAAGAGAGAGACTTTCTAATCCGCAACTAGTTGCAGCACGGTCGAATAAGTTCCATAGGGTTTACAGAGAAGAAAAAGCGAGGTCCAAAATTCACGTAAAAGATACCATTGTAACAGGGGGCAAAGTTCTGTTTCCTTCCATAATCAAAGCAACACAATAGCTCGTTAAAGCATTGATGTACAAGCTTTTATATTACCAGTCATTATAAGCGTTCTAGGATTAACTACTCGTTAGCAATGACGGAAATTCATCAAAAATCGTCAACTATTTAATTTTTTTTTAATATCCCCACATTTGTAGGTACACACGTTTTTCGGCAATTCATTAAAATAAAATAATGCTCGAAAAGAAGGAAATTATAGATTTAATATTTTTCCATTAATATAGCTACTAGATTTCTAACTACAAAATAATAAAATAACAAGTAACTAGAAAATAACAATTAAAAACTAATCAATAACTAAAAAATTCTCATTCTTAGGTTAAAAATTTTAAAGAAAAAATAAAAGAATATTGTTCTCGTCAACTTATATCAACAGTTCTACAGCAGGTAAAGAAATCCTCTGCAACCAAGAGGTGACTAGGTAGTTCAGCCTTAAGCTGTTTGGAGTTCATTAGTCTGTGTACACTGTGCTGACATCTTATAGAAACCATGAAAATGAACCATTACGTTTCTTACACTCGTTGTAGATAGGTAGTAAATTTAACGTCTACACAAGCCTCGAATCGCTGGAGAAAACTTTTTCTGATTGAGAAAAAACATTACAATTGGAGATATCCTCGAGAGTTTCGCTGAGAATACATCACATTGATTACTATCTCCAAAATTGGAATTATTATCTTTGATACACGGTGAAAATTTGGAAAAGAATTTGCAGAAGTTAACCAACCAACATTTTTTACCAAGACCGCGGAGTCGAAAGAGGTAAATAGAAAAAAAACACTAAAAGATTTTGATCTAGCATTAATTTGTCCTGACTACTGACTGAAGATAATAGCAATGAAGGATTTGAGAAGAAAAGCAATGAAATTACAATCCTTTAGCCGTACAAATGAGCCCGTGGTACGAAGATGCTGAGGAAGAGATATTAGTCAACGTGATGCCGCCTGGTGTCGATGAAAATCTGACAAAAATTCTATTCGAATCCCACGAAAAGTGAAAAAGTATAGTTTTTATATTCAAACCGTTACAGACCGATAAAACGCACCTTTCTGCTTCAAAGGAATCCGATAAAAACCCTTCTTTTTCCTAACGGACAAAAAGCTTAGAGACAAAACAAGCCAGCTTATGTTCAAACCGGAGGATATTGGGAGACATCCGAACTGGAATAAAGCCACTTGTTCTTTTTTTTGCGGAGGAATTTCCGAAGCTCCATTTACAAAGCGATTTCCAGGCGCACCTCTATCAGCTTCTCGCGGGGGAAAACCACTCCATCGCCCATTTGGGAACTGCTAGTCCCCTCTCTTTCGCGACACCACAAAGAGAGAGAAGGATAAATCACGCCTTCCCTTCAACTCCAGCTCCCCTCCAGGAGTCATATCTCCGCAGGGACGGGCATTATGGGAGGAAAGGATGGTCTCCGTAACTGAGCGTCTTTTTTTTTGGGTCCTCTATCCTGACATCCACGTGGAAGAGAAGCTCTTCGAATGTCACTCCATCCACTTTAGTCTCCTTCGATCAGTTTAAAACGTGGTGTTATCGGGATTTGTGTAGCGATGTTCGAAAATTCGAAATTATATGATGGGACTGACAACATTTTTATGTATAACACAGTTTCTCAGATATTTTTGCCACAAGATCCCTCTCAACTCTTAAAATTTGCTGATGTTGTTCAAAGATTTCTGTGATGTTAGTAGCATATTCTGATTATTATTTACTATTTTTTGATTCTAATATTACGATCAATTAGACTATAGCGTAGATTCCTCATACAATTCAGTATGAAAATTAAACTTACGATGCTAGATTAAAATTGAAATGATTGACTTAAGAAGTACCAAAAACAGTAGAAACAAATATTTTCGTAAACCAGTGAACTATAGTCCAAAATTAGGGACTTATCAAAGTCATGGTTATTATCAAAGGCATGGTAAAAGAGTACTATTGCATTATATATTAGCATTCGTTCGGAAAATTATACCTTAGAGCCTCACGATGGCATCTTGGGAATCTCCAAGAGTCCCTAGATGCCCAAGATTCCAAAGTCCTACTTTGATCATTAGGTAATTAAATTTCTTCATAAGATTATTAGTAGTCAATATTATAGTAACCGATATTAAGAGTCCTCCCTACATAGGCCAACATGTGACATAGACCGTTCTGATACTGCGAGAAAAGTCCGAGAAATAGATGCCGGAACCAGTCATTCATTTTTCATTCAATAATTCGTTTTTTCTGTGAAAGATCGAAATTAATCTATCAGGAAAGTAGACTCGTGGTGCATGCATCCACTGCAAGACACCGAAAAGCTATTTGAACGGTATAATTTCAAATGTAAGATTGCTCATATTTCATTTGAATAGCGAATGAATGTTAATGAATATAAAATTACCTTGATCTACCTTTGACAATGAAAATCGATAAGTAATCAGTTCTATGGATCTAGAAAATTTTGGATAATTAGATCTATGACAATGGATACCTTAACCATTACGTGGGAAATATTGGTTTTGATGTGGAACAGAAGATTCCCCATGCTTCAGATCATTGGCTTACACGTTTTGACAATCTAATAATTCGTTTTTATTTCGATAATTTAATTAGGTGACGAAAGTCATGTTATCCTTTAAATGCATTAATACATACATTTTTTTTCGAGAATGAGAGAGAGAAAATATGTATCTAAAACCTTGTGTATGCAAAACATTCATCCCATAAATGAAACTCGCATTAGTTTTAATTTTCACTGGTGGTATTTGCAACTTAATGGTATATAAAGAATATACTACAGAAACTCTTATTTACAGGAACGCATTATCACATTTCACAACTCATGGTCACGTAATTTCCTCTGAATTTCACGTGGTGTACCACTACCTCTTATCACAAATAAACGTTATTAGCTGACGAACTGAACTCCTTTCAAAGTATACATAAATGAGGTAACGAAGTCCGTTAGAGGCTTAGTAGGATTCCCAAATGATTCCGAGATAATGACGAAGGATAAGAGGAAGACCAGCGTATATAGGAAGAGAAACATCTAATCATCCATGGCTTGAAATAGAAGTTGGGGATCTGTGTGTATAAGGATCGGTAAAAAATACCTCCCTTTGATGGAGGAATGAATGGGCACACAGATTTTCCATCGGATTGAAAGGAAGAGATGGATCTGAGGGCTGAGAAATAAAATCCTGACGGAGATGCTCACTAATGAGTCGAAGAGGATCCAATTTAGAAGCTATGAATACTCAAAAGAAAAACAGAAAACGATAGGGATAACGGCGTGAGTCATCAGGAATTAATTGAAAGTACGAGTTTAATAGAGAACTCAATTCGTAGAGCTTCGAGACGAGAAAATAAAGCAAACTCTGCAACTTTTCGAGATTTAAAAATGCACAGGAATAAAACTTTATGTTATTATGTTCCACTACAAATTCAGCCCATTAATCGGGTAATAGCAGCCCAAATAAGAACGGAAATGAAATGAAATTAAACTCAAGAAATCGCCTATATAATCTGATATAATAAGGTTATTTAATTTAAACGAAGCTCTTGAGTTAAATTTGTTAACCAGCCATTGTATATAAGCAATAATCTTGAACGATTTCTCTTGTGTTGTGCAATGATACGACAAAAAATATCTACACACAGTTGTGGTGTATTATACGGAGCATTATTTTTGTTTTGTCTACTTTGGTGTAAGAATTGCATACTATGTGTGATAAGGATCATTTGATACAAGAAGTAGGCGGGCACAACATTTCTATATTTTACAAAATATGCAGCGATACCATCAAATTGAAGAATATATTCTCTACCTTCAATACATAATATTCCTACATTCAGATCTACATTAATACTCTACAAGCCGCCTTTCGGCGTGAAGTATGGGGAACATATTCCTGCGATTTAAGTTCTTTTCTGTAAGCTGTTGCCTTTAATACAGCACAGAATTCCTTGTTTTTATATTTCGAGAACTTTTCGGACTCCACGTCTCGAAAATCTTTTTTCAGGTATCAAACGTAGGCTTAAATTCAGTCTTCAGCATTAAAGTAAACACGTTCGCGATACGTGCACTCTGAATTCACCTCAAACGGCCTTCTAAAGCTCACCCTTGAAGCTCAAAAAAGTACGTACATAAAGAACGAGCAGCAGGAGGCACAACCTAGGGAAAACACGAACGACACTCGTCACTGTTAGCATAAAAAAGAAGCGATAAAATCCCGAGCTGTGTCGGTTGGAAGAGAGCAACCGCTCCTTGTACAAGCAGAGGCAGTAAAATGAGCGATCCTTCTCATTCGTACGCGAAATATTTGCGCGCAAAAGCCGCGAAACCCACTCCGAATGCGACGGATGCGCCAACTTGACGATTTACGTTTGACATGATGCGCATTTCACGGCGCGCCATTCGCTAAAACTCTCCATACGTTCGCTTTCGTTTAAACGACTATCTCTCCCTGCGCGTTCTACCGCAATTCCGAAAGGAACGGCCGTAAAAGCAGTTGCAAGAGGAAGAGTCCCTCGCACTGTCTTCCCTCTCCCTTCGCACGCTCTCCGAATCGATTGCATACACACGCGCGTGTGTACGGCGAGAGAAGAAAACCCGTCCTTTAAGAGGGATATCACGGATATCCCGGAAAGAGAGATTAAGAGCTAACGAGAGCCGTATCTCATTCGATGGTGATTTGTTTTCGACGGAAACAAACCGATCGAGATAAAACAAATTTAGGATGATTGTACTTCCAAACTTTCGGAAACTCTCGTACAATATACTCTCTCTATAAAATACTCATCCCGGAGGCCGGTTTGATGCCAATACCCTAAACCATCAGCTACATAAACCTCCAGAAAGAAGGCGAGGCTTACTAGATAAGATGAGGTGTGAGGTAGTTCCTACTGCTTTCCTCTCTAAGCCAGAATGTTACCAGTAAAAAAGGTTCACGTGTCCGCAGCAATACGACGATACGAATAACACTTTTCAAAAACGTGGATAAAAGCACATAAAAGATACATTTCCTTCTACCTTATTTACATGAAAAATATTCTATTCATTGAGAAGGATAGCAGAAAGAGTTCGTTAGTATTAGGTACAAAGACATTATCTAGAGAGTTTACAAAATAAACGCCAGAGTACATTTCTACCCATAAATTCCGCGTTGCTTTCATTTACTTTTCAAGTTATATCCTACCTACATTGAGTTAGAAGAAATGAAAACTATACGGAGACCATAAAAACTATTCTCCTCTCAATCGCAGTGTTAGTATTATTGCTAAAGGTGCTTCGACAGCTGAGGTCATTTCGCACGTAGGCCCCCACCGAGAATCGAACCCGGGACCGCTTTCACCGAAATCGAACGTGTTGCTCACTTGACTATCCGTCTCTCTCCTCACACTCTTCGGTTCGCAGGCGTTCTACACTGTGATCTATTACCTACAGTTTTGAAATATACTGTAAAATTTGATACGGAAAAAACCAACAAAGTTACGTATGAAAACGCTACGCAATATAGGCAAACTCCTTGGATTTATCAGACTATCCTAAAATCAATGTAATGGTTTCTTGTCCTCATCAAGTATCCATTTTCATGCCATGAGTACTCTCCTTCCTTGGCAGTTTCTATCAAAAATTTGTTTTTATTACAATATTTCAAGAGAGAACGAACAGAATCAATAAATTATGAGTAGAATTCATACTTTCCTCTGAAATAGTGCATATAATTATGAAAGAGTAGAGGAAATCGTTCTCTAATGTTAATTTTTTATCGGGACGGCATATTCTCTTCCTTCGTGAAGTTTAATCAAAAACTCGATTAAAATACAAGATACCTTGCATTACTTCAAAGGTATTAAATACGAAAGATTAGCCACGCGATGAGAAATTAGGAGTAATACTAGCTTTAAGGTAACAAATTAGTTCATATGTTTACATTTTTTTACATCTCTTGCATAAATCAGTTCATTCATACCATAGTACATCATCTTACACCAGTTTCTAAGGCAAGTAAGATGGTGAAACGCGGAACTTCCGGATTTTCGCAGAAGACAACTAAGCACGCGTAAATACGTAAAGCAACATAAAACGGCACTCACTTGTTTAAGATCCCCATTCCCGCCACCGCCTACGTCGACTATGCGGAATTGCGAAGTGGGGGCCTGCGGCGCCGCCGCGTGGTTGGAGGCGTGCGCAGGGGCAGCGGAGGCAGAGGAATTGGAGACGAAGGAGGAGGTGGAGGCATCCCTTCGGTGATGATGGTTGATGTGATTGTTGTTCTGTATCTGCTGTTGCTGGTTGGAGAGGTGTCCGTTGGCGGAGGGTGGGGGAGGAGGTAAGGCGGAGGTGGGGGAAGGGGATGGGGAGGAAGAAGGGACGGTGGATGCACGGGAGGAGGAGGCAAGGAATGGCCGGGAGGGAGGGGAAGATCGAGGGGACGTGGGGGAGGGAGAGGGAGAAGATGGTGAGGCGGGAAGGGCGCGACCGTTGGCCATAAGGCGGGAAGTGATCCCGGAGTTGGGACCCCCTGGACCCAGGCTCTGGATGTAGGGCTCCAGGAAGGCATCTCCCCTGTAGGGTAAAAAAGATGTCATCGGTTATACAAAAACGTTCAGGAGATTCAGAAACTTTAGCTGCTATCATGCGACAAACAGACAAACCAATGTAACCACACAGAAATTAGCGTCCACCGCATAAATGTTGCATATTTTTTAACAAAACTCAAAGAGAACGACGAAGTGAATAAACCTACAAATAAAATATTTCCATAAGGAACCACCGACAAACTAGATATTTCAAAAAATATTAATTAGAAGGTTCTGTAAAATAATTTCATATTATTAAGTATCTAAAGTTAAGTATTACTAAAATAATGTTAACAGCGGAGAATTTTGAATTCTTTTCTTAATTTCACTTATCTCCATAGGAAACGTAGATAATAAGATATGAACGAAAGAATTTTACGATATAAAGCACTATTTAAACCACTTGAATAAATAACACACATTTTGAAAGAACTATAGTTCTCACAGCTTATAGTTACAATTGCTAACCAATGAAATTTGGGGTGGTAGTAGTAATTTAAAAGTGCTTCGACAGCTAAGATGATTTCGCACGGGAACCCCCATCGGGAATCGAATCCGGAGTCGCTTTCATCGAAGTCGAACGCGTTACCCACATGGCTATCCGCAGGCCTAAGAAGACTTACATTATCATTAAAATATGAATATTATTGTTACAATACGAGTCATATCTATGAAATATTCCATTTCACATACTGCATAATTCCTTTGTTCAGACATAATTTCTCAAAATATTCACATTCCGCAGCATTATCATGTGCGAGAATTATCCACGAACTCACGCCGCTACTTTATCTCAACGAGAAGCCCCTTTCTTCAGTTAGACCATGCAACCCGCTTTTCACAATAGCATCGCCGGTTGTCGCATCTTAGGGGGTAGGAATAGCTACAGCAGCTGACGCCTGATATGGCCCAGATAAACCCTCAGGTAGATTCAAGGGTGTTTTTACTGCGCGTGACTAGAATCCACGAATTGTAAGGGATGAAGTCGAACTCGGAAGCACTTAAAGGACTGACGTATTGCGAATGTTTCAGAAAGAAACAAAAAAGTACTGGAATAGGTGTTGGGTTTCGCGAGAGGTAAGGGGAGCGTTGGGGAGGGATATTTTACAACCCCCGAGGGGTTGTATTTATAGCGCCCACTGGAAACACACTGCCATCATACTCAGACTCTTTTTTATGCCTGTTTCGTTTCACTTCTCCAAGGAACCACTTTCGCTATCCAAGGGCCAGAAAAATGCGAATAAATTCGAGCATATTAAAAGAAGAGAAGATACGATATATTGGAGAACGCATAAGGGAAGAGGGCTACAGAGGTAGGAAGTTTATTATCCCGTCGGAGTGGAGCTTAAAATTCCATTTTCAGAGCGAGGGATATCGCCATTCCAACAGATGTAAGAAAACATTCAAGAGAATTGCTCTTCGATAAAAAGGGCATTTAGCTTGCGAGGGTCTAAATGCGAAATGAAGTAAGCGTGCTACATTTACGAAGGAAACGTGTGCTTAATCCATCATAAAAGATGTTATGTAGTATAATACACATACTTCTAAAATAAAACTATTTCACTAAAGTTATTCCTACTGCTCAAAAATTCATATTTTATTTTATTAAATTCATTCATGCCATTCAATCTATGACAAGATTAATTAATAATGTAATAAAAGTAAACCCCAATATCTCCTGTTGAATACTGATTCCTTTAACGTCTCCTAATGGAAGAAAAATATCAGATACTTGATGGTAGATTGATTAACTTCTTTTCTGTTACACTTAAAAAAAAACTAAATTTACCATTATAATTTTCAAATAGTTAACTTTATCATTTACATACTGAAAACTTGTGGAAATTCATTATTCATTTTAAACATTTCAACCTTATCATTTACTTAAAATTTTAACTTTTTATTATTTGCTTATTTGAGACTTCAATATTTTATTATTATCAAATTTTTTATTTCGATTTTAATATATTTTAATCAATAATTTTACAAATTATATTTGATAAATAAATATTTTTTTACATTTATTAATGGAAAGAGAATGGGTATGTTAAAACCGAAGGAGCTATTTCCTTAGGGAAAAATGTTGTAACAGGAGACCCCTTGAGGGCATTAGCTACGACAAGGTCGATCTGCTTGCTGAAATCGATTGTTCTCCTTGGCAAAAGTGAACGATCCGTAGGTGATACAGCGAACAAGGTTGAGAGGTATAATTATCTGATTCAACACCACGATAACCTTGGCATGAATATCCACGCCAATACTTCCTGCAAGGCTGAACAGTACTCATTTCCCCTACGGGCCAATTGAATCTGAAGATATATTTAAAGATCAGAAAATGTGCATACATTCAGATACTAATATAGTTGAAGACGAAATGATTTTGATTAAGTGGTTTAAAGCAATCTTTTTCGTTTGATAAAAGGAAGTTAAGCATTAATTAATTAGTTAAGCATTATTTCATGATAATAATATTATACAAATAACAGGAATAATAAAAACAATAATTTTAACTATTCTTATATCTTAGAATAAATTAAATTTTGGAGATAGACAAATATTTTTGATTTCAATAAATTTTTCGTAATATAATTGAAGAAAACCCTGATAAACGAGGAAAATGCGTCTCCCAAATTCTACTTGGAAGGCTTCACAGGATAATCCCCAGGCGCATTATGACGTAACGAAAAAAACAGGAAATTTTAGTAAGTATTTCCGGAAGAATTTGAACTCAATAGGCAAACTGTATAATTTCTTGCATGGTAAATTGAAGTTTACAGCGAGGGAAATATTCTCTTTGGAAATAATGTTATTAGAATAACTCAAAAGCAACATTCGCGGTTTGATTCTCCACAGAAGACTGTAGAAACAGTCATAAGTAATCTACAAAGAATAGTAAATGGCAAATACCTAGGTTCTGAATTTCAAGCATTATATTGTAGTAACTAATTTAAATAGGGTACATCGTTCTTGAATACAAATGACCCTAGTTATCGAGTTATCGAATACTGATACGACATACCTTTCCGCTTGTAGCACAGCCTACAAATAAACGGATAATTTGGGAAACAACGTAGTATTAATGTAATTAATAAATAGCCCATTAAAACATTATGGTAAGTACATGAATAATAAGAATGCAATCAAATCAGTTCTCCTAAATTACAAGTATTAGCGTTTTTAATAAAGCTTCGATAGCTGAGGCCATTTAGCACATTTGGGGCCTTAGTGAGAATCACAATGTGAAGCGAAATAAACGCGTACTAGAATCTAAAACATATACGATGAAGATTGACGCAATTAATTCGAAAATTCGGTCACCTTATAATCTGTCCATTTATTCTATACAATTTCTCCCCCAAGTCTTTAAATTTTTAGATCACTTGAAAATTACATAAAATCATTTCTGAATTCTTCATCTCTTAGGTATACATTATGTATACACTATTTCACTATATATACACTAATTCACTCTCTTAGGCATACATTATGAGTAGAAAACATTCTTCAAACACCAAAGCAATGAATAATCGTTACCAAACACTTTAAACTCGAGAAAATACCAATAAAATCCTCAGAGCGCGAACAAATAGCTGTTTTCAATGGTGGAAGTGCGGCATTTATACGACGCATTTAATGCTACAGAACAGGAAGAGACGCGGTAAGTGAACCTCCCTGGGATACTTCCCGTGGGTCCCAACCCCAGGGCATAAACCACCCTTTCCCCACTCAATCCTCTTCCCTCGCCCGCACTATTTCTTGTCCCGGAAAAGGGGTTAAAATTAGTGCGCTACCCTCTCCATCCCTTATCTACCCTCACATCTATCTCACCTCCATCACATCTTCATCCCGAACACGTCTCCATATCTGAAAGTCTCCATTTCCCCTAAATATTCACCAGATTATTTACTTAAAGCCGTCTTAAGGTGAATCTCGACAGCGAGTCCTACAATGCTAAACTGCCGAGAAGAAACCCCCCTTTGTTACGAGCTAATCGACGACATGCAAATTTATGTGATACGAGTTTCGGAAGGAAGAAGAGGGCGTGAAATACTTCTCAGGGTGGTGAGACGAATTTTCTCTGAAATGAGATAAATATCGTCTTGAGGGTGAACTTGCTAAGATACTTCATTTCTGAACTGATATGGGTGAAGGAGATGCAGCTGGATGATGATGACGACGGTCTATGTTCGTACACGGTAGCACCTGCAACAACAACTCCGATTTATTTCTACCTTTATGATGAAAACTATATTATTATGGATACATTCACCAATAGTTCCATTCTTTCTTCATAGAAAATTAGTTACGGAGGAGATAAAGTTTAGATAGGCATAAAAGGGTACTTTGAACCAGGGTAGTCCAACCTTTTGGCTGTGGGAACTTAATCAAATGTATGGGCTAACAAGGATCCTTTGTTCTACATCCCTTACGTGTCTATAGCTCTATACTCATATCGATAAATTTCGATATTTTGATCAAATTACTAAAACTTAAAAAACAAAGACGTGAGGAATATTTTAGAAATGGCATAAGACTGTGAAAGCAAAAAGATTAATAACCTATTCGACAGGCATGAATAATTACGTTTATATGCATAAAAATGATTTTAAAGGATACATTTTGCGTTCAATATGAAGCTCATATTTTATCCACGGATACGATTCTCTAAAACCACCTTTATTGAATTTAAGCGCTTTTCAGCCAGTGGGACAAATGCTGGAAGATCCACCTTCTGACAAAAAAAATCATACCAAGTTAGACTGAAACATTTTGCTCCCCCGCTGGTTTCTAGCTCGAATCAAGTTAAGGAAAGTAAGTATGAGGCTCAGTTTCATTATAAATGCAAAGGTAAGAATGCTCTTAAACCTTTTAAAGCTATGGTTACAGATGTAAGTACGTTATCCAATCGTAAATCTCGCCAACTCCTTCGAATTTGCAAAATCAGATAAGGCCGTACGTTACAACTTCGAACGAGATATAACTGGATGAGGAAAACCAACAAAGAAGTACGACAGGGAACCCTAAAAGTAGTACCCGATTTCTCCTCCGACCGAAGCTGACACCGAGATGAAGGGAGGAAACTCGCTGGAGAACACACTCTTATATGTCTTAGTTTCCCAGAACCCTTTCCCGCCACTCTCCCCTCTTTTCACCAACTTTCCGAATTTTCTCGGCCCCGATTCCCCCGTGGCTTTTGCCCTCCAGCCCTCGCATATCGGAGAAATCTCTTGCTTTTAACCCTCGCCTTCCTCTCGATATCAGAGATCAAGTCTCTCAATTTCGCTGAGCCTTTGACTCTTGATCAGAGCTTCTTATGCTTCTTCACTCAATAACTTAATTCGCCATCTTTACGGCTTAAGCTTCTAACATTTAAGCTCGTCACTAACTCTGGTTTACCTTTTCGTTCGCGGAAGAAAATTATACCATGAATTGAAAAGTTTCAAGTGATCCTCGGTGGAACTTATCCATGTTATACTCAAACAAGAACTCAAAACGTATACTATTTAACAATTACATTCACCAAAGTAAAAAATGACCGGTTTCGTTTACCTGATAAAAAGTTTTCATCGTGAAAGTAGATGTGTTTTACTTTGGTGAATTATATTGAGGAAAAGTATAATAGTCGAATTAGTGTACTTCTTTGTGCTTTAACTGTAACATATTTATATTAATACATGTTATTAATTTCTTACAATAAGGATATTAGTCCAAGAATCAGTCAACATCATCCACTTTCCAGCTGGTAATTTTAAATGAAAATTAGTTGGAGAGAAGTGAAAAAAGCTCAAAAAAATACAATAAAAGTGCTATAATGCAAATGTGAAAAGTGAAGAGAGAAGTGAAAAAAGCTCAAAAAAATACAATAAAAGTGCTATAATGCAAATGTTACACTTCATAACTCAATTCACCTTTTCCCCTAATTAACTCTACTATTTTTTTACCGTCCTATACATACTACCATAAGGTAAAAATTCTGTTTTCGGTAATTGAAAGGTGGGGAATGAAGATTTGAGGAAAATTTTAGAATATATGTATCCAAAATGAGATAGCTACATAGTGAATAACTTTCGCGGATGACACAGGATTCATTTTCATCTTGAAGCATAGCTTTCCTTTTCTGTCACCTTGCACTGCTAATTATGATTCCTTTCTTTTGCCACTCCTGCCGTAAATTTCTTCGGCGTAAATTCGTTAACCGCGTAACGAAGGCAACGCGCTTCCTTGGATTCACGCGAAAGAGGGCTGCTTCGGAGATCGGGTGCAATCATGAGATAAACACGTTTAGCCGCATCGAACAGCTGAAGAGAAGATAATTTTTCCTCCATTCCCCTTTTGGTGATTAAGTCGGGTTTTCTAATCCAGATAGCAGGTGAAGAAAGGAGGGGTCGGAAGCAGGAAAAATTCGTTGACGTTTACAAGATTACGAAAACCTGCGCTGTATTTTTATTCCCTAAATGGATTCCGAATAAGGTCTCCCAGATAAACCAACCGATTGGCTAATTTGGCTGTGGAATTAAATAAATGTTTTTTGAGGAATAAAAACGAGAGAGGAATAAAAGATTTTTACCTAAGAACACAAGGGAAAAGAAGAATGGTCGACGACGAGAAATAATCTGTGAAAGAACTGAAAGCCCACGGGTACTCGTGTATTCTGACCCAGTATGAAATTATGATGTAACACGAAGGTCATGCTATCCAACGTAACTGTTAATTCAAGCGATAAAAGTGTGGAATTCGTAAGAAAATATATCAATCGATTTTCGAGAAGGCAGCGACGCAAATGACAGATTTTTCAAATGCAGGCTCCGGTAGTACATGTTTTTCGCAGAGGATGAAATCAGTGAGGAAAAAAATCCAGTAATGGGAAGATATACAAATCGATTATATAAAACACAAGAACAGTTCATTCAAATCTTATGAACGCCTTGTGGGGGAAGCTAATGTTAACCAATATTATATCCTAATTCTTTGAAGTGAAGGTAATTATTTTAAATATCATTTGACCTGAAACCACGGTGGCATAAATATTTATTTAATAAAACTAAGAATTAGCACTAAAGCTGTTTTACGAAATGAAGATCAATAGTTGTCCTCTAAGTAAAATAATTTAAATTCACTCATTAATGCAATCTAATTCCTAACTAACCCGAATAGGAATTGCATTTTCAATAACTCAGCTCTTTCAGGTTAAAATTAAATCGATAAAATTGAAAGTGAAAACAGGCAGCAGTGAGAAATAGGCGACTTAGAATAATCCCTTCTTTCTCGCTTACGAAAACACTCCGGAGAATGTCACAATTCCTCTGATCTATTATTCCGAGCGTTAAGAAAACCTTCGAGATCCTATTTCTAGATTTAGATTCTTACTCCTCAAAGCTCCCTCACGATAAAAAGACAAGTTGGAATCCTCTAAAGGCCTATTAGCGTCTGAAGGAGAGAAGAAGAGGTGACTCCACGTCAGACCTCTTCCATTAGATGACGATAGACAAACACTTTCCGAGGGAGGGATTGCACGCTACGCGGTCCATTTGAAGAGAAGCGAAGCGAAGAGTTTGAGGTGAGAAGAGATCGCTGAGGGGAAGATCTTGTGAAGAGGCGGAGTGCGCTGTCAGCGACGACTCCCGGGCGACGGAAGGTCTTTAAGGGAGGAAAAATGAATCGGAGAGGGAGAGGAGACCAGGTGTGAGTAGATACGTTAAAAAATGAGGTTGGAAAACGTACAGCCCGATCGAAGCGAGATATCCACGGTGAGGAAAGGACTTGAAGATGCATAAGGAAGCCGCGTATTTAGCTATGACAGGAGAAACGAGCTTTGTCAAATGGGTAGGACGGCATAGGGAAAAGATGTCTCAAGTCCCCTTATGTTTAGTCAAAACTTCACAACAGCGGGATAACTCATTACATGAAACTGAGCGAAAACGCAAATTCTCTAATATAATTCTATAATAAACTACTTTGTTTTCATTAAGATGAGTCAGGAGTACTAAAAGTAGTAGGAGTATTATCTATAAGAATAGCATGTTCAACTTTAGGCAAAAGTAATTCAGTTACAGATTTACTGAAAAAAGTGGCACAAAAAAGAGGAATGGAAACCCACTTACTGCTCCTTAATATGCATTTCACCTGTTTTCATTTCATGACATTTGATAGGTTTCTATTTCATTTTCATTTTTACAGCTTGTTCTTATGTTAACTATTCCATATTAATCATCAATTTATGTTTAATTAATAATTTCTTGGTTGTTATTATTAACTTCACTAATGAATTATAATTAAGAACAATTTAATTCAATATTGTTAGGCGTGACTTCGTGGAAAGCCATGATGCAAATGAAAGTGAACACTTAGTACTTTTCCACACAAATTTATTCAATTGCGACCGGTTTCGTAAAGTAACTTACATCTTCTGGCCAGAAGATGTAAGTTACTTTACGAAACCGGTCGCAATTGAATAAATTTGTGTGGAAAAGTACTAAGTGTTCACTTTCATTTGCAAGAACAATTTAGTCAATTTAAAAACATACTTCTACTCAGTGAAATACTGAATGCTCATCATTGGTTGTATTACAGAAATATTTCCAGAAAACAAGCCTGTATTAATAATAACGTATGATATAAACATGTAAAAAAACTTCGATATACCTAAGGAACAGCTTACAGTGAGGTAATTATAATTGGAGAGATTGATATCTAAATACGAAACTTAGTACTTGCCTTCAAACAAAACAAAAAATACACGAAAACTAAGACGAACTTACAGATCAGTAACTGCGATTTTCTCATTCAATTAAAATATCATTATTTAAAACTCTAATAAAACACATCGACCCAAATTATCTAGCTTCTTTCAATGACTTAGCTTTGTCGAAATACACCGTGATAGTATTGGATGTCTTTTAACGCTTGCACTAATACGTGATCAAAGAATTAATTAGTTTCAGCAGCTTCAATCAAAAGCGTATGAAAAAAGCAAAGAAGAAACGACGGAGAAGAAAAAACGGGAGAAAAAGTAGAGAGATCGAAGGAAGAATTTTTTTATTCCTCTTTTTGTGGGATTGTCAGAAGACAGATGAGAGGTAATGGCTTCGGTAATGGGGACGATGTAAAACAAGAGACGTTCCTCAGAGAATTATCGAGCCACTCAACTCCGGGTACCTCCGTTGGATGGAATTCTGGAGGAATTTCGAAGGAAAGACGACGAGATACGTGGTTTCATCAATAATAGGTAAAAATAGAAGAGCGGCATCCGCGTCGTCTGAGATTCGATTATTAATTACGGGAGGATGAGTGCCTTTTGAACAATCCAGCCATCCTAAGAGGGTTCACAGCCTCTGATCATTAGTCTGGCTCGTCTATCATTTAATCCACTCGATCTATTTTATTTCTTTTTCAATTAGAGGATAGCAAAGTTTGGTAGCTTAATATATCATTACCCGAGGGCACATTCAACTCAAAATGATTTAAGAGCATGTCGGAGAAAATTAATGCACTCGAGGGATATAATTTTTCTATTGCATTTTCCTGCATCCATATAAGAAAAACATTTATATCCTCAATATCGCTCTCAATAAAAAGATTTAGATAGATAGATATTTATTGCTTTCAACAAAAACTATATACAACAAGATTTCGCAAAATACGGAATGCTTTTTGTTGACCTGTACTGAGGCAACCATCATACAAAAATATACATGCGTCGCAGAAAGAGACTAGCCAATCAAAACAAAATAAACTAAAAAAAAACAAACTGAACAGTTACAGAGATAACAACTTAATCACTTAGAAAACAGAGTGAACAGAGATAACTGTATAACATAAAATAAAACCAGTAAACTCACAAAAACTTACAATTTCCTCAAAATATAAACATGCCAAAAACCAAGACTCTGTAAGACTAAATAATTTTTATAAGTTTTGACACTTAATATATGTCGAGGCAACATATTAAAAATCTTTAGACACAAAAAACAGCATATCTTAAAAACAGTCAAATTCAGCTTAATTACATATTCACTCATTAATGCAATCTAATTCCTAACTAACCCGAATAGGAATTGCATTTTCAATAACTCAGCTCTTTCAGGTTAAAATTAAATCGATAAAATTGAAAGTGAAAACAGGCAGCAGTGAGAAATAGGCGACTTAGAATAATCCCTTCTTTCTCGCTTACGAAAACACTCCGGAGAATGTCACAATTCCTCTGATCTATTATTCCGAGCGTTAAGAAAACCTTCGAGATCCTATTTCTAGATTTAGATTCTTACTCCTCAAAGCTCCCTCACGATAAAAAGACAAGTTGGAATCCTCTAAAGGCCTATTAGCGTCTGAAGGAGAGAAGAAGAGGTGACTCCACGTCAGACCTCTTCCATTAGATGACGATAGACAAACACTTTCCGAGGGAGGGATTGCACGCTACGCGGTCCATTTGAAGAGAAGCGAAGCGAAGAGTTTGAGGTGAGAAGAGATCGCTGAGGGGAAGATCTTGTGAAGAGGCGGAGTGCGCTGTCAGCGACGACTCCCGGGCGACGGAAGGTCTTTAAGGGAGGAAAAATGAATCGGAGAGGGAGAGGAGACCAGGTGTGAGTAGATACGTTAAAAAATGAGGTTGGAAAACGTACAGCCCGATCGAAGCGAGATATCCACGGTGAGGAAAGGACTTGAAGATGCATAAGGAAGCCGCGTATTTAGCTATGACAGGAGAAACGAGCTTTGTCAAATGGGTAGGACGGCATAGGGAAAAGATGTCTCAAGTCCCCTTATGTTTAGTCAAAACTTCACAACAGCGGGATAACTCATTACATGAAACTGAGCGAAAACGCAAATTCTCTAATATAATTCTATAATAAACTACTTTGTTTTCATTAAGATGAGTCAGGAGTACTAAAAGTAGTAGGAGTATTATCTATAAGAATAGCATGTTCAACTTTAGGCAAAAGTAATTCAGTTACAGATTTACTGAAAAAAGTGGCACAAAAAAGAGGAATGGAAACCCACTTACTGCTCCTTAATATGCATTTCACCTGTTTTCATTTCATGACATTTGATAGGTTTCTATTTCATTTTCATTTTTACAGCTTGTTCTTATGTTAACTATTCCATATTAATCATCAATTTATGTTTAATTAATAATTTCTTGGTTGTTATTATTAACTTCACTAATGAATTATAATTAAGAACAATTTAATTCAATATTGTTAGGCGTGACTTCGTGGAAAGCCATGATGCAAATGAAAGTGAACACTTAGTACTTTTCCACACAAATTTATTCAATTGCGACCGGTTTCGTAAAGTAACTTACATCTTCTGGCCAGAAGATGTAAGTTACTTTACGAAACCGGTCGCAATTGAATAAATTTGTGTGGAAAAGTACTAAGTGTTCACTTTCATTTGCATCATGGCTTTCCACGAAGTCACGCCTAACAATATTGAATTCAA
>KZ309000.1:139590-170150 GCA_000376725.2 Ladona fulva
ATGGATATGTAATTAAGCTGAATTTGACTGTTTTTAAGATATGCTGTTTTTTGTGTCTAAAGATTTTTAATATGTTGCCTCGACATATATTAAGTGTCAAAACTTATAAAAATTATTTAGTCTTACAGAGTCTTGGTTTTTGGCATGTTTATATTTTGAGGAAATTGTAAGTTTTTGTGAGTTTACTGGTTTTATTTTATGTTATACAGTTATCTCTGTTCACTCTGTTTTCTAAGTGATTAAGTTGTTATCTCTGTAACTGTTCAGTTTGTTTTTTTTTAGTTTATTTTGTTTTGATTGGCTAGTCTCTTTCTGCGACGCATGTATATTTTTGTATGATGGTTGCCTCAGTACAGGTCAACAAAAAGCATTCCGTATTTTGCGAAATCTTGTTGTATATAGTTTTTGTTGAAAGCAATAAATATCTATCTATCTAAATCTTTTTATTGAGAGCGATATTGAGGATATAAATGTTTTTCTTATATGGATGCAGGAAAATGCAATAGAAAAATTATATCCCTCGAGTGCATTAATTTTCTCCGACATGCTCTTAAATCATTTTGAGTTGAATGTGCCCTCGGGTAATGATATATTAAGCTACCAAACTTTGCTATCCTCTAATTGAAAAAGAAATAAAATAGATCGAGTGGATTAAATGATAGACGAGCCAGACTAATGATCAGAGGCTGTGAACCCTCTTAGGATGGCTGGATTGTTCAAAAGGCACTCATCCTCCCGTAATTAATAATCGAATCTCAGACGACGCGGATGCCGCTCTTCTATTTTTACCTATTATTGATGAAACCACGTATCTCGTCGTCTTTCCTTCGAAATTCCTCCAGAATTCCATCCAACGGAGGTACCCGGAGTTGAGTGGCTCGATAATTCTCTGAGGAACGTCTCTTGTTTTACATCGTCCCCATTACCGAAGCCATTACCTCTCATCTGTCTTCTGACAATCCCACAAAAAGAGGAATAAAAAAATTCTTCCTTCGATCTCTCTACTTTTTCTCCCGTTTTTTCTTCTCCGTCGTTTCTTCTTTGCTTTTTTCATACGCTTTTGATTGAAGCTGCTGAAACTAATTAATTCTTTGATCACGTATTAGTGCAAGCGTTAAAAGACATCCAATACTATCACGGTGTATTTCGACAAAGCTAAGTCATTGAAAGAAGCTAGATAATTTGGGTCGATGTGTTTTATTAGAGTTTTAAATAATGATATTTTAATTGAATGAGAAAATCGCAGTTACTGATCTGTAAGTTCGTCTTAGTTTTCGTGTATTTTTTGTTTTGTTTGAAGGCAAGTACTAAGTTTCGTATTTAGATATCAATCTCTCCAATTATAATTACCTCACTGTAAGCTGTTCCTTAGGTATATCGAAGTTTTTTTACATGTTTATATCATACGTTATTATTAATACAGGCTTGTTTTCTGGAAATATTTCTGTAATACAACCAATGATGAGCATTCAGTATTTCACTGAGTAGAAGTATGTTTTTAAATTGACTAAATTGTTAATGCAAATGAAAGTGAACACTTAGTACTTTTCCACACAAATTTATTCAATTGCGACCGGTTTCGTAAAGTAACTTACATCTTCTGGCCAGAAGATGTAAGTTACTTTACGAAACCGGTCGCAATTGAATAAATTTGTGTGGAAAAGTACTAAGTGTTCACTTTCATTTGCAAGAACAATTTAGTCAATTTAAAAACATACTTCTACTCAGTGAAATACTGAATGCTCATCATTGGTTGTATTACAGAAATATTTCCAGAAAACAAGCCTGTATTAATAATAACGTATGATATAAACATGTAAAAAAACTTCGATATACCTAAGGAACAGCTTACAGTGAGGTAATTATAATTGGAGAGATTGATATCTAAATACGAAACTTGGTACTTGCCTTCAAACAAAACAAAAAATACACGAAAACTAAGACGAACTTACAGATCAGTAACTGCGATTTTCTCATTCAATTAAAATATCATTATTTAAAACTCTAATAAAACACATCGACCCAAATTATCTAGCTTCTTTCAATGACTTAGCTTTGTCGAAATACACCGTGATAGTATTGGATGTCTTTTAACGCTTGCACTAATACGTGATCAAAGAATTAATTAGTTTCAGCAGCTTCAATCAAAAGCGTATGAAAAAAGCAAAGAAGAAACGACGGAGAAGAAAAAACGGGAGAAAAAGTAGAGAGATCGAAGGAAGAATTTTTTTATTCCTCTTTTTGTGGGATTGTCAGAAGACAGATGAGAGGTAATGGCTTCGGTAATGGGGACGATGTAAAACAAGAGACGTTCCTCAGAGAATTATCGAGCCACTCAACTCCGGGTACCTCCGTTGGATGGAATTCTGGAGGAATTTCGAAGGAAAGACGACGAGATACGTGGTTTCATCAATAATAGGTAAAAATAGAAGAGCGGCATCCGCGTCGTCTGAGATTCGATTATTAATTACGGGAGGATGAGTGCCTTTTGAACAATCCAGCCATCCTAAGAGGGTTCACAGCCTCTGATCATTAGTCTGGCTCGTCTATCATTTAATCCACTCGATCTATTTTATTTCTTTTTCAATTAGAGGATAGCAAAGTTTGGTAGCTTAATATATCATTACCCGAGGGCACATTCAACTCAAAATGATTTAAGAGCATGTCGGAGAAAATTAATGCACTCGAGGGATATAATTTTTCTATTGCATTTTCCTGCATCCATATAAGAAAAACATTTATATCCTCAATATCGCTCTCAATAAAAAGATTTAGATAGATAGATATTTATTGCTTTCAACAAAAACTATATACAACAAGATTTCGCAAAATACGGAATGCTTTTTGTTGACCTGTACTGAGGCAACCATCATACAAAAATATACATGCGTCGCAGAAAGAGACTAGCCAATCAAAACAAAATAAACTAAAAAAAAACAAACTGAACAGTTACAGAGATAACAACTTAATCACTTAGAAAACAGAGTGAACAGAGATAACTGTATAACATAAAATAAAACCAGTAAACTCACAAAAACTTACAATTTCCTCAAAATATAAACATGCCAAAAACCAAGACTCTGTAAGACTAAATAATTTTTATAAGTTTTGACACTTAATATATGTCGAGGCAACATATTAAAAATCTTTAGACACAAAAAACAGCATATCTTAAAAACAGTCAAATTCAGCTTAATTACATATCCATTACCTTTTCTCAAAGTAAAGATAGCAGCGCTATCACTGATACAAGGAATGTTATAACTCATGAAATAAAACAATTTTAATGCTTTAAACTAAAGGAAATTTTGTAGAGGGAGTGCTACCGAAGATAAAAATAATGGGAGAGAACGATCAGAATTTTTCAAAAATTTTTTAATTAAAGTCGTTTCCATTATGTTCAATACTAATAATACGTTTATCATTTGATTTGATAAGATAAGAGATTCTTTTAAGACCCGAGTCCAGGTCCCATCAAAGATGTTATTCTAAGATGTTTGATTTATTGAAACAGTATCCTAGAATCGATAAAATCACATCGATAAAAAATATTAAAATCAAATACAATTTGATACAAATTCAGATCCAATTGATAACGTATTACCTTAACATTAAAAATGTAGCAAAACAGTTCTTTGTAATATTTTAGTCACCTTTAAAGTAATATAAGTTTTAGGAATAACTTAAATATAAAAAAATCCATATTTGAATTAATACAACAAAAGAGAAATAGATATAGGCTATCATTATCACCTGCGAAAGGGAAATACGAAATTCGTACTTTCATACTTTTTAGTTAGTTTAATTTAGAGCGTTAGTTAGAAAAAAGTTTATTATTTCATATACTAATGAATAACTTTCAAGTTGCAATTTCTCTGCAGAGAAATCGTTCGAAATATTTCTCAACTCTAACGTCAACTTTACCACGTATTAAAATTCACAGAATTAGAGGAGATATTGCAGAAATCCACCAAGGAAATATTAAAGCTGCGACTGGTACATACCTTTTTCAACAGATTTATCGAATTGTTGTTTCATTATAACCTCCTAATTTGAAATCTAAATAAAGAATTTCAAGTGGAATAATTTATTTAAGCTTTCATAACAAAACGTAATGACGAATATTAGTAGAACCTTTTGACAACACCATTTCACATTTATTCAACAGTAATATATAATCCTCAAACGATCACAAGTCATTTTGAGTAAGCGAATAAGACCGCACAAATGTTCTTTGACAACCATGAACTGAAAAGCCAATGTTAATGGCTTCCTTTCTAAAATTGACTCTCAAAATCGAAAACAAAATCCTCGTTGGAATTGAGTAAGCGGCGCTAATCCGCAATAAAATCTCTAATGACAAATACGATCGTCAAAGGCTGTAAAACGCGTAGTAGAGATGCAATCGACAACTCGTAAACAGGTCGTAACGAATCTTTGCGTTGCTTAAAACGACTTCAACCGCTTTGGGCTAGAAAACGCAATCAAATCGTCAATTAAGACGAGTCGTTTCCACAATCGTAAACATCGGGCTGCGTCGAATTCGACGCGGTTTAATGAGTTACCGGGTGGTTAGCGGGACGATTCCAGCGCTTGCGTAGTGAACCTTACCAGTGTGAATAGATGAGGATTACTTAGAATACGGAAGCCCCTATTTTGCTTCCTACTCGTTAACTCCACTCAACCCCTTGTCTTTAAAGTGCGGAGGAAAGAAAGGATGAGGCGAAGGCACAAAGGCCATTCTCGGGAACAAACGGCATTAAGGAGGAACTTTGACGGCGAAGATGTTCCAACTTCTCTCGACAAGAGAACGTTTTTACAACTTAAAGTTAGGCAATATAGTGTGCACTGTCCTTGAAGAGCAATTTCGAATGACGACGGGTTCACTACGAGACTGGCAACTACACCGACAGCAAAACTGGATGTAAATCAGAGGAAGGTAATTCTTTAATTGTGTTAACGATTATTTAGTCGCCGTTGAAAACATTTAACAATCAAAGTAAAGTTGCTTAACACCTCGCAGAGATAAATCAGTCCAGAAATAATGATGTAAATGTGAAAGAAAGGGTGATGTAAAATGATCTGTTTGCTGCAAGACGAATCAAAACCATTTTCTTTTTATAGAGAAATATTTTTGTATTTTCATAAAGATGTAATTTTTTATTTTTCATGAAATATTATTATATTTTTACAGAGTATTTATTTACATGAATGAGAATGGAATATATTTCACATTTAAGCAGTGAAGAGGAAATACTTAAGTGTAACATATGATCATTAGCGCACTGAATTTTACATTTATCAACAAAAGCTGAGAGGTTAAAACAATACAATAATACTGCTTTATAATATAAAATAAAACACATAATCATAATTAATCAAAGATCAGATAACAAAAACCACTATAAATGCATCGGGCGTAAATCAAACGAAAGGAATCGGTAATCAAAGTACTGTATAGCGTTTGAAATGCAGGTTTTGACCTTTATTTAGGTGATCGATTAATCATTACACATACATTATAGTACATACATTATATACAAAAATCTCTAATAATAAAATGAGAACTTTAAAGCTTTCAGAACACTAATATCAATCAAGAGTGAAAACGAATAAATACCTGCATGTTAGTAACCAAGGGAATAATATACAATACAGTAAGTTCATCGATAGAGAGGCAAGATAGATACGGCAAAGAGCCAGATTTCAATGAGGACGGAGATGAGAACAGGTTTAATTACTTCTTGGCATTAGTGAGCTACGTGAGTGCTCTCCATATTCCGCCAGAATCTACTCATAAGGGATTCATGAAGGCTACGTAGAAGGATAATTAAAGCGAATGTTGCTTTCTAAATAAACACACATTGAAAATGGATTAATCCTAAAAAAAGGATTTTAAAATAAATAAAGGAATGAAATTGGTGGATTTTATTAACTAAATTCTACATTGTTTGGGAAAGAAGTAGGTGTAAAATAAATAGATATAAATTTATCAATAGGAATTTTGCGATGACTTATGACTCTGGTGGAACTCACCAGAAGACGATATACGAAGATATTTCATTAACTCTTATGATAAAATTTACGTTTCCCGGTGGAAACTAAATTCAAAGTTTTAAGAAATATCGAGGTATTTAGATTTTGTTTGAAAAATTAATGCACAGCAGAATTCAAGTAGCGAAGGCTGAAGCGGTAAACAAAATGTTTGAATGAATACTTTTTTAAAACCAATGGAACACGAAACAAAAACTAAAATTTTGTGAGTATCATTATAAATACTAGATCTGTATGAATCGACGGAATCGGACCGCAAAGATTACTAAAATGAGAATGTAAATTCAAACGGGTCAACTAATACGAAATAAATTAATACACAGGAAAAGGCTTAGTATAGTTATAGTAAAACAATACAGAAATACAAAAATAAATTATGACTCTGAGGAAAAAAATAATTTTTCAGTGGGTTAACACAGGCATATGAGCATTTGATTGTTCTCACAATTTTAGCAAAATTTTGAAAAATACGCTCTTTTTCCTCCACACTTCATTGGTTTTTTTTTCTCGAATCGAGTTCTCATGCGGGTCAACTAAAACTGTAAATAACAGATTAAATTTTTAGGGTCCAGAAATAAAGTGAGAAAGAAACTGAAATACATCAAAGCACAAAACAAGCAAAACATCCTCGGTTAGACGGAAAAAAGGGGGGAAAACATCTTTTGTTTCACAAAACGGGGTAAAAAGTTGGAAGGTGGAAATATAGGAGACAGAGGAGGGTAAATGGGAATCGAGAAGAGGAACTAACTCTGACGCCCACGTCGCGCGTCGCCATTTACGAGACAACAAAAGTTCTCTTTTAGAGTACAAAGGGGGAACGAGGAAACGAAGTTTAAAAAGAGAGGAGTGCTCGAAACCACGACAAGATCCGAAAGGACGAAGAAGAAGAAATAAGCCAGAGATAGGGAAGAATCGAAAAAGGAAAGCAGAAGATGAGAAGATAGAAATCAAAGGCAGAGTGGAGAACGGTATAAGCTTTCAAAACGCTGGAATGATTGCAATCTCAGAGAATAGTGCACCGAAGAGAGGATTGAAATACAAAAATTCTAATTTGCGTACGTATTTTCCAAATCCAATAGAAATTCAAGAAAATAACACTCTTTAATATTATACTTTACGAACGGGGAAATAGATTTTCATGGTAAGAGGACTGCCATTTTTTCTGAACGTACATACCTCACGAAATAACTCCAGTACTTATAGTGCACTAGATATATAAAAATGGGATAAAGGTAAACACTAACGGGTTACATGTGTATGGGGCGGGAGTATAAGTAATTATCAACTAATAAAGGAACGGTCCAAAACACAATGGTCAAAGATGAAAGGGTTGCAAGTTTTAAAACTATGAGAAAGATGATGACTCTTAAATAAACGACAGTGGTTACTATGGGCGTTCCCAAGATGAAGTACATGTATACTTGGCCTGTTGCCACGGCAGTTCTAGGACATTCTCAGATTTCGTCCTACATGTCGACGAGTGGGTGATTCATTCTCATGAGCTATACATCTGAATGATGGAGTTGGCTCAGCTACCTGTGCATCTTTCAGTAAAGTTTAAACGATATCATTTCGTTCCGTTCACGTAATGAACCTTAGTTTTCTTGTAAGATTTCAATGAAAAATCGCTTTTCGTTATAACTGCGAACTTTACCCATAAGTATAACCCTAATCAAATGATTTCTTTTTGAGCGTTAATGTATCATTTTTGTTTGTGCCTTTCAGATCTGATTTTACCTGACTTTTCCTTAAAACAGTTTACCTTGAGTTGATTTCATAGATGTATTCCTGCTGTGGTGTGTTTTTCCGAATGCAAACTAAGGCTTTTAAACCCACAGACTACTTTTCTTCTGTGCACTTTTTTCAAGCTATCTTCTTGAAATTTTACACGACGAAGGGTTAGATGTAGGAAGATACGTGGTAGTCTGGAGCTTGCCCTAACAAAGCCGTTTACTACTCTTATTATCATTAATGAGACATAAACTTTAGTTTTTGTAATGGTAATCCGAAATAATACCTTTCGTGCACATGGCCTGCCATTTGATTTATTCGATAAATACAAATGTATTTGCATGTAAAAATACAATAATCTGAAACTATAGGATATACAAAAATGAGATAAAATATTAACCTTAGTTTATGTAAATGAATGACGGCGATCGGGACACCAATATTATTAAACAGGAAAATCAACAGATTTCTTCTATTTAGCTGACGTAGTATCAGGAGCAAGACTCAATTTACAAAGCTTACTGTAAGTCCTTGGTGAGAGCGACACCGCGGATATGATGCTACTAATTTGCGAACGAAAATAAACCTCGTAACAACGCGCAACGCGAACCGCATCACCAGAGGGCGCCGTTAACGTAGGCCACTGAAAGTAATGAATACATTAACGGAAGACGAGAGGCGCGGAAAATAAAACGCCACGCGGTGATAAACGGCTACCCCAAGGATAAACCGAGTAAAACTCTCGCTGGTCTAGTCGGGTTACTCCCATTAGGAATAACTACCGCCATCCACTCATAGAATTTCCACCGCGATGTCGAAAAAGAGGAGGCGAGGAAATGTAGTCTGGGTAAAATAAAGGGAATCGACCCGGAGAGGAGAGAGAGAAATGTGAGGGAGGAGTCGAAAGGGAAAGGAAAGGAAGAGGACGAATGTAAGCGGGGAGAATTATGGGTAGGGGAGGAGCGAGAAAAAGGGAATGAAGAACACGAAGGAGAAAGAGCAAGTTTTAGTGAGAGAAAGGCAAATCCCCTCGTAAACAAAAGGTGCGTTCCCCACGGCGTGGTTTATCGTGGCTCAAATTCCATTACAAGGTCCCATCTACTCTCTTTCGTTCCTTTACCACTTCCCCACATCCTTTTCTCAACCCTTTTCCCTCATCATATCCGTCCGCCATCAAGTTTTACGCTGTCGTAATCGTATCGACAGGCCGCGCGTCGATCGACATTTTTTTCCGTTCAGACGGTGAATGAATGATCCTTTCCCTCTATATCGCGGCTTCTAAAAATAAAGGGTGTTTCCGAGAGGGAAATGTCTCTAGTCCGACAGTCAGACGAACGGATGACTTTTATCGGAATACGGTAAGGGTTGAGCCGTATTTCTCTCTAGGATTCATTAAATATGTGCCGAGTCATTTCATTGTGGCTTTGTTAACATATTCATTCATTAATTTAACTACGTGCGAACCAAATTGGTTACGTTGAATCGTTCTATATTTAAACCCATTTTCTTTTTATATGTATTTGTCATTAAAAATCATACTGCAGTTATTTCCAATTACCCGAAATGAAATTAATCCGAATACGAATCCATATAACTGTAATAGTTACAACACATTACTGAACTGGAAAAAATCATGTCCGTCAATGAGGTCATCCGCCCGGAGATAGAATACATCCACATCTTCTCCACTTAAAGTATAAAAAATTTTGGAGAAGGAATGAGGCTTAGTTTACCCTTGTTTTCTATACTTAGCCAGAATGCAATAAATGATAAAAAAGAAGATCCACGTAAATGCAGAAAATGACCATATGAATGACTCTTATGTCTACAGAAACAGCCAGCGAGATATCTTTCGCTAAAACTTAATGGAAGTGATAGAAAAATCACCACCAGCTCTTTTGTTGTGGTGCTTCCCTTGAGGTTACGCCTTTGACAATTGACAGGTGTAGACAGACAGAATGGATATCCTGACAACGATTAAATCGTATTCAAATCGCATACATTTTGCATATGTTTACCAGATACTAATTAAAATACCTCATCATTCTATTTTTGCAGACATTTTAAGGGGAATTGAAAACATTTTTCGAATGTGAATACCACGCTAATTAACCTGGTGAAATGGCAAATTTATGCTGAACCGAAATAGGTCATTAACATTTCATGAATACGGTGTTAGTTCTCCAGCTTTGAGGCAATCAACAGTGAGAAGGGACTTCTTTTGACACACCTTTAAATAGCTCTTTGTGAAAAACCTCTGCATATTTTAACCTGACATCATTTTGTGAATGATTAGAGCATAAACTAAAACGTAGGTGAATTAATTATAGATGCATAAATCCTAAAATATAATGTGGAATACGATAAGAATAGAGTTAATATGTAAATAACCTCCACTGGTAAATTCCGATAGCAATGAGTTTCGCGATGTTCAATGCAAGGACATGATAATCCTCAAATATTCCTAATTATGTTTATATATCATTAATATATGTAAAAGTAAATATGAAGAGCTTCATAGAACGAGATTTAGTCAAGGAAGTCTCAGTCTAAACCTAACGCATTGTGAGTCAAGTCAAGTCAAGTAATATAGAAGTAGACACAGAACGTAAATTACATTCGGGCAGCGAACTAATTCAAAGTATTTAGCAAAGCAAATAGTAAAAGAAGAGAACAGAAAGTAGATGGTAAGAAAATGAGGTAATAAATATAACAATAAACATTTTGGTATATTCCAATCAATTTTTAGTAAGTTTGGTAAACTGCGCATGTTCTCATTTACGACGAGTCTTTAGATACCATGCAGAAATTGCCCGTTGATAACATAAGTGAATGATGCCACTGAATTCTTCTACACTTAATCCAATGGTGGTAAAACTACTCTGAGAATACGAGACTTGGAGAGGCACTTTCGCGTCAAATCGATTCGCGGCTCGCTCAAAGCATAATGGAGCGACTGATTCCACTCGTGGGAGATTAATCTCTCCCAAAAAAAAACTATTTTAATTCGGGAGATGAAAATTTTTATCCGCCACCGATCGCCTGAACACCCGGAGGATGAAAGCCAGCTGTACCGCAACATTCAGCTTCATTCCGGCGGAAAAATTTTACGCAACTGTTAGGGTTCGTTTAACAAGGATGAGGGGGAGAGAGCTACTACTCCGTGCCCAGTGTACCGGCGGAGAATATGGAACGGGGTGCGGGAGTAGTACCGGAGTTGGCGAACAGAAGTCCTTCGTGGATCTTGGAGCGGAGCCATTTCTACGACTCTACATTGACATAGGCAAGGCGAACTTTTTCTTTGTCCGCGAGGACGAGGTACTACAACATCTTCGTTTAGCTAAAAAATTCGCGCGCTGAGTTTTTAATCGCCATGAAAAGTCTTGCGTGGCGGAATGCTCGAGTGGCAAATCTTCATCACAACCGCTAGCAATGGCCTTTGATTGTTTAAATTCTCTACGGTGTACTTGGGCATGTCACACGAGGACTTTCTTTTTCTCGTAAATTTCTTAAAAATACGAGACCTCGAAACGCAGACGCAAATCCATCTGATGACGGCAAAGGAGCCGAGTCAATTAATGCTTTGATATTGGTACGTTTTTAAATGAATTTCTGTTAAAAAGACTTATTTTAGCAGGTCAAGTCTCAATATTTGGTTTATTAATAAGCTAACATAGCTGGACAATGACGACTGATAATTAACACATAATAGTAAATAAATTAACCACTCCCTAAATTACGCCATCGAGGTAAAATAGATTGAATACTTGAATGGGTAAAAAATATGGAATAAGAAAATTAAATATGTAGAATATTAATAGTTAAATAGTAATATATATTTTCGAGTAAGTAGCCTTCAAAAATATTTAAATGATTTTCGAAAGCTCAAATTAGAAGATGAGGTCCCAGGAGAATGAAGTCCACCAGAGTAATAAAACTTGCAAGCGAGCACTGCCAAAGACTCACTGAGTAATTGCGAGAATCATTCATATGCGCAATTCTTTTTATAGACAGCAACTTTTCAATCTAAAACAATATGAATTAATGCTGGAGGCCACCCATTCCTGCAGAGAGAGAGAGAGAGAGAGATTTAATAAAAAATAGGATTTCATTGGCTCGCCTTCCAACGTAGAATATCAATTTCCCTCTATCTTTGATGAAAATTTGCCGCTTGTCCATTCAGGTGTTCAAATGCAGACCGTGAAGCATATGGAATTTTTATTCGCCCATTTAAAAATGTATGCACCAAAAGAAACAAACACATTCACGAGAATGACTTGCATTAATTCACCAAAAGGAGAGAAATTTACTCATACTTTGGTGTCCGAAAAGTGGAAACGAATTAATGCATACTTCTAATCATCGAATACACATTTTTCGATCTCTCCAGGAATTTAATAATGACAAGCATATGAATCAGTCAATTGTAAAAAATGAAGCAATTTTAATAACGCATTAGCTCAATTCAAAATTCTTCGAGAACGCACCTCGAACGATAACACCGCCGGAATATTCTACTTCCACTTTTAAAGCGTACTTGAAGAGTAAATCTGTAATATGAATACAATATGTATAGTAAACTTCGTTAAACACTAAGATTAATATCTTCTTATTGTTGAATTATATGATATAGCACAGTATAACATGACGTAACCATAGACAGCGCAGCATAATATCATGAATAGAGGTTCCATACGCATAGACAATTTAGTTACGAATGCGGCTTCTTAAAGCCATTCTTGCGCGTAAATTTTCTTGGAAAATGCATGGTACGTAACTTGGCTGAACTTTGACGTTCCTTTGGCCAAAGTAATTAGCGAGAATGCGTTGAAATGTTGGTGTGAGCAACTCTTAGGAGTCTACCGCGGGTAATATTTCTTCTCTTACGAAAATTGAGTTCTCTTGTCTTGAATACAAAATGCGTGAAGCGCAGACCTCAAGGATGAATGTACGTACTTTCAGTATACTCAAAATTGTTAGAAATGTATGCTTGATTTTTTCTTAGAATTTCACATTGAAGGAAAACAAACTGACTTGAAAATGTAGACGCGAAGCTTTTACGAGCTCGTATAATGTTTCCTATTATCAACTAAGTCACAAAATTCTTTCCATTTTCTCCATTTCAATTCATTTTCCGATTCAATACACTCAATAAGTCATAATAGCTGCAAAATGTCACCAGAAAAAATGTTGTGATTAAGTATTTTAGATCTCACAATCAATCAATAGAGATTATGCTAGAATAAGAGATGGTTTCGAATGCAAACTTCACACATTATATGGGCTACGTTCATAAAGAATCCTCTGAATAGACGTCCACGATGGTTAATTTAAAACAAAGATTAAAAATAAAAGGAATGAGGTAAACTAAAATGATATGAAATCAAATTATAAACTGATTATAAAATAATGCATAATTAAAATTAAATTATAACCCTTTAAACAAAAATCTCATCTTCAAATACTGTAGCCTATAATGGGACTCCGAATCAAATGACATATACGCGGCAGTTTATAGAATAAATTTATAAGAACGAAAGTTAAGAAAGCACACTTCACTCTTTTTCTGTAGGAATACTTTCCATTTATAAAGGCTGCACATTCCTAACCGACGAAGCCATTACGGCCATTATCTTAATAAAATAGAGGAATGCAAAGCAAATTAACGCAAGGTATTCATCCGCTAATTACGGAAAAATTAGCTCGGAGCACCTTATTCCCATTGTGACTCCCTTGGGCAGTGTGCCCATGTCCTAAGGGTATGCAGGAACGCGGAGAATTTTAACTGACGTGCCTAGGGAGGGGGATGCTATTTCCAAAGGACGCCGGGCGCGTTCCAAAAGATGGGACACCACTGAAGAGAGACGAATCTCATGCCGCTACAGCTTTTAACGACTTCTTAAAGATGACACCACATTTTTATCAGAATTAGAATCTTATCTAAGTTTCAATGTCGCCACTTTAGAAATAACAAGCAGTAAAAATTCAGTAACTAAATGCTTAGGTTTGATATGCTTGCCTATATCTTGCCTTGGATCATCTGAAGCACCGTATCCTTGTAAAATTTAGCAACTATAAAAAATATTTCTTTCTGCTTCATTAGAGAAAAGGGGAATTTCAACAAAAAAGGACAAATATTTTTAGAAAATAAACGAATGAATTCCGTTTAATTTCCAACACAAATCTTGGACTGCGCCACCGCGCTGGACAGTGCTATATTCAAATTTACGTTGAATTCGGGCAAATTATTTCCCGCGAGAGTTCTGATAAATGGACGTGATTCTGCCCGTCCTACACGCCTCGAATCCAATCTCTTTAATTCGAGTTTCACGTTTTCTACCACGAAAATCGCAAAATAACAAAAAGTACCACTCACAAACTAACCAATCCCACGACAGTTGCCGAATTAGGCAAGTATGTTCCGTGATTACTACGTACCGCACAGTAAATACGCCGCTCATTTCCACGGCAAATCAGCGACAGTTGGTAATGATTCAGGTAAAACGTCCTCAATTCACTGGACAAATAACTGCTAACGAGATGTATTTTTCCGCACAAAAGCCTCTGCGGAAAATCCTTTAGCCTATTTCTCTGAAACACTGCTAAATTGCACCAATATTCAGACGCATCATTACCATCTCGTTAATATACCAGCTATTCTGATCAGACCCGAAATTCATGCATTCCGTTCGCATTCAATCATGGACGGCCATAAAGATAAAGGCCCCTTGACAAACAGGTATTTCCTTGAAAAAAACAAAACTTCATCCGTTAATATGAAGGCATGAATACACACGCCATAAGAATACATATCATCTAGCAATATTTTTGATTGGAAACTAGAGTGTAAAAGAAATGTAGAATACTTGTACACTTAGACTGTACTTGTATCTTTAACGGTTTATTATAATAATTGTTGAACATTGGACTAAGAGAGACGGGATGCATTTAAAGATTATAAATTAAAAGAGTACGCTGTATCTAAGACAGTGGGTTGAATTATTTTGCATATTAGGAAATTTCTGCTGATATAATTTTGTCACTATTTCTATGGGGGGAAATTTAAAGGGGGGCATTAGATACAATTCTACAATAAATATCAGATACATTAATTTATTTCCTATTTAGCATCCTAAATCATGCAAGAGTGTAGTGCATAGCTACACTACTAGCACATGTGATTAGAATCTAACTGTTTATAAAATATTATTTTGCTATTTGATGTACTCATTTTAATTTTACCAGATTTGATTTCTTCTCGTAAATTGATTACGATCTACATAGCGATTAAACTTGGGAATACTAAAGCGACAACCTCACAAAGGATCCGAATTTTTGTAAAATAATTCATCACAGCCGTTTTCTAGAATACTTCATCTTGAGGTATGATAAAAGTACGCCTTTTCCTTTTTACTTCATATGGAAACGTACATAAAATTAAAAACCCAAAATTATACTTGCAACAATACCATCCTCGAACGTTACAACAAACGGCCGATTCTGGATTGATTTCATTTGTTCACAAAATTGAGATTAAAAACGAAAAATTATTCCGCTCATTTTTTTTGAATTTCTCACCTTAAAGGAAATTAAAAATTCATTAAGTGCAACATTATGGAGATAAAACATTATTATTTTTATTTTTATACACGTAGTACGCAAAGTATGTTTATGTCTGTAAATATGCGTATTTAATTTTAATTGTACATATTTTATTCCAATCACGCTCTAGAATAGTCCGTGCCCATAACTAATGAATAAAGTCAAAATTAAACATAGTGAATAAGGAGATCAGACGAAAAATGTTTGAATGAATGAAAGGCAAATTTTAAGTACCCATTATTTATGAGACAATTTATTAAAAACTTAGGCGCACGGTCGGACCGAACGGCCCACCGCGGTGGGACCGACCAATTCTGAATCAACGCCAACTTTCACGACCTCCCGAGTGGAGAGTGACTTTTCCTAGACTACAGTCCTACCCAAATAGCTTCGGCCAAAACAAAGCTCCGGGGGAAATTTGCATCCGCCGAAACCCACCGCACACCCTCGGCCGAACAACGCGAGCGCCATAAACAGCTGCGATTCGATAACGGGTAACGAGGTTTGCAGTTTAAATAGCCGCAAAGCACCGCGATTTTAACGACGCGACACCGGAAAACAGACAGCGCCGCTCATTCTATTCCATTATCTGAGAGCGCGAACGGAATCTCCTCTCCAAATTCCAATCCAACTCTTTCCGAGCCTTCCTTCGATTCTCTCCGGGACGATAAATCGAACGGAGGAGGGAAAAAACCGACTGACACCGTTCGGATCCGCGGGGCGCCCCGCGAAAACAAATGAAAACGGGTACAAATCATCACGCTCCGCATGAATATGCATCGTTACGTCGATATACGGATGGGGAACGAGGCGTTCAGAATGGGGAAGGGCGGCTAATTAAAATTTTCGGACGGCACGCTTCGAGAGGAGAGTGAAACGTAGGCGTCAAACAGCAGGAACGTGTTGATCAACGGCCCAATTAAATACCTGCGAAGAGAAGCGCCTCGCTCTGCGGGATCCCCTTCTCGGCACGGGCGTGTTTTATCTAGAAAAACGAGGGTTTGGTGGGAAGGAAAATTTGTTTGCGCGAAATTTGTTTCCTGCGCTCGAAACGGGGGCTACCGTCGTGAATTGTTAAAAGAGACGCGGCGATAGAGAGGTGTGTGCCCGAGGCGAATGGACCGCACCACTGAGTGCCTCCCTTTTCAAACTATTCAAGCTGACCGACTGGTGCGTGAAATTAGGCGCTTGAGTTAGCGGCACGCGATTATTTTCCGTTTCGCAAGTATTAAGTCAGCTCAAAACGGTACCGTTCTCTCCAGCTCCTATTGGAATTAAAGCCTGATTAAATGGTGATAAAAATGGTGGTCCTAAGAGTGGAAGCTCCAAAATCCGACGAAGTTTCGACGATTATTGGAATAATTATAACAGGTGCGGATGCTAAGCACTGAGTTAAACCAGCCTGTAACGCCCGTAAGTTTGCGTTCATTTTTTCTTTATAGTTAAAGGATGGACAGGTAATGCCTATGAATAGCCCTTGTACATACCTCGAGCTTCTTTCTGACAGCCTAAATTCACTACTGCTACTATTATTATATTACTACTGTTCTTGAAGTCTTGCTTTCCTAAATGAGCTCAGTGAACTATACTTGTACTAAAGGGAGAGAGCGAGAACTCTCCATTTAATATGAGATGCCGATACAGTTATCAAATATTAAATTATAGAATTTCAATTCCGTATCCATTTATCAAGGTATTTACGTCGTGAATACAAATCATTATCTATTAAATGTCGTTGCACTTGAGGGGTTGCGTGTGAACATCCCCATCGCGAAGGCATAAAGATTGTCTCCGGAAAATGAATCTCCTTAAATCATCGAAACCATGTGAATTTCAAGAAAAACTACAATATTACATCGTAGGTTCCATGAGTTATGCACGACAAATTTAGGAAAATAATTCACGTTTTTTCTGAAGTATTACCAGCGGAAATTCCACGCGGCACACCTTACTTTTCTCCAAGTTCACTAAGATAAATTTTGAGATATAAAGGTTTACCGGTTAATAAAATTCAAGGTGAACTACCTAAGGTCGACAAATAGTTTCACTGCTCACTACCATGCAGACATCAAAGGCAATCTTCAGAGACTTCAAGAATCATACCCCCAAAAATACGCCTTTCAACTATCTGAAAGTCGAAATCAGTGGTGAACTTACACCACAATCCTTAAATCTCTTTAGACATTCACCAACAAAACGGCCTTCCATCCCACTTCACTACCAAAGACGAACATCAGATCATAAGTCGAACGAGAGTAACAGGCATGCATGACTTCACAAGGACCCTGCAAAGGACCCATATCCCATATGATAACCGTTCGGCACAACATTCGACCACAGGCAAATTCCCGAATTTCAGATCGATCTCGATCGAAAAATAAAACGAAATCACCGTCGACCCTCACAACAAAGACTTCGCAGCAGCCTCTACGTGGGGGTAAAAAAGACAAACATAAAGGGAAATCGAAAATTTTCGCCTCTTTGTGAATCGCCCCTCGCACGGGGAGCGATCCTCCCTTTGAGATCGTTGCTATGCGATTCCCACTCCACTCACCACGACTTCCACAGAGCATTGCCGATCTGAGCGTATCGCCTGGAGCCGGTTCCCGATGTGGGAGAAGGGGACAGCTTGGACGTAGGGGTTCGGGTCCCACGCCTCTTGATCTGCAGCCTCCAGTAGACGCCCTCGCCACCTACGAGGTCGGTGGCCACGGAAGAAGGTGGTGGCATAGCGATCTTCCTTTCGGCGCACTTGAACGAAGACGTTTTGTCCTCCTCAAGAAGACGATATCCAAAAGAATGGAGTCATTTAGACGTTTTATTCCAAGCCGATACGATTGGGTTGAAAACCCTCTAGTATATATTCCTCGAATACTATACTATGGTTACAGCACTCTGGGCGGTATTAAGCCACCGTTGTATCTGTCGTTGGATTGTGAATATAAATATCAGTCCATCTTCCACAGAGCTTCCCGATTTTGGCTCGTGAATCGCTTTTTGCAGATACTTCGATGTCGCTTCTCCTGGTAAAACCACTCCGGAGTCTTACGCCCAAGTTATACCGTCCACCCAACTGGGTCTGTTCGGATTACGTCCATCTTCCGCGATAGAGCTTCGAGGAAGGTGGTTTCAGCCGAGCTGTGCAGACCGACACAACTGCGGGCAACAACTCTCGCAGGCCTTGAAGGCAAGGCTTTCACACCACGACTGCTCTTCCCTCTGAGGTAAAAAAAACATCAACTCCAGTCACGAGTCGGAACCGTTTCGCAGCGACGGAAACGGAAGAGCGAAAAAGACAGTCGCGGGGAGGATATGCACTCCTTGGAACGCGTCAAACACAAAAGACGCGAGGATGGGTGGGGAGAGGAGAGAGCTCTCACTCAACACTCACAAGTCACACGCGCTCACCGTCGCATAAAAAAGGTTACGAAACGTCTAGCGATGTAGAAAAATCGACCGGACTGGGGAGAAATTAGTGAAAGCCTTTTCCAATCTCTTTAACGAACCCTCCGGATACGACTTGCGAGGCCGTGACTAGAGTCAAACGGAAGTAACTCTTACGCGCGGAAAAAGTCATCTAGTAAGTCCACCGACGGTGGGAGGGTTTGAGGGATAAAAAATTGTGAACGGTCGAAAAAAGTGAAATGTATTTAGGTTGCCGTTTGATACCGACAAACCCCAACGCTCCGAGCGTGGAGTACCGACTGACAACGTTCGTCTCCCTCTTTACCCTCTCCCCTACTACTAAACCTCCCTCCGCCCCCATTCCTACCGAATTTCCCCACCCCCGCACGCGCGTGGGGCATGGTGGGGGCGGGGGGCCTTTACACATCGACTCTGGAAGGGTTTCCCACCCCGAGACCTCACCCTCTTCACCCTTCCGACCCTAACCCACACCCTCGTCTTTCCCCTCGAAACAATTGCTCGGCGACGGCGCCGTAGTTCTCGGGAGCTTGCGTGGGTGCGCGCGCAATTTTAGAGGCGCCGCGCGACACCTCTGCCCCCTGCCGGAGAGTACCGGAAGCACGAAAGAGAGGTGGGAAGGAAATCTGAAGGGAGAGGCTCACAAGGTGCCGGAAAGGCGAGGGGTGCGGACACTGGAGTGTCGAACGCGGGTGTGGGAGTCGAGGAAGCAGACAATGACGCATGTTCATTCATTCCTCTGGCGAGGAAGGAGGGACGCTCAACTTCTACATCGCCTGTCCCGCCTCTTCCTCGAGAGGCGTATTTACATCCCATTTAAATGTAATTACATTTTTAATTATGAGACCAAACGATAGTACCTTTTCAACAGGGTTGTAATGAATTCGGAAGAATTTATAATAGCTAAAGTATATTGTGCCTGCATATTCACCAATTGTCCACTGATGGAATAATCTTAATATGCACCTTCAACGATGAAATTTTTAATGAGCTGAATTTGTGACAAAATGTATAATGATGTACATTCATATTTATAATGTTATTCATAAAATGGTGAGATAAAAAACGACTTAAAGAGTCATAGCAAGCCTTCGTCATCAGGAGGACATAAAGGAGCACCTCCTTTTCTGAAAAGGGTGTTATAAGAGCATAGGGAATTAGTTTTCTCATTTGTGGCAAAGAAAACGTTATTGTGAAAAGGTTAGTTTTTGTGTGACATGAAAAGAGCCTAGTGAAAGCAGAGATCGAATATGGATTACACAACTGCTATTTTGGTTACGATGCGAATCGAACGTTTTCATAACTGAATGCTCTGTCGAAGGATATTATTATTCCGCTCGCAAGTTAAGCAATCAATTATAGCTGACACGTTTCAAAGGCATAAGAATAACGGCTATGAGGCAAAAGAACAATCAGCTTTCCAGAAAGGTAAAACCCTAATTAAAAAATCGCTTATTCCTTAAGTAAAAGTGAAATTTAAATGATAGGGTTCATGTAATTTCTTACGTTCGCTGAAATTAAAATGCCACCATTTAAAGGGTCAATATCACATACCATGGCTGTCGAATACCTCTCTACGAGAGGATAATAAAATTCCACTTTTCTCTCCGAGGAAAATTTATAAGTTGAATGAACCGTCTCCGGAATTTATTGCCGCAATTCCAAGGGCTTCATTTTTGAATCGCCGACTTCTATTTCATCCCTATTCCAAGGAGACGTTCCAATCTTACCCAAACCCTGTCCTTCCGAACGTGAAAATGGAAAATCGATCGGGAGTGTCAAAAGATAATACAATATTCATACAACTGCGCGTGAGTGCTTGATTCCTCATATGCATTCAAACGGAAATTCAAATTCGAATGCGAATTCAGTCATAGAAAATTTCAAAAAGTATTACGCAGCATTAAATTTTAGATACGTTTTAGATGAAATATTAGTGTATGTATTGATGAGGTTCAGTCTTCAAGTTTCCTTTAAACTTGTACTCCACATCCATAATTCAGCAAGGAATGATATCATAAAAACAATTAGAAATAATGTTAATTCTTGGATATGAAACTTTACTGCTAAATTCAGTCTTAATAAGTGTCTTGACTTGGGATTTGTGGATTAGAATTCGGCGGTTGTAGCGAAACAATAACTGTACATAGAATCAATCTACTGCCTTTCCTTTTGATCAGCGAATATGAAAATTCGGTCACATTCCATTTATCCAGCACTCCGTCATTCTTAGAACTAGTTACTATAGTCTGATTTAGAATTCCAATCATAAATTACGAGTTGAAGGATCTCTACAAAGGATACAAGGGTCTCTAATTTTCTTTTAATTAAAGAAGGCTGAGATGAAACCCAGTAAATAATTTTTCTTGCATAAGTGGTCTTTAATATTATATTAAACTACTTTAACTACTAATGATACTATACTTTATTTCATGACAAGATTCGGACTATTTCGTATCTTCTTGTATTTAACCGGACACAAAGCCTGTAGTGAAGCACATTCTCTTTCACTTCTTGAAAAGTGGCTCTGCAGTACTTCGTGGATAGTGGCTCATATCAGAATCAATTAACTATACTGACAAGACAATAGAAAATATAACAATCTAGGAGGTACTTTCTACACAATTTTAAAATAGGATAATAGCCTAGGAGAAACTTAGTATGTAGCGTCTTTTTCTTTGCAATTGAATATTTCCTTAAAATTTAAGGAGAGGAGAGCGTTTTTATTGAAGTAATCAAGCTATGACAGAGGAAATGGGTGTGTCAATATATTTACATGAGAGATATTGATAAAGAAACTAAGTGAGGGTAGAATACAAGGGAAAAGACATAGACAAAAACGTAAGATGGCATAAAGGGTGGGATAGGTTACTACAAAACGCGACAAATCAGACTGGATAGGAAATATTAAGGCACAGAACCTACAAAATGATACAATACTTAGGTATGAAACTAAATCGGAGCGCTCCACCACAAAAATAAAGGGGAGAGAACATTCAATGGATCGATCAATCGCTCGCATTTCTACAGGTTGCTATCTGTACCTATTGAGCACCTGCTCAGAGTTCCTTCCACCCGAGGAAGTGCATTCATATCGTTGCAGGCGATTCAAGGGAAACTAGGAAAAGACAGCAAGATACGTACAAAGGTTGAGACGACGAGAAAAGGGAGAGATTCAAGTCCCGGTACCGAGATGATGAAAGTCTGAGAGCAAAGGACAAAAAAGAGGAAAAACGAGAAGGGCATGACGTGAGCCGCGAGAGGAAATTGGTAAGGTAATGAAATTAGTCGGGACAGACGAGAGAAGGAGGCGGCAAGAGGAGATGGAAACACGTGAAAATGCATGACGCTTTGGCGTTGGAGAAAATGAGATTAATTTTGAACATAGCGCGGCGTACGAGACGAATCTCGCCGCATCAAAATCGACGAGGGAATCGCCGGTAGTGGGAAAAGCAACTACAAGGGATTCTGCCGCAGAATTTAAGGGCACTGACCATTTTCCGGGCAATCGCCTATTAAAGCACTGACGCTGCTGTGGAGATGACGTTTTCATAAAGCATATGGTATCCGCTGCGTCATTTCTACCGCGGAAATAATGAAGCGATATGCGTTCAAGAGACCAAATAATAATAACTAAACTGGTAAACCAGAAACTTTCAAACGGTACCACAGAGTAGAATGTGGTATAATTTTAATAAACAATGATATAGCTAGTAATAAAGCACAGATGTACTTTTTTTAATTCAAAGTAATAAAAAAAGTTCCCCTTTTCTAACTACAAGCAAGGAGAACTAATTTCTACACTGAAAGAAAGGCTGATCTTCAGACCTAACTCTCTTGATGCGGTATAAAAGTATTTTCTATGATACATGGCAAATAATATTATAGTGGTTTACGCAAGATATTAGCAGAATACTGACGCAGACATTTCTTGTACGATTCCTCAGCCACGCTATAGAGGTGCTCGAATACAATACAATGACTTGAAAAGATGGGTAGACACAGGATAGTCAAATTAAAGAACAAAGAACACTGTAATTATACAGCGCTGTGTATAAGTTTCATTGAAATGATTTTACGATGTTTCATATTTTATATAAGCCTTAGCACAAGGTTAACCCTTTGTACGTATAGGAAAACTCAGAATAATGAATCAAGAATACAGCAAAACAGTTTACCTTATGAGATTGCATCAATTAGCTCATAAAATATTTTTCTTGGAACAAAATGCGAACGAAATCTTTGAAAACAAGCAAAAGTTTCTTTGAATTTCGAATATTTATGAGATATTGATTCTCAATGAAATATTTATGAAAACCGCACTCCAAAATTAACGGATAATGGCTTTCATACGCTTATCATTGCCAGAAAAAGACCCAGAATACATTCTATCCACATTGTCAAATAATAGAAAGTCTGAAAACTAAATATTACTGCTCGGAAATAGAAATAGCAGGGACATTTGCAAATTGAAACAGCTAAACAAATGCTTGAATTCCATCCAATGCAAAATTTACTGGAGACCGTCACGTTCGGTGCAAAAAGAAGCGAAAGAACTTTCGGATAGATACAGTTCCCGACGTGCGCAACGGAACAGGAATATTAAATGCGGGGTCGAAGTGCTCGTTCGTTATAAATTGTATTTCTGGGCGACGTTGAAAAACACTGCAGTGACGGAAGCGATTCACATACGCGAATGTAGAGCTGCAGGGAAGAGTGGTTAGAGGACATGTTTTTAATTTTCCTTTCGCACTTATAGTTTAGAAACAAAGTTTGGCTTTCAAAGTATAAGTGAGCCATAATGGATTTTACGAATCTAGGAGCCAGAGAAGAAAAGTTTGAATGGCCAATATGGTAGAAAAATATGTTTGTATTGGGAATTGAAATAATAAATAATGCAATGTAGTAGGGCATTCATAGTCTTCAGTGCTGGCAGGCATAAACTTCACAGAATGCATGTTTTGTTCGACTAAAAATTTCCCCAAAATTACATCCGCTACATCTAATATTCTGGTTATCATTATGATTAAAATTAAACATATCAAAGAAAGGGAAGCACATCATAAAGAGGTGAATTTGTGGAGTTTTGCGGAGGTGCTCTCAGGAGATATATATTATCCTAGAATAATATGCATGGGATATGCTAACATTCACTTTGAACTAGGGATGTAACGGAGCTTCGACTCCGAATCCGAAAGGTCGGAAACTCCGGTTCAAATTCACCTCCGGATCCGACTCCGGTTCCGATACTATCAAACCGGAGTTTTAACGGAGTTAAAACGTATCAAAATTGTATTAAAATTTCAACCACTCAATGAACGTCACACTGAAGACCTAATCTGTGAAGAAATTAAGGAGATGCTACATGAGTGGGAAATAGAAGACAACAAAATTCGTTGCTTTATTCGTGATGGTGGGTCAAATATGGTGCGAGCAATGCAGCTAGCTGCCATTCTCGATGTGAGTTGCACTGTACATCAACAACAGCTCTGTGTCCGAAGTGCTTTGAGCAGACACGAAGACGCCGCAGCCTTAATAGCTAAATGCAAGAAGATAGCAGCACATTTTAGCCACTCTCTCATTGCAAAGTCTGCTTTGCAAAAAATTCAAGAAGATCAACTTAGCCAGCATCCTCTAGGCATAGTACAGGATTGCAGCATCCTATTTTTCCACTAAAAATTATCATCTTCTTTTTCGGTTTTTATATTACTAAATTATTAGCTCTCTATTCTAACCTTCTGTTTTATATATTTTTAGGTGGAACAGCACGTTTTATATGATAAAACGTCTGATTATGGTCAAAGAATCCATATGCTTATATGCTAGCAAGCACAGTATTCCGTAACTTTCACCAGAAGAATGGTTACACCTCGATCAATTGGTGGCAGTGTTGCGACCATTTGAAGAAGTCACTAGGAGTATGAGTGACAGCAAAGCCAGTATTTCCTCTGTAATTCCATTGATTCACGTGCTCAAACAGAACCTCCAAATTCAAATCGAAAATACCGAACCGAATGTTACTGGTTATAAGAAAAAGATGATTGCGAATTTAATGGAAGACCTAAATTCAAGATTTGGTGAGCTACACACAAACAATTTATTTGCTCTTGCAACATACTTAGACCTGCGTTATAAACTGAAGTTTTTCAACGAAGCTGTGAAGGAGCAGGTGGAATCTCAGTTGATGAATTGGCTAGATAAGTTTGAATCAACTGAACTTGATGATTACGATTCTCCATTAAATAAAAGATTTAAAATTGAATCAGATACAAACAAAGATGAGACAACCACTAGTTCTCAGTCTCGGAACCATCAAAATAGGTCGGTCAGCGTCCAATCTTATCTGGCCAATATTCTACTGGACAGTGATGAAGAGGAGGACATTCATGGAACTGACATTCATGAACTGAGTCTGCTGTAGGCTGCAAATTTCAAATTTGGAGGGCGCTCTTAAATGATTACAATAAAGAGAAACATTTCAAATGGAGAGAAGATCCATTAATGTGGTGGAAGGAAAATGATAAATTCAAGGTATTCAAGCCAATCGTGCGTCAGTTTTTATCGGCTCCATCGGGGATCGTTCCTAGCGAACAGCTGTTCAGTGGAGCTGGTTTGATTTACAACCATTTAAGAAATAGACTGGATGGCGAAAAAGCATCCAAATTACTGTTGATAAAATATAATTTATCAATTATAAATTTTGACTATTAGTTTGTAAATTTGTCCTACATATAAAAACATTCGCTAGTTTTTTTCAGTTTCATTAACTTTTGTAACAATTCAAAATTTTCCTTTTCTCATTTTGCAAATGAAGGTTGTTTTAAGCAAATTTTATAGTTTCCTGATGTAATTATGTCACCTCCGTCTCCGACTCCGATATACCTCCGACTCCGACGGAGGTCGGAATGGAACCTCCGAATCCGACTCCGCCTCCGATAAAATCACCTCCGTAACATCCCTACTTTGAACCCACGCAAACTTCGAATTTTATTTTGGATTTTAAACTAAAAGTTCTCTTCTTCGGAATCATAAGGAAATTCAATCGCGTTAGGAACTACATTAATATTTGTATCACGAGAAAAAACCACGAGTTAATACTCATGGATAATCTTCAAATATTATGGTAAAAATTCTAATAATTATTAAGATGTTTCTTGTTATCTACATCTAGGAAATATCCAGCGGTGTGTAATATATCCGACCATACCACGGAAAGATAAAATGAAATGAAAACGATTAAACTTGATAAATGCGACTTATACTTGGTTTTCGCAATTAGATGATTCTACAACTATATTGATACCCTGCAAGCCGCCTTTCGACGTGTGGCAGGGGGTCAACTTGTTTTGGGTAAGTTTTCCATTTTCTGCACATTTATGTCAAGTCCTTTGAACTTATAGAAATTACCTAGTGAGAGCGAGTTCAAAACCTCAGTCTCCCAACCGGTGAGAGGCGTCCCTTTAGTGGGACGTTCGAGCCTATTGGGTGGAACTGGAGCAGGTTGATGTCGTTATATTCTACCTATTTCATCTTTTTGTTCTTCAATTATTTTCTTTCACTGCGAAAAAATACTACGGTGATATAATAGTCACCCATTATCTAACTAAATACCCTTAAATGTAAACAACGACAGTTACAAAAACAGTGTTTTTGTTTCGTGGATTGAGACCATAAAAGTTTGGAAACATTGTTCTAAACTACCTCATCGATGATAAGACGTCAGATCAAACAAGCCTTTCGATACGGATGGCTGGTTACTAATAGTAACCTACTATGCATAACCAAACCTAGCACCTCATTTTCAGCGACAATGCATCTGTCTCTACCATTCCAATAGGGCTCTGACCTACCTTTGGTTACCACCTATTCTTCCTTTGGCTTACCCTTCGCTCTCTCCCTCTCTCAAATATGGTGCCGCCTTTAAAAGCCTCCAAACCCATAATCAATCAGTCAGCTTCCGGAAAAACCGAGTTCAATCCCTTGGGACAGAAAAAGAAAGGAGAGCCGAAAAAAGTTATTGATTATGACCTCGTGCGGGCAGTTGCATCTACCGCTGGAATCGCTTGATATTCCCTGGACGTCGGATTGTCCACGCCAAGTTTTCATTTTCTCCTTCAACTACATTGCCCGCTGATGCGCAACTGTTTTGCTTTCTAGGATTGGGAAACGATGCCCTCGAAAGGAGAAAACAAATCTCGAATGGTTTATACGTTCGAGTCAGAGGAAGGAGAGAAGATGCAAGAGATGGATGGTGGGTCGAGCCATTTTAAAAATCAAGGCACGTTAAAAAACGAATCTAGGTCCGCAACTTTGGGCATTGTAGAGGTTGTAAACGAGGCGCAACTACATTTGCCAAAGGTTCCAAACATCATGAAAATTCGACCAAGCACAAGCACGTAAGGAAACATGGTCCGAATCTTTTTTTCTTTTGGAAGTTCAGAGATTGTAAACGAGGCTACCCTACATTTGGCAAAGGCTTCAGAAATCATCAAAATAATTCAAGGACACCGAACAAATCACATAACAAAATAAACGCAAATACACAATTTTATGCAACGCAGAAGCTGAAAGTAAACAACTCTGTTTTGCATTTGGAATACGTTCCGAGTGTCAAATGATATTACCTCAAACATTGATTCTGAGAGTCATCTATCCAATGCAGTGCAATATTGATAACTTTTTACCAAGATTATCTGAGTTGGAAGAGACTCGATTCTAGAAAGATGAGAAGATTCTCCACGTTTATATCACTTAATGATAACACTGAAGAAATTGGACAGATGAGTGAAAGAAGTAGCGCGACGAAATTTTTCAAGGCTATCTAATAAAATGACTGAGAAGATGTGTAACAGGTATAGCATAACTGCGAGTAACTTAGATATTTCTTTCGAATAAATTATTTTCATATTTTTCACAAAAAGGACAACATCTACGTCTAAATATGTACCCTGCAAGTCGCCTTTCGGCGTGTGACAGGGGGTGCATGCACCATGACTCTATTTCCTTGATTACATTCGCGTATCGTTAACACTAGAAGGACGGGATGGGTCATTTTGACCCATACGTCATGTTCAACATGAATTTTCACGACTTATTTATTTTTTAATTCTCTTGAAATTTTTTGACTTTGTGCATTTTTACCTATATTTTTTGNATTCGCGTATCGTTAAAAAATTAATTTTGAATCGATTCCTTCTAGCGTCTACCTCTCTCATTTTCCTCCCAGAATCAGAACGGCCTATATAACAGGGAGGATGCATAATATATGCTACATCTTCTACGAAAGTGCCTTTTTTGAACTTATTTATTAAATTTATCTTTTGTTTAAATCTTCTATCTTCTAGAGATTCCCATCCTGCGTCCTTAAGCAATTGAGTAACGCTCGCTGATTGTCGTCAAAGGCCAAAGGAATCGACATGATTTAGTAAGCCGAAGCTTCAATATTGCTAATATTGTTCATTTTATAAGCAACTAATCAGAGAAAGAATCACTTATACTTTACTACCACCCTCGATCTTTACATATGCCCACGAGATCAAACTATTAATTTCGCCAACTACGAGCAGAAAAATCCGTTTCCGATTACGGAAACCTTAAACTATTACAGACAAACCTACGAGGCAAATACAAACTAGATTATTAGATAATAAAAACTGTCTTTAGATAGAGAAACTCGTCAATACTGCACACTGCCGAAGCGTAGGAGACTCAGCGCCATACCCAGGCGGAGTTTTAAGTAACTCGACCCTCAGAGGGAATGAATTCAGCGAAAAAGTTGTCGGTGGCCAAAATCCTCCCGCATCCCTCCATCATCATCCAACGAAGCGGAATCGGCCGTTATTGGTTCAGGTAGACATCCCATATAGAGCACTTCGCTCGGAAAACACTGCAGAGGGTGAGAGATAGAGAGGTATAAAAGGAAGAAATTACGAAAAAATACTGCCTGCCTTCACGCGATAAGAAGATTCTCGGGCGGATTTCTGGCGAAGAGAGAAAAAGGCACAGCCAAGCGCAGGAAACGAGGACGGAAGGAAAATTTCACTTTGCATCTCCCGAATCAGCAGAACCCGCTTGTTATGCACGGAACTGTCTTACCAAGGAAGAAGCCCTGTGGACCCCCCTAAGACGCTGGGATAAAAAAGACGGGATCCGGAACAAGCTATACCCTTACTCCAAACCCTTACCCCCCATCCTGCCTCGGATATCTCCACTCCCTCTCTCCCTCCCCCTCAAACTCCACTCATTTTACGACTCTGAGATATTCACGAATAGCCTGAGACGAGGAGATAAGAAAGGGGGTGGTTGACGCGGTTCTGTGCTCGAAGGGGATGAGGGTGTGATGTGGAGGAAGATGAAAGTATTGGGAAACGGAAGAGATCAGATGGGGACGTGGGTGGAAAATTGCGAGGAGGGGCGGAAAATTGCAAAGAAGGGTGGAAAATTGTGAGGGAGAAAGAACAGAGAGAGGAAGAAAAGGGCGTTGGGAACAGAAGGGGATGGTATTACGATCTAGAAGGGAAAGACATCGTGCAGATTTATATTTTCATGAGAAATGAAAAACTATGTAGAAGAGGGCTTAACCGAAATAGGTCAGTGGCCTTTGAAATGGGCAAAGATAAAAGAAGAAAAAAGCGTTGAAATCTCCAAAGTCGATTCATATTGTACCAATGTAATATCCCGAAAATTAAAACAAAACATTTTCCTAAGGAAGATTTAAAATCGTATGACGTTGGGTTCACATAATCGATAGCAAACAAATGGGAATTGGGTACGATAATGAATGTTTCAAAATATTTATTTTACGACTGAACTAGAATGTATATCATTTCAAATCAGAAAGCAACCTCACAGAATTTCCGAGGAACACTCCTGAAAACTGGAACAATTCAATACAAGTTTTCGACCGCATGAGAAAATTATATTTGACATTAAGATCCTCGTTGAGAAGAATCAGACTAATGTATTGCAGAACAAACTTTATCGTTCAAATCTAAGATTTTTAATATCCTTTACTACGGCGCACACTTATGACGCAAATAAAGTGAGCTTAGATTAACGAGACTACTTAAATTACCCAAGAGATAGTGTGCGGTATTAACTACAAAAATACTTAAATGCAAAGAAAACGAAACCAAAAACAATTCTTTATAGACACTTAAATAAAAGCAAATGCTCTAATCATACTATCAAGCATTATAAATAGGCTAAATTGTTTACATTGAACGATATCATAATGCAGATATCCAACTTCTTGATTTCCATATTTATGATTTAGTTGCGCTTAAGTGCATCGCACGGGGCTCACAGAGATGTCTGCAGAAACCATTCCCGTTCGCTGATGGAATAGGAATCGCAAATCAGTTAGCGAACTCGGTTCCCTACGCAAAACATTTCGTGTCGACTCGTAGGTGTAGGCGTGCGAGCCTAGTGCAGTCAGACGTCAAATTAACTAAATGCGGCTTCAACCAGGAAGAGAAATCTGATTCCTTCCCTCGCACTGGGCCTAATATACTGCAAACAAATTACGTGCATGGAAACTCCGTGGTAATGAGATACGCGAGCCGCGGAAAATCTAATTTCCGCACTAAAGTTTGGGAAAAGCAGGCTTGCAATAAAATAGTACACGCTTGAGACTGACATACGAGTCCTCGAGTTGATATCAACCTATTTATATTGGTATCAAGAAGAAACTATTATTTTATAGCTCAATATTAGCTCAGTTAATAAATAATTGTTAATAAATAATTGTC
>KZ309000.1:173082-264256 GCA_000376725.2 Ladona fulva
AAATAATTGTCTTATACGTGTTTGCAATAAATTTGTAATAAATATCGCCGAAAACAAACAAGAAGCAAAAGTTTTATCATTGACTGCGCTTTGTTAAATTTGAATAAAGAAGTCTTGATGTAAGACAAATTCAAATAATTATTATTTCACAATAAATGCAAATTATAATGTTAATCATTAATGCTTAAAGCAAAAATCATAATTTCTTTATTGAAAACAGGAAGCCTAATTATATCCATTTTACTATTTTTATATAAGATTGAGATACAAAACTAGACAGTCCACAAAAAAGTCTAGTTTTGTACCTTAATCTTATACTAAAATATGAAGATGCTCCACCAAATATCACTTGATATGTTTCGATATATCCGTTCCACTAATTTGAAGCATTATAGATACACATGAAGAAACACACACGGACAAACACTTGTACAGATATAACCGATCAACTGAGAATCGAACTCGAGGCCTGTCAGTAAGTAGACTAACGAACTAACCATTCCGTCACCGGGGTATTAAATGAAATTGGCATTTTATTACAAAATACTTCTACTTAATGTACTGTAATAGAGATAACACACTCATACATATGCATATAAGACAACCACCCTTAAAGTGCTTTAAAGTAGGAAGCGCTGTGATTACCTTCACCATCTACAATACTCCATACATTCTTTAAGCATTTGCTAATATGTAAAATAAAGGGTAAAATTTTTTATGGTTTAATAAAGAACTCCGTTTGTACGTGACATTATTGAAAATATGAAAGATACCATGGTGTTTGAATATAAACCCTTTAAATCATCGCGTCAAATTCAAATTCGAAAGATTTGCATATGCGCATGAGAATGGAAAGAACCACTCGACATCGTAACGGTGAAATGAAAACAAAAAAATGCAACCAAAACACGGCATGAGAGGCCACCGTATCGTATCCCTCCCGCCGCGGAGTTTTGCATGCAAGATCAAGAGAGTTGCATTCTGGGAACGCATAGAAATGCATAGCGAAGGCCGCGATTGTGACACCTCGACGTTATGAAATAGTCTCCTCTGGGAAACGGAATTCATCACGGGACTCCTCTTACACTTCAAGAATATGACGAATAAAAGCAAGCAAAACGAAGTTATTTTCGTAGCACAGAGTACATTGGTCCCCGAAGAAACATGCTATTGCATTTTAGTTTTGGTAGTTTCATTCTAAACAGAGGAGTCTGGCACTGCAACTAAAGTAATATCATTTCGTTCCTTATTCAATAGCATAAGGGAGGAAACAAGAAAAGAGAACTAAAGGACATAACAACAAGCGTTTCATTTCAGGCAGGCATGTGACATCTTCATAAGATTCGATAATTTACTAAAAAATTCGAGGAGATTTCATGAAAATGCCACACTTAAAATGATTTGGCGTCAGAAATAATCTTCGAAATTCTTGAAAGGGGTTATAGAGCTGCTTTACTAAATAAATATCACAAGAGTTGAGTGTGAAAACGAACATGCAATCTTGATATACTTCTCTTGTGATTTTTACTTCCAATGCTACTTGATATCTAAAGAAAATATACTAGACCCGAAGAAGTAGATAAATTAAAATATTGCATAGAAAAATATTTCATTAAATACAGCCGCATCACTGTGTAAATTATAAATATTTTTATTAAAATAACCGGGGTTGGGTAACCAGGATCAGATCCTACAAAGCGTATGAGTGGCAACATTAAGAAACTCTTCCATCTTTTGGAATGTTTCTTAAATCGACTCAAAAAGCTAGATTGATAAGGAATTATAAGTATACAGCTTGTACATTTTATGGATAACAAAATTCATAATTAAAGATTGGATCAGATAATACTTTACATGAAAGGCAAAACATACTCGAGAAATAGCAATTTCTGATAAATAACTCTTGCATGATGTCACCTGACATAGCATATTGTCTCATTTTTATTTTAGTAAATACAGCACTGATCCGAGCGTTACAAAGGAACTCCATCGTTTTAGAGTAAAAAAACTGAACGCATGACGAAGGTGATCGTTAAAGAAAATATTTGAAGGCCAAAGCTTCTTTGCAGAAACAACCTGAATTTTGAAAAGATAAAAAATATAGATGGTTAAAGAAACCATTATAAAATATATTTAATAAAGTAAAACATATCACAGAGTATACCTTTAGATTTTTTCGTTATTGAAGAACAGGGCATGCTTTCATTGTTAGTAGCAAAAATACATTCATAACTTTTACTTCAGAACCTTTCTAAGCAAACTGATTGATAACGGTGGTCTCTCTCAACGTATTCCTACTTAACAATCGCCACCAGCTGGAGCTTGTTACGTGCAAAAAGAGTAGAAAGGATTGAGAAAAAGCAGAATCCGCGGGGTATTCAACGGCCAAGTCCCATACCTCTGGAAATGGTACTGCGATTCGACGCTTACCTCCTCGAGGCCGCTCAATATTTTCATCTCATGCTCCATTCTCTTTTTCTTCTTTACCTCGCCAGTTCAACTCTTCGGTTCAATCGACAAAAACCCTCTTTTCTGAGGTCGTTCAGTTCTCCGTATAAAAGGCATTGAGAGTCACGATATCCCGATACGCCATTTAGAATACTCGAGAACGTCGAGAAGGAGAAGTATGGAGATAGGCTAAACAACTCAATCGAGCTATGCGATGAGAGCATTGGATTTCATCGGTGACCCTGTTACACCATTGCGCTCTTTTTAATGCGAGGATTTCGCCAATCCTGAATATCCGCAGCACGGATATCAAACCCCAGAAGTAGTTTCCGATAATAACAGAGCAAGTTTTGAAAAATGATGTTTCCTCGTTAAAAATTTTCCGTTACGGAAGCATAATAATGATGGAGGAATATTTCCGGTTCAGGAAAATGTTTGGCATTTCCCATTACTTCACTGACTTTAAGGTTTTAAGATACGTGAGCAGGAATTTGATGCGTTGAATGAATCATTAATGTGACTCATTTAGGGTTTAAGCGATTATATATCGATAACAATTGTAATCTTTTAAGTCGGAAATATATAATATAAAATATATATACATATAAAATCTTTCGTAATTATGACCTAATTTTTTCCAGATAAATTTTAAATTGGCATTAATTATATCCATTTTACTATTTTTATATAAGATTGAGATACAAAACTAGACAGTCCACAAAAAAGTCTAGTTTTGTACCTTAATCTTATACTAAAATATGAAGATGCTCCACCAAATATCACTTGATATGTTTCGATATATCCGTTCCACTAATTTGAAGCATTATAGATACACATGAAGAAACACACACGGACAAACACTTGTACAGATATAACCGATCAACTGAGAATCGAACTCGAGGCCTGTCAGTAAGTAGACTAACGAACTAACCATTCCGTCACCGGGGTATTAAATGAAATTGGCATTTTATTACAAAATACTTCTACTTAATGTACTGTAATAGAGATAACACACTCATACATATGCATATAAGACAACCACCCTTAAAGTGCTTTAAAGTAGGAAGCGCTGTGATTACCTTCACCATCTACAATACTCCATACATTCTTTAAGCATTTGCTAATATGTAAAATAAAGGGTAAAATTTTTTATGGTTTAATAAAGAACTCCGTTTGTACGTGACATTATTGAAAATATGAAAGATACCATGGTGTTTGAATATAAACCCTTTAAATCATCGCGTCAAATTCAAATTCGAAAGATTTGCATATGCGCATGAGAATGGAAAGAACCACTCGACATCGTAACGGTGAAATGAAAACAAAAAAATGCAACCAAAACACGGCATGAGAGGCCACCGTATCGTATCCCTCCCGCCGCGGAGTTTTGCATGCAAGATCAAGAGAGTTGCATTCTGGGAACGCATAGAAATGCATAGCGAAGGCCGCGATTGTGACACCTCGACGTTATGAAATAGTCTCCTCTGGGAAACGGAATTCATCACGGGACTCCTCTTACACTTCAAGAATATGACGAATAAAAGCAAGCAAAACGAAGTTATTTTCGTAGCACAGAGTACATTGGTCCCCGAAGAAACATGCTATTGCATTTTAGTTTTGGTAGTTTCATTCTAAACAGAGGAGTCTGGCACTGCAACTAAAGTAATATCATTTCGTTCCTTATTCAATAGCATAAGGGAGGAAACAAGAAAAGAGAACTAAAGGACATAACAACAAGCGTTTCATTTCAGGCAGGCATGTGACATCTTCATAAGATTCGATAATTTACTAAAAAATTCGAGGAGATTTCATGAAAATGCCACACTTAAAATGATTTGGCGTCAGAAATAATCTTCGAAATTCTTGAAAGGGGTTATAGAGCTGCTTTACTAAATAAATATCACAAGAGTTGAGTGTGAAAACGAACATGCAATCTTGATATACTTCTCTTGTGATTTTTACTTCCAATGCTACTTGATATCTAAAGAAAATATACTAGACCCGAAGAAGTAGATAAATTAAAATATTGCATAGAAAAATATTTCATTAAATACAGCCGCATCACTGTGTAAATTATAAATATTTTTATTAAAATANTTTCCAAAATAATGGATCTCAATTTGTTTTCAAAAGTTTGGGTCGAAGAAGTGAAGTGGGGCTTATGCAAGGTAAGTACGATAACTTAGTCTTTAAATTTGGACTTAGAAGAGGGGAGGGATTTTTCTTAGGAGGGCTAACTAAAAACTAAATAATTTTTTTAACTACCATAAAATGTGGATTCGAGGATAGTAAATGCCACATGAAATGCATTGAAAAAAAACAGCCTTATGATTGGGGATTTGTAGTAGAAACGGATGGGTCATAAATGAAGAGGGGATGTATCTCTGAAGAATGCGAAAGGAGCTTGAAAAGAGAACGATGGACAAGAAGACAAGGACAAAGAGGGTGGCATGGCTTAATTTTCATGATTTCGGTGGCAAGATTCATAATGATTATAGATAAAATTGCGTATTAATGAAAATACTTGCGAAAAATAAATTACGAACGCGAAGCTATTTCATGCGATCTATCTCCATTAATAAATTAATTTAAAGACCTAAAATCTTATATCATAAATTGCCATATACTGCACAGTATCTCCAGTTAATAATCCTAGCATTAACTTCTCTTTGGAATTCGTAATAATATTATGCACAAAATTGTAGAATACATTGACACTGTACTTTAGATAACTTATTACGATGATATATAAAGATAGAATGATTTACAGCAGTTGTTTTTTTGTCGTAAATCTTGTCCATTCACATATTTAACTGATCAAAATTAAGCAATCCATACCGTGTTTTTCCCTTTAAGAGCGGGAAGGAGAGTGATGACGAAATGCCAATTTTCCGCTTCTTTCCTCTCGGTGTTTTTTCACTCTGTTTTCCTCCTCCATCAGCGTAAAGTTATGAGTAATGAGCACGTAAACAAAACCGCTTGAGTGAGCAAATATGTTTTTCTTATCTACTCACTGTTTTGCAAGTACTTCCAGCAAAGTAAGTTTTGAGGACTAAAATAATATAAAGATTTTGTCTGTGTAATAATTAGTTATCACGTTAAATTCGCTATATACGCACCAGGAAAGACTGTGCAAAATATTAAATGTACAATAATTATTAAATTTCCCGAATGAAAATATATCATTTACATAGAGTTAGGAAACTGGGTTGATATTCAACATTATCAATCTATATCCGTCACGTCGACGGTGGCGGTGGGACTAAAGTCATTAAAATTAAAGGTTACTATTTGAAAAGAGGTAATATTCGGTTGCAATTAGAAATGCAATTCGGTTGCAATTAAAATTACACTGCAGAAACGATATTAAGTATCATAAAATGAATCAGAAGCTTCAAATTTGAATTTTTTCACATATTTTTAAAGTTTACTTTCTGTCTTGGAATTTATAGATAACAATTACAAAATTCATAGTGCTTGAAATGTGATGCTGTAAGGTTATTATGAAAACGATCAACTATTGATTTCAGGATGTCTTCATAAATGGATTTAGTTAACAGTATATACTTAAATTTGTCTCATTTTTGAGCTAAACTATCAAATAACCCTCCCATTGTATTTTTTCCATTTTTTTCATACTATATCTAATCATGAATGAAACGCCAAATTTTTACCAAGTAGAGCTGTATCCCATTACTGCCGTAGGGTAAGGAGCGACATTTTTTTTATATGAAAGAGATAAAAGTGAAGGCGCGCGTGCTTTTTAGTTTTTTTAGAAGGCCATTCTTTCCACTCTCAGCCCCACCTATCTCTATTACCTTTTTTCCTATCCAGATTATTCTTACATATCGCTGTCTTCCTTCAGAACGTGGGAGATATAAATTGAGGCAGATCTGCACAGATTTCCGCTGACTGTGGTTTCCATATGCGCGAGCCATTTCCATTTTTTGTATTTCCCTTCTTCTTTTTTAAGGTCTCCCTTCTGTTAGCCGGCTGACCCTTTAGGGGTTCAGAGGGTGACGGCAGGGAATATCTGGATATAACATGGTCAATCCGAAAACAAGGGGAATAATTCAGCTTCTTTCCCCTTGAGAAAGAAAAGTAAGACGCAAAATACGCCCAGGAGACACCATAAAAGTGGAAAGAGGATCGAATATCAAGGGAAAGGGGAGAAAATTTTGTTTGGTAATTTTCGTTAAAAACTCATTCCTAAAGGAAAGCACTACTTAGATTCATTGGCTACTTTTCTATCGATTCCCAAAACTCTGCTGCGTACACAAATTCTGATTAATTTTCACCTTCGAATTCTGGTGTATAAATTCTTCCCATTTTTTTCTTACAGTAAACAAATAATTTTTTACAGGGAAATTTTCTTTCGGTTATACAAGATCAAATGTCTATATTTGCTATATCTTAATACGAAAATGAAAATCTGAGAAATTAAGAGCTATAAAATTGATATTAGTTTAGAAATAAATACGTTATTATTTTGGTAAAAGTTTCCTGAAAAATGTTTCGCAAATAAGATGCACTTATATCATCAATGTTTAACAAACGAAAAGTAATAAATATGTGCCATCGTTTACATTATTTAAAAGGCCCGTATTAATTAGCTGATAATAAAATGAAAATAACGAAAACAAACATGTTACCTAATCCTCAGAAACGCCACGGATGATAAATCATAATATTTCGCTTCATTGTTGAAGTTCTAGTTATGGATTTATCATATTCATTCAGAAACACTTTCTACGAAAAGAAAATGTTTGGGCCACAATGTACAGCAATAAAAATATTATCAGACTAAAGCGAAGCATTCCTGATAACAGCTTCTTAGTAAAGAAAAGGTAGTTGACTGAGCAAATATACATTCCAGTGTGGTACACAAGTTGCATATATAATGTAGTTGCTCAGTCAACTTCCTTTGGTTGTCATGGAATACCACCAAGTTAAGCCCCACACGATTGATGGTAGCTACATCGTAATCCTAATAAAAAAATCCTCTAAACTTTTTAATCGCATTCCCGGAAAATCTCCGCAGTAAAAATCGCTACAGCCGAGATAACTGCTAATCAAACGGATGGTTTAGTTCTCTGAGATCGCTCCGGCGGCGGGCTTTTCCAGTGACAAAGACGAGCGGAATTCGAGCGTATGACGTCCGTCCCTTTCTATCAGAGAAGCGAAAACGGGGCACTGAATGACACAAAGGGAGAGAAGAGGAAATAATCGAAGAGAGGCGGGACGTTGATGGCCAAAGAGGCGCACTGTGACATGCAAAAAGAAAGAAATAAAACGTGTGACAATTTCCCGAAAGAGGGCACTGAATTCATTGGCTCTGCCTCCCAATAACCCTTGTACCATTTTCACTCCATTTGTCACAATACTTCAGACAGTGACGCTTTATAATTCGAGATCCAAAACAAGGAACGAGCTCAATCACAATTAACAGACTTTAAAAACTCCAAAGGACTCTTACTGGGTGGATGGGGAGATACAAAGCTCATTATCTAGACTGTGTAAAACAGCTTTTAAAATAGTTACAGACGTTTTATAGAATTAAGCGAAAAAATTCGGAACATTTTATGTGATGATGATGATGTAACACGATATAATCCTGAGAAGTATTACGGTGTAATATAGAAGATTCAAAACCAAGGAGGAAAAGACTAAGTCTGCGCGTAGAATATTGTATTAAATACGCATAAATTTCATCAAAGTATTACATAAATTTAAAATCTTACCAGATTATTTCATTAATATAGCCAAGAGAAGTGCAAATATTACATACAAAGGTCAAGTAATAACTAATGAAAAGGCATTAATTAATCTTGCAACTCTGTTGATGAAAATTTCGCAGAAAATAATCTCTACGAGTACATTTAAGAAAGATATACGATGAATATCACGATACATTTTGCGAAAAATTCTCAACATCTGCGTCTATGCTTGGGCGACCGCCATGTAAACTATCTTCCCAGATATTACGGCTAGGTATTCCGTAAGCCTTCACCGAAACATTCTATTCCGTTATTTAACGGGAAGAAAAGAAGAAAGCAACGAAAACAGGAAAGATGAATCCGTGGTAGCAAAATTAAGTCGATTGGTAAAGCCTATTTAGAAGCAGACCCATTTTAGCATCCTTTTCCCTTCCATTAGTTAAGTCACTTGTCTTTGGCGACGGTCGGTCACCATTCGTACGCAGATGGTGGTTCCACATGTCACTCACTCTACTCCGGCAGGAAACCTCTTCTTTTTGGCCCGTCATCTGTTAGCGAGGTCTGACCGAAAGAGATTAGCGAATGGCCGCCCTCGGTCTGCGAATCCCACACTTTTCCGCTCCGGATTATTCAAATGTGGTGGACGTGTAATTTTGTCTTCGGACGGATGGATGATTTACTTTCTTCCAACACCTCTCTTTCCCTCCAGACAACGAGTATCAAATTGATTTAACGCGCCTTCTGAACCCTTTGAATCTCTCTGAGAAAAAAACAATAGTCGTTTCCCAGATGTTCTGCTAAGATACAAGTTACGCTTATTTTCATTAAGGATAGAGAGAGAAATGGAAAGCCTTAAGCCGTAAATCGACTTACGCTGTTAGTATAGAATTTAATAGAAGATTTCGCACTATGAGGAAGTCATACATTGTGTAATTCATTGTTCTAAAGATACTAAATGATTCATTTCTGCTATCGACAACTCTAGCACTGACATTGCACGATTCAGAAGAAAAGTTCAGAGCTCATTCCGACAGATAGCTCTTTAAAAACACTCCCCCTTTACCGAGTAATGATTATTATTTCAATAATTCGTCACATTATCTAAACTTTTAAGCACTGCACAGATAGTAGCCTACATTGACTATAACATATTAAATGAAGAATTACAGAATCGATTTTGTTCTTTGGTACTATTCAGATACTTTTCTTTGATTTTTTTTTAGATCTTAAAAATTCAAAGAGCTGTATACTAACCTGGAAAATTTCAGATCACTGCTGTGGGAGGGCAGGTCATAGTTTAACACAGACAATTGTGAACATCAGATTTCGCATTGAATTTAAATAAATAACTTGTCTCATTAATAATCATGTAATCAATTGTCGAATGAATATTAGATGCAAGTTGATCATCAATGTCATTATTATTAATGTCTTTCTATGCCTATTATTAATACCCACTTCAGTGCCTCACGCTGAAATGCGGTATGCAGGGTATTAATGCAGATGTTGTGAAAGTTAATGATATTGTCATTCCCGATGAATGAGGGCAGATGAAGAAGTCTAACGAAACTAGATCGTTTACATAATTTATACAAAGAAATTTTGCAGATAGGGACAGTATTACAACGTATAATGAGCAGAATATAATTCCAGGCAATGTATATTTTATGAAAATATTCATTAATTGGTAATCATTTAAGTGGTAAAAAAATTATTCTGAAGAGTTAATAATAACAAATGCGATAAAAGAATTGATTTCTCCAGTGAATTGAAAAGCTGCTTATTTATAATTTAATTTATACATAGATGAAAGAAGTTAATAAATATGTAGCCTTGGCATCATATTTCATTATGAGAAAATTTAATCGTTCCAGATTAATATTGAGAAGAATAACACATTATGCCGCTGACATCTTCGCCTTAAACAGTTAACCTACTTTTCCCACTAAGTTGATGTTTGATCATGTGATCCCAAGAGTTCATGTTTGATAGCTAGGGGCCGGTAAAATGAAAATTCGTCCTCTACTTGATGACAACGAAGCTGACTGATGATCGTGGGCGAAAAGTGCAATGACCGAGTGCATCGGCGTAATTACATTAACTAGACATCGGGGTGAATAAAACCCGAGGTGCTGACGTTAACTGATACGACATTCATCCGCCGAATGACGTCGATTAATAAGAACTTTACCCACGCGCCTGTTTCGCGGAAGAGTAATTTTTCGCTTTCCGCGCCGCCCCGCTTTTCAGGTTCGAAATATCTGTCGCTCTTTTTATCAAAGGTTTTGGAAATGCGAAAGAGGGATGACAGTTATTAGCATCAAAGCTTACAATTAGCCAAAAAGAAAAAAACGTCCATTATTTCCCGACCCATGCAGTTTTTACAAGGTGCGTATAGAAGCACACGCTGATAGAAGAGGTATTAATTACTTTAGAAATTAAATATCGTGAACGGCTTTCCGATGAATTTATAGGTCACTGGTCATTAGATAACCTCGGGTACATTACATATTTGAAATTATTATTTATTCATGTATTTTTTCAATACCGAATTTTTATACCCTTAATTACAGATTCAAAATTCAGTTTTTCGTGCCCGTCAAATAAATTTCCTAGGCAATATTGAATTTTAAATATATTTTTCGCGAAAGGTGATGGATGGCTGAGGGGCCTTTAAAGGAAAATAAACCATGATTTTGTTTTCATCATCCAATATAGCTTCTGAGGACAAAAATTTGATTTATGGGATTTTATGGAAACGATCTCTTGAGGGAAAATGGAGCAGCAATATACAATATAACCGTATTTATCTCATACATGCGAAGTAGGTATATACGCGAAGGCTGTAAAATAATGTCATGAAACTGAATATTGACGACTGAATAAATGGCCTTTCTGATTATGATTATATCGTATAATCAGCCAATGCCGAAAAGCGACTAGCAGGGTATTAATGCAATGTTAATATAATGCAGTGACAGCCCGAAGTTGCGGGCGGGGCAGACGAAAAAGTCGATAAACAATATTGCATGTGAACACATTGAATTTTGTTTAATTGGTAGCAAGGAATAATAAAATACTAAAAGAAAAATATTTCATTAAATACAGCCGCATCACTGTGTAAATTATAAATATTTTTATTAAAATAACCGGGGTTGGGTAACCAGGATCAGATCCTACAAAGCGTATGAGTGGCAACATTAAGAAACTCTTCCATCTTTTGGAATGTTTCTTAAATCGACTCAAAAAGCTAGATTGATAAGGAATTATAAGTATACAGCTTNGGAATAATAAAATACTAAAAGAAAAATATTTCATAAATATCGTAATTATTTTTACATATTAATACAAAATTTTTAAAAATAAATGAGCCACTTAAAACTAAGATATTTCGACTTCTATGCCTTAATAAAATATGAACAACTTGTCTGATGAGACTTTTCTATCATCAATCAACATTTCTTCGTAATAATTATCTTTTTATTCCATGCTCTCTTGCTATAACGTGCTCTTCGTTGGAGTCAATGTTTGTAATGCTTTTAAGCATTTTCCAATTGTGCATAGAGCTTCTGTGAAGTATGCAACTGTGAATGAATGTGAAACTGTGAATGCCGGTGAATGACGGAAGAAACGGAGAGGGAAAGGAAATCAACCGCTAACTCCGAGCTCGCGTGAGTGGGTGTTCAACTACATAATAAAAAATCCTTTTATAAATGCTCGAAAACAATATAATAAGTACGTTTAATACAAGACATTAGGACCCCGCTTCAAACCGAATAATCATTTCGAAATACTTCGCTATTAACAAATAAATTCAGAACCATAATTCACGCTTCTTAAAGTGGGTAATTAGATCTGAATTTACCATAGCCGATTTAAACTATAGGAAAAGTATCTAATAGAAATTCAAAATTCATCTCACGAAAAATTTATTCGCAGCCTTTATATAACAGTAATCTTCTTCTGCTTTATTATACCTACCATTTATGAGTTCGCCTAATGATTTCCAAGATCAGTGATGATAATGAACTGGATTTTCATGGCCGAATACTCTTTATTGCAGTATCCCTCCATACCCATATCAGGAAAATTGTGCTTCCACTGTGATAGAGCCCGGCGCCGCTTCAACCAAAATCGAACTCTCTAACTATCCACTGCACTAAGCGATAGCGAGATAACAACAATATTTTTCACACTTGTTATTCCTTTGGGATTTTCGTTGGTTTTCAACCAACTAAGTTACCTTCCTATCCTTTATCCTAACAACAATATTATTGAAATATTGAGTATTAAAATATATGACTGAAAATCAGAATTTCGCAATAACAATTAATTTTTATTCAAGAGTGACAAGAAAAAGATTTGGCTTCCATCACCTTCAATGTCCAAACTGATACTAGAGAAAACTACTAGGCACCTAGGCGTGCATGCTCATAAAAAATAACTCCTCGATAATGATAGACGTGTCCCTCAGTGGACGTCAAACGTGAAAGCTTCACCTCACAAATCTTGACTAAAGTCATCAACTCTAGTACCACCGTCACCTCCTGCCACACATTATTTATGACAACGGAAAGGCAATAAATGAAAAATAAACAAATGAATACACCTTCACCCAACGAACACAAGCCGGGGGAAAGGGGCGCGATGACCGGGGGATGAGGATGAACGCAAAGGGACGAATGTTTGTGGTGTGGGAGTGCTTTCCACTCGCCGTAGGGCTTAATTTGTGATTTTCTGCTCTAGGGCGGAAATAAATCCACGTGGCGCCGCCGTAAAAATAAAATACATTTCCTCGTTCCATCTTTTTTTGACCCTTGCTCTTGCGACCTCAAGAGGCTTAGATGGAAAAGGCAATAAAAACGGGATAGCGGGTATGATATGAGATGGGGACCCAGTGCGGTTGAATTTCTGGGGTTAAGTAACTGTCGGTTTAATCCCGCATTACAGCATCTTTTTAGCGTCGCTTTCATTCCGAGTATATTTCCGTGCTTTTATGGTCGTCATCACGGGTCAAAATCGAAGCTATATTTGGATTGGTGTAATACGTGGCCATGAAAATTTTATGAGGGATATTTAGAATGATTCCTGTCATGTCTCGATTTAAAATCGTATAAATAAAATACTAAAAGGCATAAGAAAATGTTTTATGGTCTTAAGTCGGAGAAAGAACTCGGAATATTTCATACTGATCAGTCAAGAAAGCCTTTTAAGATCTAATGAGTGAGTAATGAACACAAAATGACTTAAAGCAGATGCAGTGATAAATTTATCCATGGTTCATACGATCATTGTACTCGTATTCATATTTCTTGCGGAAAAAAACAAAAATGTGAATCGAAGAATTTGATATTTTATAGATGAATGTTAAAACTCAATATGCATATTCGACATAATTCTTGCAATATGCAGAAAAAATAACTATTATAGATTATTTCCGGCTTTATTTAAATGTTCATAAAATTACCTGAATTGGATGGAGATGAATCAATTAATTTTTTCATAAAAAATTTAAATGTTGGTATTATTCGTATTGATTGGTATTAATGCAGTGCTAAATGAATTAACTATGGATTATAATGTTTTCCAAGGAAGAGAAAAAATTTATTTCTAATAAAAACTTCCCAAAATTTGAGCTTTAAAACAACATGGTTAGGTTTTTATAAAAAAATAATATTTATAACCGAATAATGGAGGATTAAACTTCATTATGAAATGAAAAATATGATAAAAATTTCATTATAAAATTAGTAACATTATCATCTATAATCATACTTTTTACAGTGTAATTTTCTTTAAATTTATGATTATACATTTCATATTTATAATGAGTATGTAAATTAAATTTCATTTCCTAAAAATTTTGCATAAGTTTGGGGTAACTTTACGCGTTGTTTTACAATTATAATACATTTTCACAGTATTTTTCTATCCTATTAAATGCTTTCTGTGTCGTAACGATACAAAATATACCAAGAGAATACAGAAAGAGGAAAACATTTAATCCTAAGAACATGAGATAGTTCTCCTGAGAGAGGACAATTCCTTTTGCCTTAATACGTCAACTAAAACGTAGAAGAGAAAATGAGATTAAAGCGGGCACAAATTTCGGCGAACAATGTGCGCTTTCCAGGTGGGAAAACTATCATTGGATTACGGAACTGGAGCAATTCTAATAAATCCAAGTGAAATCCGACGAAATTTTCCGTCACATATACCTCGGAGAAGAAAGCAGAGCACGTTTTCCAAGAGAAAGAAAAGCCTTTTGCAGTACGTAGTAGAAGACCTATCTACGACTACTTCTAAATCCACCCAACTAAGCGACTAAAACAAAATGAAAACCCGGCAAAAATATCCCACCTGAAGAGGATTTCATAGAAGCGCAATCTCATTTCGTAATTTAATTTCGAGGAAATGAAAGCGGTGGGATAGCTAGTACAAGAGAAAAAAATTTCACCTCCGTCATTTCCCATTATAATCCGAATATAAATAAGCCTAAACGGGAAATCTGAAGCAGGATATGAAAAATTTTACAGTAAAATCAGTAAAATTACTTCGTGTTTTTTATGAACCGCATCATTGAAAATATTACGCAAAGCAAGAGTCTGCGAATACTGCCGGAAAAAGTGCGATGCTGAATAATAACGTATAAATTTGTTTCTAATCTAGGATGACCTGGTACTTTCAGAATATTTTCTGGGATAGTTTCCCAAACTGTCCCGCGGAACACTGGAGTTCTACGAAAAGTTTGCAAGTGTTCCGCGAAAACTTAAGGAGATAGATAAGTCTAGTATGAAATTCAGTTCTGGATGAAGCTAAAACATGTACGGAAACCAGGGTCCTTTCAGAATGTAGGAAGATTATGCTATCAAAAAACCACCGAAACTTACTTGCATCATCTATTTATTACCAACATTTATCATTCGAAAAAAGTAACTTTGGTGTTCAGCTGACGTCTAGGAATGGATTGCTTCGTTAAAGGAAGGGTTTGGGAAACCCTGATTTGGAATATGTTTCGCTGGTTACGGCTTAGTCGGTATCCAGATTATTAAAAGTGCAAGTATATATCTGTTTTGTGAAAGAATAATAATTTACGATGCACCTACGTATTCTACTGATAAAAAACCATACTGAATGGGCAACTCCGTATTTGAAACCATAAATCTTTAATTAATCCGTACTTTGGTAGAAAAAAGGAGAAAAGTTACAAGATTGGTAGGCGTATTTCAGACTAGAAAAGGCGGTGATACTTGGGAAGAAGTGAAGAGCAGAATGGAAACACCAAGCTACATAGGGAAAGGTGATCACGAACTTAAATTAAAATTAAGGAAGCAAAGGACGAATGCAGCGAAATTTTCATTCATCAATAGAGGAATAAAAGAATGGAATAAGTTACCTGAAGGAGTGCTGAAACCCTTACCGAAAACTATTAAAGAATTTAAAAATAGATGTAAAAATTTAACAGTTATATAATTATTTTGTATATATGCATGTGAATTGCTTGTGTTTTAGACGACCATTTATTGGATGGAAATGGTTTATGTAAAATTGTGGTAAGGTACTTTAAAGGGATTTTAACTTGTATGATTTTGTATCTCACTGAAATATGATGTTGTATCTGACTATAATTTGTGAAATGGTAGTAAGTCTGGATGGGAATTATTTTTTGAAGGTGAAATTTTTTGAATGAGAAGTATTTTGTGAAATGGTAGCTTATATGATTTTTTAGTAAAATAATAGTTTAACTTGTATATTGTTACCACCGGACTAGTTGTCCATTTGTAACATTTGTACTTATAATAATAATAATAATAATAATGTATCGTAATGTGTGTGAAATAAAATTTTAAAAATACGGAAATACAGGGTACCATGATACTCTTCCAAACTAATTATTCTAACCAACACTTCGAATAATTCATCCTGCAAAAGCTTAAAAAACAAGAAGAAAGAATAGCGGTGACGAGAAAACTTCGCGGAGCGATGAATGCAAAAGCCGAACTGCTAACCGCCAAACGGAATTACGTTGGAATGAACCCAAAAACTTTCCTTCATCATTAACCTTTCCTCGGAAAATTACTCGCAAAGTAAAAAAATCTTGAAAATATGGCCTGTGAAGAGAAATGTCAGCGCCTCTACCTTCTCCGGAGAGTTCTTCGACCCTGGGAGAACGAACCCGCCTTTGTCCCATGACCCTGTTGCGTCCCATCCCTACGCTCTCTCGAGACCGGCGGAATCGATGAGTTTCAAAGTCCGCCGAATGAGGTAGGACTCTCTTTAAAGCAATTGATCCCCAGCTCTTGAGCCTTTGTAGCGGGAATGAATCGAAAAAAAATGCTTTCTGCTCGTCCGTGGAGACGAGGGAGGCGGCGACTCCATCTGGTGATGGATGAGCGAAGCTTTTTTTATTGCGCGGCGAACTTTTCTTCCGTGGTGCCCCCTTCGCGACATGAACGCCGAATGACCTGCTTCAGCGGAGCTGCACAATGCAGAGGGATGAGAGTGAGTAATGACCAGGATGACCGTAGCAGATCCGTTTTTTCTCTTCCAAAACGAATAACGGAGGAGCGATGGATAGAATTAGAACAGGAGACAGAAACCTAAGGGCGGAGGAATGGAAAGATGCACACAGTTAGCAGAAAAAAAGGAAGAGACGAAATAATTTATTTCCTTTCAAACCTGCTCTGCCAAGGCTTATCTACCTACTTCGACAAGGAAACGAACCACCGATTCAAACTTCGTTGCAAGCTAAGACAAAAATTTCTTTTAGTCTGTCGAAATATTTACAGGGGCAGGAGGGGTACAATAATCAATGCAATTATAATATTATATTAAATGCTGCTTCTGATAACCTACATTAAGTCGTTTTTAATACCAAATGGACACTTCGAGGAAAATTATGGAGATACGTGCTGCGATTTATCCCCTAGGGTTTAAGAAGATCAGTATGTTGCCGTTCTTCAAGTTATCCTGTCCCTCACCAATCCCTTCATGTCCTCATAATCCCTAATTGTAACACTTCACCAGCATCTCATTCTCCCGATTCAACTGAACACTTCCTTTTGAATTCTTTTCTTTAGTAAGTTATCGTGATTTAATGCGAGCCCGAAATAATTTCCTCCTTTCTATGAACATTTGCCATAGACTTCTAACCCTCTCTTCATGAAGTATTCTTTATTAGCTACTTGCTTAGTTAATTCTTTTAGCACCACAACTTCATTGTTGCCAATTCTTTCTTCACTGCAACTGAAATTCATTGTTTACGCACCGACAAGGAAAATACGCCGAACAGTGCATGACTCCTACTCTGAACGGCGAATAGCTAGCAGATGCAGATGTGCCTGTTCAATGGTTTATAATATCATTCGCATAAATAATTTCACAGGATAAGAATTAAAAAAGAAATAAAAGCACATGAACTTCTCCATAATTATGAGGCATGAAAGGCACCTTGATGAACATTGAATGAGTATTTCGGACCTTAATAACCAATAGCGAAAATATAACCAAAAACTATCACATGATTGGTGGTTTTTACGCCCTAAATGACATAAATTAAATTAGAATCAACCTTAGGCTTACATGCTGATTTAAATGAGCCATTATAAAACACCAGGAAATATCTCTCAGACGCACAGGAGTAATCACAGCTTTTAGCATGAAAAATACGCAGTTTTGAGCGAAAAAATACGATTACAATTCCCCAGGCAAATAACTCAATTTCTTCCTACGGAATTCCGGGAAATATACTCTGGCCGAAATGCGCTCATGCATAATAGATGGAGGAGAATTGCCCTTCGGCGGCGAGAGAAAGGATAAACTAAAACCGTATTAATATAAAGAAACATGATATGAACAACAATAATGGGAAAGTAAGGAGATGGAAGGCATTTAAACCTTTTATATAAGATATCTCAAGAGTATCCAGCGATTTGAAAATTTTTCCTGGCGTAAGACATTAATTTTATTGAATATACATAAAATGCAAGGGGTTAGAGAAGTTTCATCTGCTTTAGTAGGTCTTCTATATGTTCGGAATGACACTGCGAGAGGTAAAAGAGCGGTACGCGGGAGATGGAATTCACAATGGAAAGATTCAAACGATGGCTGGGGCCATTGCTCTCCCTTTGCTTTGCTCTTCCATACTTACTTCTATTCTTTTTGTTGTGGTGGAGGTAGAAAAAGACAAGAGAAGAAGTAGAGGAAACGACGTGAAGGCAGAGAGAGGAGAGATTGATTAACCTCTGCATCTGCATGAGATTGCAGCAACATGATCACCACTCTTTTATTCATGAAACGCAAAATGCTTCGCCAGCATTGTAGGTAATATTTCAATAAAGGTAGACGCTCTCTGAGCTAGCAGTCCCTGGCAATGGCTCTATTACCTGAAGTATCCGTGGCCCATAATATCACAGCTAGATTCTGAACAAATTTTCATTAAAACGAGTGGGTAGAAATAGAGTGGATAACCCACACAATTTACTGAACCATTCAGGAAGCAACGGATGAGATTTAAAATAAACAATGAAAAACAGCTTTTGAATAATTCATCTTCCAAGCGATGGTTTCCATGAGGGAAACGTGATGAAAAGAAAATCTTAATATACCTTTTTTTAATTTTTTATGTTCAATCACTATAATAAATTGTGATACATAATCATTAAAATTGATGGCTATATTAAGAGACTTTCTTAGCCGCAAAATCTTAATCTATTTCAAAGCAATGAGTGATGTGAATAATCTTCATTGTAAAATTACAATAGTATTAGAATTTGAAATTGAAACTTAACTAATACATAGAATTAATACATGAAAATCTGTGAGAAGTGTATTAAATGAGAGATTTAATATCTACAAAAAAAATCCGTGACGTTAAATGAGAAAAGTTTAGAGTGTAATTTTTTCCGAAACATGCGTAATATGCATCCAATAATAATAGATTTGTTCTGACGTAATCTGCAACAACTTACTTAAATAAGAATATGATTATTACATACTTGAGAAACTGATGAAGAACAATTGAGAATGTCCCATACCCGTTAAATCGAAGTGTAGTGATACATACTTCAGGGTATATCAGTTAAACATATTCAAATGCGTCTTAATTAAAGATTCGTGGTCTAAATGAAAATAAAATTTCTTCGGTTATTCACCGGGATGATGAAAATTTGAGTTTTTCCAAGTAAATTAACTAAAAAATAATTGACAAAAGGGTAAACGACCTAAGAGCTTCTAAGCCTTGCTCAAAGCGAATAGAAGCAACACTTCCAAGAGAACCTTTCCGGGCAATGCCACCGTCATAGGATTCGCTAAACAGCAATCTCGGGTGAAGATTCTCGAATGTCTCCAAGAGGGTCGCCCTTATAAGCCGAGTTGATAAGGAGGTGGAAGACGGAGGCTGTGCGAGAGACAGTGAGCAGAGGGAATAAGGATAGCGCCAGACGATTAGAGCGAGTAAATGGAGGTCCCAGATGACGACGTCCTCCCTAACGAATGTAAAGAGGATATGACACAGCGAGGAAAGTAGGCCAAAAAGAGGAAAATGAGATTCGTAGACGGATGGTCCGAGTGGAGGCAAAACGGGGAGCCTCGGGATCCTTTCCTTTCTGAAACATTTGTTCTCGTCAGGAAGGAAATATTTGAACGCCGCGTGACACGTGGTAAGGCTACAGTCCAAGCCAGTTGACAAAATATCCAGAGCTTTTGATAAATAAGCACCCATTTTTCACGGTGCAGAAAGGGATTACCACAAAAAATTATCTCACCCACGCAAATAAAAAGAACGCAAGAAAAAGGTGTGATATTATGCCTAAAAGATAAATATTTTTATGAAAAAGAAACATTATTTTACGACGGGATTATAACCGAATTAAAATTTGCTGTAGCTTATCTATCATTTTTTTAAATTATAGAAACAAAAATCTGATTTAGTACACATAACATTTTTCTGTGGTAGTCAGATTCTGAATTTTCTGTTTTACATTTCAATAAACATTAAGTTGTTACTTTAATAGTTTTCACTTTTACTAAAGCATATTTATCTGTTTTTTCTAATTAGATTAGAAAGATGACTAATGTAATGGGTAGTTGAATGCCATTAACATCGTTAACTTCTTTATTTTCTCCTATACTTCAATTTTTATAAAGAAACTTTTCAAAATTTTGAAATCCTAAGTGTTCCGGCCTAAGATTTTCCGGATTAAGAGAATCTTGCGCTAAAATGTTCAACACAATCGGTTGTCGTTTGCAGACACTAAGAGAATGGGCTTGTCGGTATTTTGGATGATACAATACCCAAAGCAAATTTCTTGCTCAGGCACCAATTGGACACTTAATCACCACTGCGGTTGTTTATGGAGATAAAGATGGTCTATGCTTCTCGGCTTCTCTTTATCGCGACTAAGTCTGAAGCAAAAACAGTCGCTGCTGCTGCCATAACTCACTCATTCACTCTCCAGACCAAAGCCAGACTAGAAACCGAATTCTTTTTATGAGAGATACTGTCGAGTCAATTTTCGAAGATTTATAGTTCTGTTCCAGATGATTCTTCGTTAAAAAAAGCGAATCGAAATACATTTTCACTTAATTCGCCGTTTGAGTTACATAAATAGCACTGTAGATAAAACCAAAATAAGGTGTGAGGTTAAGATGATAGACGTCTTTCAGTCAAATATAATACTCCTTGCATCAGAACACTTTCAAAGGTAAAGAAAAATGCTATAGAATGAATATGTCCAAGCGTGACTTTATGAAACTCAACGCATCTTAAACAAAAAGAAAAGTTACCACGTGTTCTTTCTCTTAACATGAAAATTGCTATGATTTAGCTGAAGATAACAAATACATATATCAACAAATATTTAATTATGCGTACTGAGCTAACCAAGCCAAACGTTCGTAAAAAATTCATACGATTGCAAGTGATAATGAGATATTTCGAGTCACAAAATTCTTGGCCATTCATTAGTAATTGAAACCATATAAGGAACCGGATAGGAGTAACCTATCTTATGACTGTTATGGATGAATAATCCATAACTATAAACTATGCTTATGGTTCCACCAATATTCTTGAATTGTCGTCTGTAAATTATCATATTTTGAGCGTGGACTTTTAATAATATTGACTTAAATTATTTATTAAATTTAACGAAAATACGTCAGTTAAAGTTATTACATGAAAACTTATTCATCGATTTTCGCTCAAAATTCTTAGATGACTTCACCAAAGTACACCATATGAATAAGACTTATTTTCTGATGACCTTCATTGGTTTTCAGATACATATGTAGTTTTGTTTAAGGTCGTTGATAAGTTCTGAGCAGTGCTTCCGACACAATACTCCCTGTCCGCAAATATATTTCGGCAACCGATCGAAAATATCGCAGAATCTTTTTTTTTAATCTCGCGGTATGTGTCCGGATCGATTCATAACGATGGAGCGACTAATGAATCCGAATCCGATTCCTTCCAATGTCTCATCCGCGCAAAGACAATGATTACCATTCATGAGCAACTCGGGACGGAGAGAGCGCCACCATCCGAAAATAACTGAATGAATGGTGTCCCTCACTGCCGACGAGATAGATAACTCCCATCGCCGCGGGGAACATGACGGACGGTCCAGAAAAATAAGAAAGTCTTTTCTCTTGAGTAATTTCCTAGCATCCCCTCCAGCGAAGAGTCGAGATTGCAGCAGACAGAAGAGGAATGCACGCGACCTCGGCGGTTTCGTATTTTTTCTCCATTCTAGATCCGGGCCACGTGTCTGGTAAATACCTCAGACTTAAGGGAGGGGAACGGGAAAAAGGGTCGGCTATGAAACTAAACCCTTTTTATGTGTCGCTTTATCTCACGGGCCCCTGACTCCTTTTCGGCTATTTCCTCCTTCTTAGCCTTATGATATATGGAGCACGAGATTTAGCCGCCTACCGCAGGAATTAACCATCTTTAATCGATGACAAATGTTTCAAGGCGTTATGATTAAAAGCTACACGAGCTGTAAAAATGCCTAATTTTTATCAGTCTTATTACGCCTTCGTTTTACGAATGAAGAATTTATAACTGGGGCGAGGAAGGAAAATTTTTCTCAAGTCTGGCTGTAAAATAATCAACCTGAAAGCAGGTTTGAACTTTAACCCCTCCACCATTAGTTAACCAAATCCATGCCGAGGGAGTGAGGCATATTCGACAAGATGAAGGGTGAGGTATGAAAGATTTAGTGCTTTCCTGGTGTATGCTGTGAAGGAAGTCTTCTCTGGTTTTTCACCAGGTCAGGTAAACTGTAGCCTACCCTATGAAGAGTGAGGTAGTTTTCCTTTGCTTTCATCACTGAGCTAAAATTATATGAGTGGAAAAGGCGAGAATGTTACAAGGATTATGTCTTTAAGCTGAAACCTACAACTGACCAACGAATGATTTCGCAAACATATATATTTTAATATATTTAATGACAACACTTGTACAAATCCAATCCAAATCCACTGGATTTGGACAAGTATTGTCATTAAATGTATTAAAATATATAAATCGTGAAATTCCATCATGTATCCATCGATACCATTCATTTGATTAACAAACATACTAAGAAATTTTAAATATTATGACTCCCACCAGGCTAGATGCCTATTTGTAGTCATAGAATGTAAACAAATAAATATTTTGGAAAAAAATCAGAACTATACAAAATAACGTTCCTATAAAACCTCTTATGCAGTTCCGGTGCTCCGGAGCGGTCTATTAACAGCCGGAAACAGTTGAAAATGTTCACTGGAGGAAGCTTATAATGAAGTACATCGTGTACGTAGCGTTCCCTCCGCGAATTTCGGATAACGGGGTACGGCAAGAACCTGCTAAATAATCCGCATACAATCCCAGTAATTAAATCAAAATTAAAAGTAATGAACAATACAGAACAAGGAGAAATCCCTTTCGTGTTCCTCGTGAAGGAGAAAAAAGTGTACTGCACATGAACGAGACGAGCCAATGCATAAATTAGGATGTGCCGCTCCGAGAAAATGGGAGTGAGTCACAGAATAGCACACACGTTGTTTAAGAACTTTTCCGCTCTCCGAGAAATTTCATTGCGGCGGAAATGCAAAGGAGGAAACGCTTGTCTCGTGAGTCACGAAAGATGATGGGAATTCCTCACAGAGGTCTCCTGTTTTCTTTACTTGAATTGAAGTATCCGGAGCAGATGTGAAGAATGGATCTGCCGAGAACAAAACTGATGAACAAAGAGCAAGGATGAGGAAATGATGATAATTTTCCTTTATTTGGGGATGAGTTAATCTTACGGCAAAAAATGTACTTAAGTTGAAAGACGGATTCTGTAAGTATAATGTGAAAAATGGCTACTTGAGTACAGCTCGCAGTAAAATTCCTCTATTCAATGTTCTCGAAAGTTTTTCTTTTAAATAAAAGCTTCTTACAGTAAATATCCTATCACCAGTTTCTTTATGAATCTAAATTTAAGAAAGTAGTAAATTAAGACCTAAGCTTAACTTTTTCTTAATTACGCTATTATTCATTCTGCTTTTCAGTCTCTACGGAGCCTGGATAACTATCAGTGGCCTCAAGATGTCAGAAGTTGAGGAAATTGAAGAAGTGAATGCACGCTTTTTAGTCTTTTACCCTATCCTTAAACAGTATAATGATGGAATACTTAGATTTTACTAGGAATTAAAAGGACTGCATCGAATTTAAATATAGTCAGTAAATATAGCTATTAAATTTTTTTAAGAGAGGAAAATAATTAATTTAAATCTTCACAGGCTCACTGATGGAAAAAACAACTGTAGAACGTCCAAAAGTAATTCTTTTTGTAGTTCCCATAGATTTACTACCAACTGATAGTAACCCTAGAGAATATGGTATCAAGAAACCAACTCACATTCGTGAAATTTTTTAATGATTACATGGCTGCGATAAGCCTTCCTTCTAATGTAATGTAGAAACAAGGAAACAAATTTCTTTCTAAGGAGATACCTAACAAGTATTAAATTGTACAATGATGGTTTACAGATGTCCTGCTGAGGATAGTGCTTAATTATTTAAATTAACGCTGCTATTCGGCCTTCTGGCCACGTGGCAACGCTCAAAGTACGTAAGTTCTTAGCCAAAGAAAATCCAATAGACAACATATTTTTTATAAACACCTTCATTGTTACAGTTGACGCTTTAAAGCAGGAATAATGCATAATCATCAAAAAACGTTTTGAAATGTTCACTCATTGAATGGAAATTGATCTTCAAACGCCGCCCGTTCGTAGTATAGCACTACGACTACAAATAGAAGAGATAAAATTCCGTTCCACCTGGCATCTGAGACGGTGGCACTGCATTTTTAACATTCCGTTTCTATGATTCAACCGAGCGGGATATTTCATAACAAAGCTGAGAAGTAAATGGAATCAGAGGAATGGAATGCTGGCTGCAAACAATAAAAAACTGATAAGAAGATAATTGGATAATTAGGAAACGACTTGCTGAGTGAAACAAAGAACTTTTCAAGAGCGCCGATGAAACAATGCACATCATCTTGCTACGGGAAATATTCCTTCTGCAGTACAATAAAGAACAAACTTGCTGTTGGCGCGAAGCTAAATATAAATATAACCTCAAGACAGGAAATGCAATTGGAACCCGCGAGACTTCGAAATACCGTTTCTCTAAGATGACGCACCGTGACCTATAAAACGGGTCATTCTTTGTTTATATTGAAAATGAGACACTATATTATACAAATAAAACAATAATTTAAAGTAACAGATCTATTTAAATAAACACACACAATTTTTACACGACACAAAGGAATAAATAAATTAACAAATTTAATGAATTAGGATTAAATATTAACCTATGTTCATTCATAATATTCGAATTTAGTTGTTTTGCTTATCTTTGACTACACTTACATTTTTCTTCAAATTCACAAGAAAGTGACGCCGTTTAAGAGCAATAAATTGATTTTCTTAACAAAAGAATTATTTTCCAGTAACAAAATTATATTATTTTGAAGCCATTGTTTAATTGTTTATCAATGAGCATGCTTGTCTCCATTTCTATTTATATAGTTCTACTATTTCTACAATCTCACTACGCGTTAAACTACATGTACCTTAAACAAATTCATTGTAACTTTAAATTGACCAATTATAAAGAATAGGCTTTTGATTTGGATATAAATTAACGTTGACAGAAAAAATTATCATTAATAAAAAAAGGAATTATCGAACTTCAATTCTGCTTCGCATCTTTTACATTTCCTCTTAAATTAATTTAAAAATAAGATCTTAAGATAAAAATGAGTCTTCGAAGTGGCGCTTTGATATTTAATAAAAAATTACTTTTGATTTCTGCATACTCATTACTCATAAAGAGACAAGTAAGGATTGTAAAGATGGCAAACAGCATTTGAATTCCCAGGAAGTGATGTGGAACTTTTTGGCTGAATGAATGAGGACGGAACTACGTCGCATAGAAGAGGGAACAAAAAGAAAGGAGGGATCGGAAATGAAGGTAGGAAATAAGAAGGGGAAAAGAAAAAAATTACAACTCTCCTTCCGAGAGAATGGGATTCAATGAAGGAATACAGAACAAAGAGGGCGTGCACTCATTCAATCGCCGGAATGACTCGAGGAAATTAAAGAAAAAAATCAAGATGGAAAAGTTCCTTTTGTGGGAGGGGGGGAGAGAGTGCATTGGATTGGTCCAAGGTTATTTGAGTGACAATGGAGGGATTGATTCTTTTACTTCATGAAGAAAGGCAGAAGTAAACCAAGGGGAGGGAACTACCGGAGTTCGGCAGATGTTATTTTTGGATATTTTTTAAGGGAAGAAATTGGAGTAAGTGACAATGAAGATGTGAATTTTAAACTACGGCAAAAAGCAGCCTTGGAAGCCAAAAGGGGTATATGTAAGGGCTAGGTATGTCGATGAATGAAAAAATGAAGAAAAATGAGTGCTAAAACCTCTTGCCTACTATCCGTTTTCGTCGCACGCACGAGCGTGGAAACGGATAATAAGAATAATTTAGTTTTTCTTATTATTTTAAGGACAACTCCCCTTACAAGAGAGATTTACATATACTAGGACCATAATCCGTTCACGAATAGGCACAAATAAATTTCCAACCACGTGATCAATCAACTAACGTAATTTCTTTGGTGGTACGCTCTAATTTCGTACTACTTTTGAATCTTGGAAAATTAGACCGTTCAATCATTTGGAATGAAGTATTTAAATTATATTTAAATAAAGAAATCGTTTGTTTGTTTTTATAATTAAAAACTAACCTTTTGTTCTTTAGGTTACGGTTCTTGAGGCTAAGAAGTTACTCGAGAGAATTCTAAATATGAGCCTTTTTAACTACTTCTTCGGTCAACTTAAAGATACGAAAACTTAAATTTACATTAGTTATACTGGTAAAGATCGTTAAGAAGATGCAGAATCAAAGTGAACAATTATAGTTGATAAATTATTAACGTTTCTGAGAGCTGTGTAGGTTATAACACTTTATGTTGCCTGTAAATTATGTCAGCACGAACTTCAGAGATAATTCACTAAATAAAAATGCATTTACACTATAATTTATAATTATTATTAGAAAAATTCAGATAAAAGCTGCACTTTATTATTTATTCTTACACGTGTACATACAACATGTATTTACCGGCACGAAAGGGTTAAATTGGTTTTGGATTTTTCAGGTTTCATGACACACAGCGGCCACAAGAAAATTTTCCACCTTACTTACTCCAGAACTATCGACATTACAGCGACAGTTACCAATATTCACCAAAACTACCCCAAAGCAGAATACTATTACTTTTTATAAGATTTAAAATTTCCAGTTAAGAGCTTGAAGAGATATTCAGGTAACTTAATTCCGAAAAAGCTCTCTTCAGTAATGAACATTCTGTGATATATACTCAATCGTTGTAAGGTAATTACGACTCCTTTGACGAAACAGTTTAAAATAGAAACGTCTGAAATTTTGAGAATAATTGTTTAAAAAAGGAAGATAGCAGGAGACATTTTATTCTGGTAAGTATCCTCCTTAGAATAGTAGTATGACAGAAAGCGTAAATGCTTCGATTTAAGAAAAACCATAACCCTGAAATTCCTAACCAAGGCGAAATACGCTAAGGAAAACAAACGTGACGGGGGAACATGATACACAGGAGGAAACGCAAGTTCCGGTTGCTTTTTAAGACGGCCTTTTTCACGCCCACGCACACATCCTCGAAAATAGAAAAAAATCTAGCACTTCGTGATACATGATATAGCTTCGCGTTCCACTTTTCTTTCGGAACGCACAAAGAAACAAAAAACTGAATATTTCGAGACGCCACTCGCAGTAGAGAGGGGGAGAGCAAAAACTGACATTCTCTCCTCGCAATTTTTCGGACGAGGGCTTTAGATGGGTATATTAGAATAAAAAGTGGAGGGGTTGAGTGATTTCGTCTCTTGAGAGCGTTCGACACGCACTTGAGAAGAGCGTGATAAAGAGGCGAGAAAAAAGGCGGCGGCACAAGGAGAATAAAATGTGTTATATTTTGAGACTCGGGACGTCCCTTTGGATATATTCCCTCCTAAAGAAGGGGATTTAGATGGAAAGTGAATCAGAGGATACGTACGTTTACAAATCTACGGATACTACCACGGATAAAAATGATTCAAGATACATACATGAATTGCATACTGATCAGCTGAAGGTTTTTCTTTCTAACGTTGAATCATTTTTGACGTTCAGAGAACAGTTGATGATTTTAAGAAAACTGTACTCCAGTGAAGTAAGTTACATATGTTTAAGACATATTTTGCGAGGAATCCAACAAAAAACACGAAAATATAATGAAAAAGAACTATAATGGTTCTCACACAAATACCTTCTTTTTTCCTGGTGATGTCAATGTTAGCGAAGCTGACCGAAATCAAACGCATCCTGCATTGGAATTTGTAATTGAAATTAAACTCAACTATATCCTGGTGAAACTCTACTAAACATGAATATTGTAAGAGTCGAATCTGATGCATCTGAAGGAAAAATAATTATTTTCTTTCTAATTTGGAGTTGTTTTACTAGGTTACGCAGTTTATATAAAATAAGAGCGGCATGTTTCCGGTTGGATTTGAGGTGAAGTAGAAAAGATGGGCGAAAGTGGCTACGTAGACAGGAATTCAAATCCCTTAATTTTTGGATAAAAATTTTTGAATATCCAGAGGAGTATCGAGTATTGTAGAAGTGTAAATGTGCTATGAAAGCGAGAATTACTCAAGTAGTATAACTAAATATGTTGTTCTAAAGCGATTTACCTGTATTGGTTGATTAACTGATTTCCTCAGGACCTCGACGACATTTGGGTCTTTTATAAAGGGGTCGAAGAGGTTAGAAGTTTTTGTCCTTAACCCTTGAACTGCTCCCATAGTATATTGACGATATTGGCCTTTTTTCTTTTTTTCGCGATATATGGCCTCCTTTACCTGCACATCCTTGGTAAGCCATAAGAATATGAAACTAAATAAATGATTTCTCCCAGATAGCCAAGTGGGCAACGCGTTCGACTTTGGTGAAAGCGGCCCCGGGTTCGATTCCCGGTGGGGGCTCACGTGCGAAAGCACTTTTAAAAATACTACTGCTACAAATGATTTCCACACCTTTCAACGAAAAATAGTCTAATTACAGCTAAAAAATCTGCTAATCTTATAAACAAGTTATATACATGTGATAGAAAAAATTTCGAAACTTTGCGCAGTATAAGGGTTAAAGGCGCATATAATTCGTAGAATTCGAAAAGAGATAATTCCTTGCGTAGCGCAGGAACAGGTGACGACTTTGGTCTTGACAAAGTGATGTTTAAAATAAAAAGTAGGGATTTCAAAGGATGGGGTGGGAAGAATGAGATAGTTTGGATGGAGTAGCGGTAGCAAGGGAAGCGATAAGAAAGTCGTCAAGAAGAGGAACCCGCGACCAAATCTCAATTTACGCTTTTAAAATCTTGACAGTTAGCTCTCTGCTTTGCACTTGTTTTCGCTTCTCTCTCTCTTATAATTTGTTTTCGGCTCCTGCTTTATTTCAAACGATTCATGCTTTTTATTTCCATTCAAATGCTATTTGATCAAGGCATCTTATCATAAGGATTTGCGATTTCGTTCTTAATGTCTTGTTACTACCAAAAGAAAATTTATTTCGTCTATGCTAGCAGTGGTGTTTCATTACGTTCCCGGTCATAAATACATTTTATAGATTTTTAATAGACCCAAATATTTGCCCAAAAAAGACTGCCAATCTCGGTGGCGCAGGTATTAGCCTGCTAGCTTAGAATCGTCAAAGTCACGGATCCGAATCCTAGCTAGGGCATGGTTATTTACGTAATTTGAAAAATGTTAATCGTAAGAATGGTTTCCTAAGTAAGAAAGTTCCACCTTTAGGTAGGTCTATTTGCCATAATATTTCCTTCTTTCATTTTTTGGTAACATTTCCTATTATGCCATCTAACATCTGTTATCTTTGTCTTCCACTCTAAAGGCTACGAAAAAATACAGCGTCATTATCGTGTTACCACATACTAAACGTGCTAGAAAGATCTGTTGCGAGCGATACCATAATTTATAGCCGGTCAACATGGCAGGATCTTGCGAAGAAAAAAAAAATGTAAGCTTTAAGGGAACAGTATCATTTACTTTTCCTCCGACTCCTATACTCAAAAGTGTTCCCAATGTAGAGCTCAGTCAGGTAATAATACATTTATAGCAAAATAGGACGAGTTGAAACAGAAGCCAATTCTCTACGTGGCGTTCTGTGAATTCCTAGCTTACTTTCCAGCTCAATTCAAATCTCTCAGTGCAACGGTCTTTTCGGCGCTCGAAAAATTTAGCGTGAAGCCCCGTCGTTCGGCTTTAGGGCAGTCTGCGAGGCAGAATACTAAAGGGAGGTTCTTTCTTCTTCTCTTGTGGATGCTAAAATGTGCCATTTGGGGTCCTCGACTCTCAAGAGAAAGAACGCCTCCTCCTACTTTCCACTTGGGAGAATAGAATCCTCTCTGGAAAAAGGATTTCACAAACGAGTTTTCTGACGACGACGTTGGAGTAAAGAGAGGACTTAAACAGCTGAAGAAACAAAGCGGAAACTGAAGAAAGAGGGCCGAAACGCATGGAATTTAACAAGTATAAAATACTTATATCTCAACGAATTCAGAATTTACATTTTCTGAGAATCTGAAATGCTTCACTGCCTGCGAATCTAAAATAAAAATTTTTCAAAGTGAAATGAAGCTTAGAGATACGAATGATTCTTATGACAATGGTTGTGATTTACACTTCAAAATAGCTTAAAATGGTTTACAATAAAGCTACAATAAAGCACCACCCTCTTTGGTATCTTTAATAAAAACGCCTTTGTATTCAAAACGGCATCATCAATGAACTAAAATATGCAAAGTTAGAGTGGGAATGATAAAAAAACCCACTAAAAACTTCAAAGAAACCAAAAAATATGACTCTCGAAGGAAGATATCGTGAAACGTAATAGGAGAATGAAATGGGAAGGAAGCAGCCACCAATGCTTCTTTGCAGATGATAAATTTAATTACATTGTATACTTCAATAAGATACGTTGAAGTTAAGATGATGAAGTTGGATTCGAGAAGTCCATCCTTAAGATTTTTCTAACTTGATTTTATCAATAAAATTTTACCATAGCCGTTTAGCGATCTCGATTGTAACATTTACATTATGAAGAAATTCGACACAACACATATCCCAAACCCGATCATAGTAGATTCTCAAACATCCGGAAGTAAATAAATATATCTTTAATGATGACCTTTCCGGCGTGATCTCAGGGACTTACTCTTAATCTAACACAATGCGCAAGCTAAATCTTCATAAAAAGTAAATTGCAGGCTACATATGTGAACCTATAAGGAGTCTGATTCTTATCATTCACTCACAATAAGTGAAAACATAAGCCACTTATACCATTTTTAATTTCCTTCTTCCGTTAAGACTGACTTTATATTGAAATCGTACATATTTGCGCAAAACTCTATTGACCTACAACACATGAGGCAAAGGGGACGACAAATGCTAAATCCTAGATGCTCGAATAGTGCGGTTGAAGGGTTAAACTACGCACGGTTTATTTCCCACACAACGATATGTCTTCTTCAGCATTTCCCTCATTGACAGTAAAATCTCAGCCCGCAATGTACCCTTGATGACACATCGTGTCCATGAAAACAGGCTAGGAATGGAAACCGCCTGGGAAGAGAGGGAAGAAGCTAGGAATTCTTGGGAGATGATACGTTTCTATGGGGAACATCCCCGGCAATCCTCTCGACTCCATTTGCACGTACGACTCCCATTGACCCGCAAACGCAATTGAATCGAGGTAGGATTTGGGAGACGTTCGAACACTAACTAAAGTCCTCTAACGATCGAGAAGGGTCAGCACGGACATAATCCTAACACCCTATTGGTGCAAAAGGAGGGGAAGATGGAATGCATGGGACGAAGGGAGGAAAGGAGAGGTAAGAGGAGAGTAATACCAAACAAGTACTCCCGAAGGAGCTGATTTTAGGAAAATATTTTACCAAAAGAAGACTAGAAGTAGAATATACTATACTACTAATAGACTAAACTAGAATATTCATAACACTGAGAAAAGTAAAGACAAAGATAGCTAACTCATTTCTATCTCACAATAAGAGTGTGTTTTCGTATTCGTAGATGGATTTAGAATAAAAATAAACAATGGAAACTATACTAGAAACTTCTGAGCATACGACGATAAAAAAAAGCTATAAGATCATGAATGACGAATTATTTGGTTAAAGAGGAAACCTTACAGGGACTAAATGCGACTATGAGAGAGCTGGAGGGGAAGACTAACTTTATTTTTATTGATTCTTCGTTTTCACAGCAAAAAAAACTGGGATTAATGTTTTGCAACTGAAGAAGCTAGTACTCTGTAATCAGAACTGTTTAGTTAAACCTTTTTCGCCGCTGATAGATAACAAATTAACTTTTAAGCGGAGTTTTATAACAACAAGTAGGTTGAGGATAACTGTAAAAAGGAATTCAATAAAATAGCTTTTATTGATTACCAAATAAGAAAACTTGAATCCGGGAGTGCTATTTTTTTCCCTGATGTTATAAATTTTATTGGAAAACTAGGTTCACCGCATGTTAAGACGCTGATGCTTGCAACCAGACTTAGACTGTTTTTGCATCAATCGACGAAAGAGATCTGTTTATATGCCCTCTTCCACATAATTTTAAGGATACAGGAATGAAATCGCGGCATTTTATAAAGAATCTTGAAGGAATATTAAAAAAAGCCGTACAAGTATGTGTGATCAAACAGTTCTCGAGATGAATGTCCCATCCCTGAGTGACAATCAATTACAATAAGTTAAAATCTCGTTCGGTAACGGGTGATGTACATTGCAATGAACGTCCAATTTCATTTTTCAATCAATTTAAACTGGAAATGTGTAAAAAAGACTCGAAACGAATGAAACGTTCTGTTCATTAACATGCGTGTGCTACCAAGGATAGAAAATGTACGTCAATATGTATAACTCGGCATAATCAACTTTCTTTCGTGAAATATTATGATATCTTATATTTTAAAGAAGTATTTCAATATAGTCCAACAGTTAATGGAAAACAGTAAATAAGAGAGTTAATTACATAGAAAGGGCCATTTTCAGCGGAGATTTCAGCAGCTTAGTTTTTTTAGATGAAAAAACAGATGGAAACCTTTAAGATAGTAAGTATAGAGCGCAACAAAATAATCCTAACGAAATAATCGTGGAGACAAAATATCATTGGGGAACACTGTAAAGTCTAAAAAAGAATCAAAAAATTCAATCACTTTCGCTTTTAACGAAAATAACAATAACAATGCTATTTATTCAACATTATTTTTATACATTAATCCAAATAGAGTAAAGTATTTACATTAAAACGTATTGTATACTTTTCCCTTGTAATTTATGTCAAATTTATGCATTTTTGTGTCAACTATTTACGCCCATATATCAGCAAGTTGAGTACCAGTAAATAAATGATGGAATAATAATAATGTCTTTTTTTAAGGGCGATATTGAGATGTATTAGTCTCTTCTTACATCTAACCCTTAGTCATTGTAGATAGAATGAAAGAGGTATTCGGAATTGAGCCAAAGAAAAGCAATAATAGAAGGTACTATCATGAGGGTTTGAAAAAAACCTAAGTAAAATACATAAAATTCGTAACGTACTACCAACAATATAAAATAAATTCAATATTCAATTACAAAAATATTTTAATTTAAGAAAATAGGAAAACACAACCGAAAAAGCATGTATTAAGTTGACTAATATTAGAAATGGGAAATAATTCCGCGAATAAATTCATAGAATATTTGAGAAATGAAATTAAAAAGTTAAATCTATATTATTTAGTAAATCTTTGCTAGGGCACTCTTAATTAAAAACTGTGTTGCGGAAATGAGTTTCCCGAAAAAATGGCAAATCAGTAATAATTTAACAGAAAAACTCAATTCTTCGCCCACTGTATTTCCGATTTTCCAATTAACTTTTTCGTATTCGTAATTGAATAAGAAATTACGGAAATGCCACATGAAAACGCTTCACGTACTCCATCACAACGCTGCGTAAACCAAAACCGCGAGAAACAAAGGAAACTCGGAACAATAGGAAAAAGAATTTAATAACCCAGAAAATTGCTCAGACGAGGGAAAATTACGCGACTTAAGCGTGGGGAAAAAAGCGTTTTCACATGCATACGATCATTAAAGGAAAAGAAGTGACCAAACGATCTTTCATAATTCACGGAATACATTTGCCGCCATATCCCTCACCGGAAAATAAAGTCAAACAATAAAAGCCGACGAGAAATAAAAACAAAACAGCGGAGGGCCGAAATGCGCAGTTGCCTCAATATGCGCCCTCCGGCGAGAGCATAAAACAATGTTATGTTGTAATGATAACTGGAGTATAAACACACTGAAATGCGGAAGCGCGTGGAATGAGGAAGGAAGAGAAATAGCGGAGGAAAAGAAGGGTAACGGACAAAGTAATGGGGCATGAGAGAAATGTTTAATAGACACTCAACGCAAAAGACTGCTTCCCTATGAAAACAATAAGGGTTTATACCTCGATCATAATCTTAGATTACCGCTTCTTTTATTAATACATATATTATTTTTCGGAAGGAAACGAAATCAAACAGGAAATTGCCACGTATCTGATGTTTGCGAATCCATTAAGACAAATTTTATCTGACGAGAAGTTTTAAATTTGAAATATACATATTTTAGGATATCAAGACATTGCACGTTCCGATAGCCTGTTCTATCCACTCGTGACGGCAAAGAGGCAAAATTTGGGAAATACTTTGGTAAACTTTTAGTTATTTAAATAATAAGATTTACTCGTGCAATCGGAATTTTTATAGTGGAAAATGTTAATCGAATCACCTTTGTCTCGTCGGTTTTAGAATCAACTTCGACGCCTGCATATGACGTGACGTCCAAAAACAGAGAGCAGCCATTTATTAATGATTATTCACTTTGAAATCGAAACGAAAAAATTACCCGGAAATTTGAGATCTGAATTTTAAATTCATATTGAAGAGAATTTAATAAAAGGACCCGACATAAAGAGAAAAATCTTTCAAAAATTTTATTTGAGTTTCTAACCCCACCAAATTGATTTTAACGTGGAATACAATAAGCTACAAACATCTGCAGTCAAATTCATACGTTACTCTTCTTCTTCGAGGTAAATATAACATCTCAAAAAAACGCAAAATAATACACATAATAACGAACTACAGCAATTCTAATAATCATCATAATTGCTAATGAACGATGAATTTAGGAAAACAAGGCGTTTCAATGCTAAAATACATTTGAGACTTAATTAACGTATCGCCGGTCATCCTTCAAAATGCCAGACTTAACATCGCAGTCGAACTTTTCCGGTCTTTGAGCACCGCGTACATCGAAAAGTCTGAAGGAAAAGAAAAGAGAAAAACTTCAGAGGACGAGTAAAAGGGTATATCCAGTCGACGGCATGTGTGCTTGCGAGTGCGTAAGGGATCGGAAGAGACACGCTAAGCAATAACATGAGACGTAATTTAGAACGCAGAGAGGGGAAAAGTAAGAGTACGGTGGGAATGCAAATGTAGAGAAAGGGGTGTCAGTGGCAGGTCAGCGGGGGGAATAGGTCGGAATTTATGCTATGACTTTCTAGAGGAAGGGGTAAAAGGTATCAAGTGATGCCGGGGGAGGATGCTTCCCCGGGAAAAGGGGATTTAAGAGAGACTTCACGAGGGGAAAGGGTCGAATGTTTGGGGAAGGGTTGATGTGTGGAGGGTTAAAAGCGGGGATAGAAAAAGAAATGGTTTCCTGGGCGAAATATGCGGAAGTTAGTCGTAAAACAAGACAGAAAAAAAATTATCATAAAAGAAAGAAGAAAAGGATGTACAAGGCAATTGTAAATATTTGGTTCATATTCTAAGGCAAATCGCACGAGTAGAAAAGAGCAATTTAGCTTATGTGCAATTCAGGGAAAAACTTACTATTTTTTGTAAAATAATGATTTCGTAATTATTCATCATTATAGGTGACTGTCTAAAAAGCAAACATTAACATGGATAAAACTCTAATGGTAACGGTGGTTAGGAAAAATTTTTTTGTCAAATGGGTCCGTCGAATGTCTTTCAATTTTTACAAAGAAAAATACTGCGCATTTATTATCAGTTCTTCATATTCGTGATACAATAATACTTCTTTTGGATTAGAAATAATTTACTCTTACACAACCCCAGAACTACATAGGAGTTACGTTCGCAATCGTTTTAAATATTAATTTAATAGAGATACCAGAAGATTTTCATTAATCCCTAATTAAATTTCTGTATATAAGTATACATTTAAAATGTTATTTTAAAAATAACTCCTTATATTTGTGAAATCACAAGATTTTAAGGAATTGCAGAGAAAAATTTGCAGACCATAAAATTCTCAACCAACAAAGAGTTTAGAACCACTGCATTAATATTGATGTAGATCTTTCTCGAAAGTAAACAGCCACCGACATACCCTTATTTTCATTAATTTTAAAGTACGAGCATTCTCCTCTCAGAGGAACTAGCTTCTCCCTATATAATCCAAATTCGTAATAAATTCATCACGAAAGTAAAGCGGGACTACTCAAGGTATCCTCATCACATGTAGTCCATATACCAAGTAATTAATATCGCGCGCTGCTTACAGTTAAAATTTAGAACCACCAGTTAGCTGTGAAGAATTTCTCTTTCAAAAAAAGATTCGCCATTTCGTTGCGCTGTTTACTGACTTTAGTTCTAGTATTGCGTTGCTTCTGGAAAGACGAAATATTACGTATAACCGACTGAATGTATAGTTTTGTTATTTCATCAAGAAGATAAATGTTTATGGATATATTACATTTATTTATATTTTTTCTTGTGTTTTGACTTCAATAAAATATCTATAGAGTTAAGATGTTGTATTTCTCGATCAAATTGTACGTAAATCTGCGAACTACCGGTAAACCGCACACTTTGATACAGAATTAATACACCTTTACACAAGATATAAAGGAAATCGAAGTTAGCAGTTAAATATTGGCTATAGACGCCAAAGAATTTGAAGTTGATGTTCGTACTTCTTACCCTTCTCCGAAACGGTTAATTTGCTTACAGACAGACGACCATCGACTCTTCGCAAAACGGCATCCCATGGACCGACCAATCGATTATCTCCCGCGTCCAGAGAGCAAAGGGATATTAAAACGAGGCTCACAGGGGAATTCTTGGAATGGGGAGAGAAAGCGATTTCGCTACTTTGAAGGTATGATATTAAAACGTTGAATGGCAGACGAGGGAGATGACCGAGTACTGTGAACCGCGCTTGAATTTTTCAATGTGGGTTTTTGACGCAGGACGGCGTCGTCCTTTTTTACGAAGACCTTAACGATCGACTTCCAGTTATTTCCTACAGCGGAGGGCAGTTTAAAGCGAGAATGATAAATATTTATCGGGAGGGAAATATCCATTACTGAAATATATGGAACGATTTCCTGCTTTACCGCTACATTTCCTGCAATCTACAGAAACTTCGGCGGGATGCTCGTGGGTCATTCTTTAGAGAGGTCATCGACCGGTTCCCTTGCATGATTTAACGATGGCATCGGAAGACTGCGGCGAAGTAATTAAAGCGGACAATTTATTTAAACGGCGAGGAACGAATTAAGACCTCGGAAAAAAGAGATATCGAAGTTAACCCGAATGGTACGCTTAATAGGGCTTCCGGCCAGCCAAGAGGGCAAAATGTTCGACTTCGGTGAAAGCGGTCCCGGGTTCGATTCCCGGTAGGGACTTAATGTGTGAAATGACCTTGGCAGTCGAAACACTTTTAACAATACTACTACGACTACGATACACTTAATCCTATGTTTCCATTGTTAGAAAGTTGTTTGCTAGTAATGAAGGAAATGCGTTGCACTCAGTAACTTAATTTGAGACTAATTAGCACAAGGGAGTTAAACCAACTTAGCAATAATTTCCAAACATTTCCAGCAATCGATTTTAGGCTTCACTGCTTTAACATTAGCTAATTGGCAATTATAAACTGCTTAATAAATACTTATCACGAGAGGAAGTCATACCTTACGCGATAATGTTCTTGATTTTATTGTCAATCTAATTTCTTAATCTCCAAGAAGGATTTTCCGCATAAATGAGTTGCAATTCCATCAAATAAGCTCAAAGACTTCCTTACAGTGCAAAACGAAGACATTAATACAGATATACCGCAAGGTCTCAGTGTAACGTAAGTCTATGGGGTGAGAAAGCATAGTGATATTAATATCATCGATTAATCTCTAGAACCAATCATGCATCTACAGCAGTAAAATAAAAATACAATTCTGAAGAAGAGTACCTATTTTTTTGAGGACAAGACAACTTTCATCGAAAGTTACATCGATCTTAAAAACCTTAATTATACATCTTAATTGCATCCTTCATGGAATGAATAAGAAAAATACACATCCCGATTTGGATACGGGTATCATTTTCCTTTGACCGCGAAAGAAAGTAAATGATCTTAATTACACGATTTGAGAACGAAGAAAGAAGAAAACGAAGAACTAAAGTCACTCGTTATGATGCAAAACGTCGGATGAGATTGCACTGTTACTGATCTGAGAATAATGCAAAAGAGCTCGGTGCAATTTTGTGGATCATTTAACATCAAATGCCAGTTAAGCCGAAAAAGAAGATAAAGGTTTCGAAGGTCATTATGTGTGGTTTCAGTCGTTTACTAATGGGTTCCTTGCAATGAGAGCGGTAATAATTTCGTCTCCATGATCGCGACAAAGCAATAGTACGTAAGCAATTTCTTCAAACAAATACAGCTTATTTCCTATTAGAAAAATATTTCAAATGGTGCAAAATCATAAAATGTAAAACAAATAAGAAAGAGATAGGGAATGCCTGATTCAATAACTAACAAACTATTATAGAAGTATTTGACGTTTTAATTCGAGAACTTCCGATCGAAATATTTAGAGATGACTAGGATATTACACATCATCCCTTCGTACTATTACACAGAGAAAGAAAAATTCGACTTTTTAAAATTTTATCGTTGTAAGGAAACACGAATATCGTTCACAAAAATGTAAGACTGCGTGCAAGTTCTAATACAGTCCGACTCCTATAATTTTCTATCTTCCACAGTGACTTTTATCTTTAATAATTACTTCGAATCAACAAATAATACATACATGATGCCATTTCTGAATCATCAGTTTCTCATTTTCAAGACGATAGAGAATAGAAGAATTTTATTGCGATGCAACTTCAGACTTAATTAATTTTTTGTCAAAATACTGATGCTGCATCGGATAATTATAACATTCTGAATTAAACGTAACCGAAATTAAAGCAAATATTTTAAGATATTTTCGTTTACATAGTTGAGTGAAATAGACAGATTTCTGATAAACCAAAGTACTCCCTCCAACTCAGATGAAAACAGCCTCGTAATTCTGAATCACAGGTTGCAGTAGAAATCCGATCAGCGATTCGAGAAATACTGCCGTAATGATCGATCTAATGATTCGCGAGAATTACTTCACTTCTGCTCGCTGAATTTATCATCTCTGCCTGCCTTATTTTTCGATCTCATCGATCTTTTAGAGTACGTCATCCGAAAAAAAGACGCGATGATACGACCGAAATAAAGATGCCACACATCAAACGATTGGAAGACGTGAATAAAAGATGCGTATTAAAGCGATGGAGTTGCGCGAATTTCCGCAGCTAATGAATCCTCCCATCTCTTTCGCAACGTATCGATTCATATCGGGCGCATCTCCGATCGGAACACGATCTTATTTACTGAGGTTGCTTTATCACGCTCATTAACTTCTTACCGCAACCGCAGCGTTTGATCGAGCGCGAAGGGTAAAAATTAACGAAATAACGCTCCGATCAAACATTTACGTTCGCGGAGATTAATTGCTGTGGTGGGGAAAATGATAAAAGTAAATACAAATAACCATCGGGGAAATAAATCTCCACCCGTGTGAGGAAGTCGGAAATTGAAAAATATACATTACAAATATTGAATAATCACGCTCGTAAATGAAGATAAATTCGAACGACAAGCTTTAACCGTGAAAATTCTGGTTCAAAACCTACAATTAACCGAGGGAAACCTATTAAAAGAGTCCAGTTACAAGAACACGCCAACATCGGCGGTAAAACCTCTTGAAACTAGGCATCAAAACCAATTAGTTTTTTTAACATTAGTAATAATAGTAATGCGAGGGTCGTTCAATAAGTCCTTAGAAAAAGATATACGAACAAATTACTGTGTAGATTTTTTTATTCTCCAAGATAATCTCCTTCTAACTCTATACACTTTTCCAGTCGTTTCTCTAACCTTTTAAGCCGTCCAAAAAGTAGGATTTCTGAAGGTCCTTAAAATAGTCATCTGTTCAGCGATAACTTAGAAATTTATTTTATTAAAAATAAAGTTTTAGTAATATGTCGAGAACAATTAAGGAATATTATATTATAATATCATATCTGAAACGATCTATCTATCTAAAATCTAACGATCTGAAACACGCTGAAAAACAAAATGATTGCTTCCAAAATTCAATATGTCGCTTATTCCCAACAAAGGACACCTTTCATCCTTTTCTTCTTACAACTCTGTTCCCTTCCTTTCTTCATTAACTCTCCTCCAGAAAAACGCAACCTTCTTTCTTTTTCCTTCACGTCCGTCCTTTGTGCCGCTGCAACCCCTTCTCTCGTAATCGGAGTTGACGCGTCCGAAGAAGGGATCTGATGAGGGCAGACGTGAGCAACCGATGAAGGGAGGAAAAGATGAGGAGCGGTCATTCCGCCGCACAAGTTGCTCTCTCTTTCGAATTAGCAGGTTGATTGGGATGCGAAGGAAATTCCCTTAGATTCCCCTTCAAACCGACAGGATATGTGAGGGAAGAAAGAGCGCTTGTTCAACGATCTCTATCCGCTCTTACCGAACTGTAAACATATATAACTTTCGAAGAAGGTCAGGAATTTCTTTATCCACTGTAATAGAATATCTCATAGAAAGCTTAGGCTTTTCTATACTAGTGACAAAAACACAAAACCGCCGCTGCCTCGACGGTGGAATTGTTAGAACGGCAGCCCTTCAACACAAAGGTACCACGTCTGATATCTAGCAAAGTGGGTTTTTTTCGCCATCTGCGTTTGGGTGCGTTCAAATTGATGAAACGTACATTACTAGAAAAACCAGTTTCCGTTAAAGATTATATTTATATTAATATTATTGAATACCTCAATGTACGAATAGGTAATGACATGCCTAGGAGGCATCTGGCAGATAAACACAGCAATGGGGAATTAAAAGAAAATAGTCCCAAGGAGAAACGGGCATGAAAAGACAGAACCTGACTGACAGAACCGGGAATCGAACCCTGATTTACTTCCTTCTACTCTAATGACTACTGTAGCCAATTGAGCTATCATGGGTGAACACCTTAATAAGCTAATTTACCTTCCACCCTTTTCCTTAAAATATAGTTTTGTGGTGACGAAAGAATTGGTATCAAAATCCTTTGAAGGTTTTTGGAGAACTATTCATCCTTCTAGGATAATTTTGGTTGTCGTTTGACGGTAAGCGTTGAAAATTTCTGCTTAGGACAGCAAGGTTCGTAGTGAGTCGATTTGGGAGGAACGACAGTGCCAAAAAATGTTACCAGAAGTTCACTAAGAAGCTAGACATCAAGCGAGTAGTAAACATTCGGTTGCCTATCACTGTCTAGGAGATTTTTAAAAATATTCAGGGAATCGTTAACTTTCATTTTAATCTGAATCCTATTTTCGATACTAGCCTTTCTATGATGCACAATCTGTGGTTTCAACATTTTCTGGAAAATTTCTCTTTTTCTTTTCAACCTAAAGCATTTTTCTTTACTTTTTTTTACCAAAAATTACATTCAATTACTACAAAGCTATAATGACCGTGTATAGCTGATCAAATGAAACAAAATATCGCCGGAAACGCGGTATGAATGTCTTTGGTTTACCATTCAAAATCGATACAATGCAACTGTGCATAATGCTACATTTGTTCAAAATTAAGTATCACTCTTCCTTTCCACACCGTTACTCCCACCGGTCTTTCCCATCTTATTGTTAAATAAATTCATGAAAACAACCACATTCTAACGACACACAAAATTGAAACGAACGCGCGACTTGCTGAACTAACCAAGCTCCCTAACCACGCGACAACGAAACAAAAACATGGCCGATGCGCGTCGAACTGGCATTTATTTTTATTTACCGAGTTTATCATCTTAGTGTGTGCAGAGGCGGTCGAGATGCCCCTTTATAATTCTTCTCCGTCTTGAGATACGTTGAACCCACGGCCATGCGTCTTAATTAAGGCGGACAGGGCGGAGGGAAAGAGTTGCTCGTTACTGGGAGTTAAAGGAGATTGGATGGAAGGAGAAATTGAAGGGATGGAGAGAAGCGGAGGAAGTGAAGATAAGTAGACGAATTGCCGTTATTCAAGATGGGGCGAGTCCTTAAGGGAGGACGCTTTAGGAGGCTAAAGGGAAGAACTGCATAAGAAAGAGAACAGAAGAATAAAGTTACTAAAGAATGAAAGATATAAAGAACGTGATACGAGACAAGTGGTTCCTCTGGCTAACGGAAGCATAAGAAAATGAAGAAAAGGAAGGAAAAAGGCAACGATTAAGGAAAAACATGAAGAATAAAATATAACCTTACATCAGTCGTGCACACATTGGTAGGATCAGTAGGGTATAAATAATAATAACATATTTAACAAATAATATATAACTGTATTTCCCTTATTCTCAGGCAATTGTAACCTAATATTAAATTTGATTGCAATGACCTTTCCTATAGGCTTGTCCTGTACTTACATATGTGTGTTTTGGAAAAGTAAATTGATTTATTGATCTAAAATTGTGAATATTTGTTCTTGCAATTTACATATAAATGATTTGTTCAAGCACCATATATATCTGTATTTTTTGCCTAATGATGACGCAAAGAATTGAAACCATAGTCTCAGAATAAAATATCGTGGGACTGGCATAGGTATGCATTATCGCATTTTTTATATTCATAAATACTAAATTGCAAGCACAAAATTATACCAAATCGTGACTGAAGCAATATTATTTACTTCATAACTAATACTATCCTGCCTCCACAATTTGCAATCTTTCACACCTTTTTCTATTCACCCTAATAACTTTCACTGGACGGCTCCCAGATAGCCAAGTGGGCAAAGCGTTCGACTTCGGTGAAAGCAGTTCCGGGTTCGATTCCTGGAGAGACTCAGCTGTCGAAACACTTTTAACAAAACTATTATTTTCACTGGCACCCGCATGACCTACATAAAAAATTCCCAACCTTTGCTATCCCTCTTTCTTAGAGTCCAAGCTTTTCATTCATATAGCAACATAGTCTACACTTACATTTTCGTAAAAGAGGTAGGATATGAATAAGACATGGATAAAATGATCTGGATGTTTCACACGTGAAAATTCTGTGATACAGATAAGTGGGGATAAAAGGATTGAACAAAATGAATCCTTATAAGGAGAAAATAAAGAGAAGATGGAAGGGGAGAAAGATTACATTACGAAAGCATTTGAGAGGTGAACCTTAAAAATCGTTTGCATATGAACTGCTCTCTAATTATCGATTAAGAAATATGATAGTTTTTTTACTCCTCTAATTTTATTTCGGAATATATTCCTTTTTCGAAAAAGGGGTTCACGACTACGCAAGCAAATAGGATGATTATAAGTAACGACTTTGTTTAAATTTAATATCATATGGCAAGCAAAGAACTCCGTTGTTCGTTGAACAGATGTAAATTGCTTCAGCCGAGTAGCCATATCCTGTCATAACATAATTCCGTGATCGCGTGATGTGTGGCACCGATAAGAGACAAGGAAAATTCCATTACAGTCATCTCATCGTAAGGTCAATGGAACTCGAATATCAAAAGATACAGATATAGATGAATAATAAATAGGATAATTGGGTCCTATAGTTGCATTATTTAATCCCAAATCATAATGAAGATAAATATTTAAGGATAGAATAATGAAATTGGTATACGGAAAATGATAAATAGCTCATTCAGAGGGCAATGATCTGAGCTCAGAAACCAAAATATGGATTCCAATTAAGAAGCCTCAAAATATCGAAATCCTTATGGAGAAACCTCTCTTATGAAAGGGACACAAACTTATCTCGCGGAAATCATACACGCAACACTGAAAAGAATAAAAATGAAGGAATAAATAGCCGCATGAAGAAATTAGTCAAAAGGTAGCTTTAAGGATGAAATTAGTTCACCAGGAAAATTATTACATTAAAGAAAGTAACACAATGCAAAGCGCCTCGAAAATAAAGTAGTACAGACACAAAGTGTTTCTAAAATTTTATTATGATTATAAATCTTGAATGAGTGATTTGTATATAAGAATACGACCTACTTTGATTAGCAGGCTAAGTTGGTGAGTGAGCTGTTAATTGCAAGCAACACAATATTCTGAAGCCAATGAGGTGCTTAAAGGAGTCGAATGACTCGAATTTTATGTTAAATTTACGTTGTGGAACGAATGAAACTGATGACATGCGTCGTATTTTACAGTTGGGGCACTCCATACCACAGGAAATCTCTGTTCGTACATTATATCAGCATACGAAATAATCCAAAAGTTACGTTCAATAAAATATAATGTAAGAATGAATAGATAACAGCTCTATGACAAGAAATACTTTACATTTCACTCGAATAATATTATTTGAGTAAAGTGGAAAATTTGATTTGGAAATTTTATGAATATAAAACGACTGCTGTAGCGACGAAGTGTTTCAATATAAAATAATTGTTTAATGTGTTGTAATATATACCTTCGTCAAAGGGAGATGCACACTGGTTCTTTGATAATATGTACTAGATGCCCTGAAGGCTTTTATTAATAATAACCCAACCCAACTCCTCTAGAAATAAATGTGTGTCAATATTCAGAAATCAGACGTATTCATCACAGAATAGCTAAAGACTGACTTATCAAAAAAGATAAAAACGAGCTCTTGTGTATTCTTTCAACACTTAAAAACAATAAGACGTATAGGAAGATAACTCAAAGTGACTCATGGCGCTTACAAGAACTCCATACTCTAAACTTAGGTGGCGATTATGAGTTCATTAGCGCAACAGTCCTAAGAAACTTGCAGCCACTGAACTGAAGTTTCCCCTCCCGGAGACCGCTACAGATACCGTTCCGTCGTGAGACTCTAACCAGTCTTTGAATGAGACGACAAATCGAAAGGAAATGACGTACTTCGTCTTAAGACTTCATTCCCAGATTCAAATGAGGGTATATACACGGAAACGGTCTTTTAGAGGGATTTACGACGTCTTAGAGCATGTGCGCGACACATTAACAATAAATTTCCTCCTAAAATGGATATGATGACCCATTTGGACATAAAGTAGTTGGAGTTAAGAGGACTTCGCAAATTATTTCCATGATTCTGATTGCTTAGTCTCTGTTTCCTAAGTTCCCGCAAAATTCGTTATGAGTATTTTATTTGAATTTTTCTAGCAATAAATCGAAAATATCATAATTAAATAATAACAAACACAACGAAAATATATAGTTCAAAAAATATTTTTAGTAAAACTAAGGAAATACACCAAAGGACACATTGATCTTCTGCTATATAATATCAAGTCACGTTACTAACTATTCATTACTTGCCATCCAAGAATACTTATGCCCACAAAGAGTTAAAACGTTAGGGCAAATTTCTGATAGTCAGATAAAGAAATATGTTCGGCTAGAATTTAAAATATTGTCGGCGATTTCCTAGAAAAGTCATCCAGAGAAATGCAAACTTCCATAGATAATGAAAGCGTGCTTTGCTGAAAACGTGATTACAATCAATTGTTATCGAAAATGCCTAATTTGGAAAATCTTAAGGAATTGTCGCTGTAAAGATGTATTTATTTTTGTTTTTCAATGTAACGACCGTTACGTGATACATGTATTCTGGAACGTAACATTCAATAGCGCCACTGCTCATTCCAATTATTACAATTAAATGTAAAATTTTACCGATAAATTACTTGATCTCAATAACCATATTTATGATTAAATCTTGTATATTATTAACTCATTTTATGTTTACTTATTAAGACGTACATTTTTTTACAATAATTTACATAAGTATTATTTTGTGTATACAAGTACGTAATATCATGAACACAGTTCAAACAACAAAATTGTAATTTTCCTAAATAAATTGAAAAGGGGGATTGAGAATAATCACACGAATATCTAAAAAAATAAAGAGGAAAAATACAGTCTCAAATAAAACCGTATGCGAGCTACAGATATCACGATAGCTCAGCCAGAGAACGAAACTCCCACCGAAAAAGGCCGTTAAATTGGTCACATAAGCAAAGAAACAAGGAATAAAACGCGCAAAGGAAACAGAGTATTTTCGAGGAGCGTCCCAAAGGCTCCTTTCTCTTTCTTTAGGGAAGATGTGGAGAAAATTAGGAAAGAGAGGTCGAAAGAAAGGACATGATTTTCTGCAAGAAAAGGGGCAATAGGGAAGGCAGTGGGGCAGAATAGCAGACGTGCTGCCCTTCGAGAAGTTGAGGGACAAGAGAAAGGATTGAAGGAACGGATGCAGAGAAAGGTCGGGTACCTCCTCAAGGGAATCCCAGAGGTATGAGGGGAGAAGATTACATTGTAGGAAACCTATTTTCAGACGGAACTTCGGCAATATTTATACAGACTCCTAATAAAAGCTCTCGCCGAGGTAAAATAGTTATGCCTGAAAAGATGCTTACTTTGAAAATAACCCACACACAAAGAAATATGCGAATTATACCCAAGGCTCATTAAGCTTTTATACACAAGTATGTACCAAAGGCATTTTCAAAATGGCGAAAATTTGGAAAGGTTCTTTCATGAAACACAGCTTTCCTACTTATAATTTAGTTTTTTGTTTCCAGTTTCTATTTAATGCGAAGAATAACTCAGAACTATCAATGAGCAGTATTATGACTGTTAGTTTGAATAATTAGCAAAAACATTTAGTTTACCGTTGAAAATTTCAACTACTGAATTTTAGAATTTGCAACTCATAAAACTATGTAGTTGCACGGCGACAATAATACAAGAATTCAGAAAAGTAAAACATCCACCGAAAAACAACCTTACGTACCTCTATAAAGCAGCTTGATTATTTTATCGGTAAAACCGTTTAGTCAGAGATAAGAAGACCTTTTCAGCCTAAAATAAGACGAACAATTTCTACAGAAATTATTATGGATGAGCCGAAAACGGAAATTTTAAAGAAATTCCTCGATATGCTTCCAAGAGCTTACCAAGTTAACGAAGAAATATCGGAATACTATTAACAGATGACTACGAAGGCAGACTCACGTAAAGCACAAAGAAATTGTAATTTATTAAAAGCTCTGCATAATTTTAAACCTAATAACATTGAAACCGATAGAAATCATTTCGATTTAATTCATTAGTGGGCCAGAAAAATATTAAAATACCACTCTCTGATACATGACTTGCCGAGCATAAACACAAATATAGACTAGACTGTCGGCTGTGTTATGGGAGGATCGCTCTACCTTCCGCAAAACCATATTAATTTCTTTCACTTCCTTTCAGAGCTAATATAGCACATATTTCATTCTCAAGTACCAATATTGAATAAATATCCCACCAACGCAAACCATAACTAAAAGATTCTTTAGACTAGGGAATCTTATTACATGATTACTAAATTTCAATACGTTATTAGAAAAAGATGAACGTATTTTATTTATACTGAGCATGCTTTTCGTAAATTTGCAAGTAATTAATTTCATCTCTGTAATCCAGCATTCATTAAATACAACTGAATATGCGCGTCCGCATGTTTATAGTTAAAAGATACTACTTTTAAAAGAGCCGCAGTTTTGTCATTCGTTAAACGATTGAAATCATCACTTCCTGCCAACCAGAAAATGGTAACGGAGGAAGTAACACGCCGAAGGGAAGGAAAGGGTTTCTGAGTGACGATAAACCGAAGCACGAGGCAAAGAGGATTAGAGATGGAGGGAGTAGCATCGACAGGCGGCAAAGTGGATAAAAAAGGAGGAAGCTGGAGAAATGCGAGGGTAAAGGAGAAAAGGAAAAGGGTGGAGTCAAAGGCCACAAAAAAGAACGGAAGTCTGAAGCCAGAAGACTATTGGAAAACAATAGTTTCCGCACTGCAAGTTAGAGTCAGCAGCAACTTAGAGAGAGCTACTGAACGATCGCTTGAATGGCCGAAGGATTTATTGAGTTAAAAGGATACCAAAAGCAGGTAACAGATCCATAGGAAAAGTGATCTTGGCGATGAAAATTGGACTACGAAATAAGATTCGTTACAAATAAACCGATGCATTAAGATATTTATATCATGGTATTGAGTTATGATTACAATAATTACTCATACAATAATAAGTTGCCTTCATCTCAACACCTAAAGAAAGAAAACCTTCTTAGCATTAATTCCTTTATGGATATCACTCAATGTTGACCATCTCCGTCCGGTGAAACGCACTCATCCGGATTAAAATAACTGTTGTTCTTAATCCAAATCTACTGGAATAAGTTCCATCGTATGAGCCATGTCATGGATTTGTATGAATCAGCCCTTCAACTGCTCCGATCTTACAATACACATTAGCCTTATTTCTATATTTAGTTCCTAAAACGCGTTTTTCTCCGTATATTTACGATATACCTTGGAATAATTCGCCTCAAATTTGTTTCTCGCCTATTTTCGGTAAAAAGGAAAATGATTGCCAATAAAAAACAAATATAGGACAGGATTTGTTGGCAAGAGATATATAAATAGTCAAAATAATAGACATTCAAAGAGTTCATCATGCCGGGTTATTTTTTCAAAGCCAATGGGGTGTCATGGAGTCGCATAAGCATATTGAGGCTATGGATGAAAAGAATTAGAAAATTTTTCACTGAAGCATGAAGGGTCATGTTTGAGAAGTACCTGCAAATAGCTTCTGAATTCCGTTTTTTAGCGAGAATAAGTACAATTAATAACTTTCAACGTAATTATTACAAATTCTCCTGAAGGTGGATTTAGTTTTATTTAAACATATCCGACGGAAATATATGTAATTCGTAAAAGGTCAATAAAACGTACATTTTTATTTATCAACGTAACATTCCATTAGTAAAAATTTTGTAAGGAGGAGCAAAAATCACTTTACGTTATACAGATGAGGAACGAAATATTTACTTGGCAGATAAAATCATAAACCTCAAATCCCAAGGATGAACAGAAGTGAAAAATTTCGAGTCTCGTAAATACTTTTATCGCTTCCACTTATCCTAGTACATCCTTCATTAAATTTCAAACTAAATAGTGTAGGAGGATATGTCACCGTTTTACTTTCGGCGTCAATTAAAAGAGGAAAGAATTGAAAAGTGTTCGATACACGATAAACTATATAATCTTGCTCTTTTTTCATCACACTCTATAAAACTTCGCCAATTAAACATAACAAGGTGCTTATTCGAAACAGCGCGAGTAAGGGTTCAGAAACGAAGGAGCTTCGAACACTCCCACAAATTGATTCGATGTTTGGCAATTTTCTACGATCTCCGGAATATTAAGAGACAATTTCCTAAGAGGATAAGGCGAGAAAAAGCCCCGTGGAAATAAAAAGATCAAGCGCCGTAAAAGTTTCAGCCTTTCCGATCCCTCGGACAGAAGTTGAAGAAAAGTTCGTCCCTCGAGTGCAGAGCGACAGTGGCGCCGTCGACAACGAAGTGTGATATTCGCGAAATTCGGTAAAATAAAGCGACTCTTTAGGCGAAGTTCTTAATGACGCAGGAAGATGAAAAGAGATAAAAGCAGGCGGAAAATCGGAGAACTTGAGAGAGTTACAATTAAACAAAGAGAAAAAGGCTCGAGAGAGAATGCAGAGGAATTTAAATGGGAACGGAAAAAAGGGAAAGAACGAAGAGGGAGTAGACACTGGAGGTACAAAGGAGATAAGATGATGGAAGAAGAAAGGCATGCCGGAATAACGAAAATAAAGCTTCTGATGCGGGTAAATGGAGCGAGGAAAAATTAGACGGGTAAAGGATAGTAGGTGAACGTAGAACGATGAAGATGTCACAAAGCAGGAGGAAAACATATAAATAACATAATACGCGAGAATGATATTAAATGCATGGAAAGAGTAAGAGTGCAAAAATGGAAATCAAAGATTAAATGGAAGAGTAAGCAATTGTGCAATTAAATCATGATTTCATGACTTTTAGCTGAATTTATAGATAAAAATAGTGATGCAATGGTAAAGGTAATGCATACATAAGTAATTTACCTTTTGATAGTTATATTTTACCTTAATATTACCTATTCAGTGCCATTGGTAAACGTAATAGCGCCAGTAATTAATACTTGGCAAAGAAATCGGTTCTTCATGAAAAGCTTAATTTAGAAATATATCTCATACTAACTCCAGATGTTTCACAAATCACTCCAAGAGTAGGTAAACGTGACTGTTTCATACGAATCATTGCATTCACACTCTGATTAGAGATTCTCATTGTCCTCCCATTTAATATCATTATTATGAATTACAAAATTGAAACATGTTTAATATAATTTATACTTTTTCTTTTCAGTCCTACAATATTATTAATAGTTGCCAGCTCGATAATTTCCTGAAATGGCTTCTAAGAGAAGCACACTTTTCGAAAAGGAATACTGTTCACGAGATAGCTTACTCATAACAGAACGATGTGAATTGAGCTTAAGAGAGCAAAAAGTTTCAAATTAACGTTTCAAATAATCACAAAAATACAACAGCAAGTCAGGCCCAATCGTAGAGATTTCGAAGATTTAATTGATATTTCAACTAATCTACCCATGCGATTTTGAGAGAGAATATTAAATTTACCAATAATTTACTAGAAATGTATTAAATAGGGTTAAAGTAGGCTGTCATAAACAATGAATAGCACATAAGATAGAGGAAAAACTGAAAGCTGCGTCCATTTCCGCTGATAAACAGAAAGGGACGCAGTTAAAAACGACAAAGTCAAAAAGAAACACAATGGAGATGAGGAAGCGTTGAAGAAGTGAGAGAACGTTCAGAGATGCGAATAAGAGCGAGACTGATAGGAACTTTAAGAAGTGAAAAAGCAAAGGGAAGAGGGGGATGAAAGCCCCGTCACGCGGGAGAAAAGTGAGGGGGAAAAAGATTTAGAGAGAGAAATTGCGGACGGAAAGTTTCTTAAAAAGTTTGAGGGGGAAGGAGTCTCGGAAGGTCCATTGTGAGACAGGTTTTAATTACAGTTTCTTCATTTCACCCTCAGGGAGCATTCAGACCAAGAATGAAATAATTGGAACGGGGACAATGGAAGAGGAGGACTCAGGGATAGACGTACCACTTTCTTTGAAAAAAGATATGAACTAGCATGAAAGACTAAGGAAAAAATAGAGGGATCAATGGAGCGAATAAGAAATGCAGGGATTACTGCAGCATGAGATGCCCAAATTAAAAAGGTAATGGGGGTTGGAGAAAGAATCCTCAAGACTTGAAAATCGGATTACTGGCATTATGCATAACAAGCAGAAAATGAGTATCTCCGACGAACAGAGTGTCTTTCTTAACTATACTCATCTTTTCTTTCGCGAAAATGAAAATTCAATTACGGTGAACGATTTCTAGAAAATGAAGATTTTTATTGCCTGCCTTCTAATTAGCGACTGGCGTTTTTGAATTTCTAAGTCAATCTACATCTTCTTTGGATTTTTCATCGCTTTTTCTGAGGTTTATTAGGATTTTTAATCGAAATCGAAAAAGTTGTCAATAGGAGATAATATATTTTGACTAGAACACCGGTACTAACCTTACCACTCGCAACATAGGTCATGTTAATACGTAAGGATAGAAGATCATTTTAAAAAAGTGAAAACACTAAACGATGTAGCCAAAGGCATGCATAAGATAGCTCAAAATATAACAATTTCGTCATTCATTAACAATTAAGTATTCGATAATTATTTGAATTACAAACTTTAGGTTCTTATAAATGATGTAAATGATTATCTACATAGTCTATATTGACGATTAACTTTAAAAAACAATTCTAGCGTTTTTCAGAACAATTAAATAAAAATTTACATCTGGTAATGCAAAAGGATGGATAATTGATGTTCCATAGCCTCTGTACTCAATTTCTCCAATTCGAACACTAAATTCGTTTCTGATTCGAACGTTATACCAAGTAACCACGTTTTATCTCGTCTCTTAAATCATTCTTTCATAAAAAATATGTTAATACCGAGAAACTTTCAATAGATACCTCTATTACTATTTCATATATTTATTCAGTTCCAGTGAATTACATAAGTGGCCTCCATGAATTAAACATCGTCAAATAAACAACGATTATTCGTCGAGTTCGACCGTAGCTTTATAAATGTATTTGTACATCTATATTAAAGAATAAGGATACTTCCCTTACCAGGAATTAAGATCGTCCCTCTCGGCTATCAAAATCATTATGAATAATGGGACTTCCTTTCCTTTCTAATACTTTGCTCCATCTTTGAATCCTCGAAAAAGTACTTTTCCACTTTATTATATCACATAACATTAACATAACCAATATTCTCTCACCACAGTTGAGTTGACTATTCAACTTACACTATTAACATTTCATCTTCCGTTCACCTACCATCTACCGTTTCAATTCTATGCATTGTATCTACAAATCTGATCAATACCATGGTCTGAGAATCTCTAAGGAAACAAGTGAGTATAAGCATAAGCTTCTCGAGAAATTATTGGGTAGTGATTTGCATGAAGATTTATACGACAAAGTTTCCTGCTCCGCGAGAAGGAGAGCCACGTTCGCTAAGAACGAAACTTTCGAATTCAGAAGGTTTAGAATTTCCCCTATGTAACAGACAGGGCAGGTAGTTACTATTGGTACCTTTTCCGAGTAACATTAGGTGCATGCACAGTTGAGTGCAACAGGGAGTTTTCGTGCCTCCTACCATACACCATACGGCTGCTCCTGAGACGTATATGTAAGTATACAATATATCAGATTTAGGTAAAACGTACTCGGAAAACTAAAACATAGCCAAGATGCATAAAACTTAAAAAAAACTTAGGTCGTAAAATACGAAATTCGCATGAATATAATAATAATAAATGCCTTTATTTGGGCGAGATTGAGACTAAAAGTCTCCTCTTCCATCTAACCCATTGTCATAATAATTTTTGAATTTGAAGAAAATAAGAAAAATGAATGTATGTGTGGATATAAAAAACCTATGTGAATCACAGGAAAAAAATATCCACTGCAGGAAAACACCCGCAAAGAAGGGGGGTGTGAAAAACCTGCGCAAACCTACCGATAGTAACAGCTAAAAAGCTAAAAAGATACAATAGAAAGAGAGAAATGAAGGAAAAAATAGAGCAAATACAGATATAATTATACATGTGGTACATCAATAAGCATAGTCAAGTTATAAAGTTATTAAGTAGAATATGACACCCATGAAAACTCTGCTTAAACTGAGACGACCATTGAGGTCACCAGAACAATATCTCCTTCTTGCTAATACTTCTTTTCCCTACTCGTGTAGCCAGAAACCTCGAAATCCGAAAGAGGGTGTCTTTTTCTGCATCCAGTGACGCAAAGAGAGTGTAAGACAAAAGCAGCGCGAAAATCCTCCGGGAAAACAGGAGAGAGGGAATCACGGGTTTACTGTATTGAATTGTTTTCGTGAGTGTGTGAGATAGGTTGAGAATGGGTCAAGGAGGGCAAGAAGAAGAGGAAGATTGGTCCCCGTACACGGTCCTTGACCTCTCCTCAAAGCGAACGAGAGGACGGGAAAGGGATGAAATTCCCCTGTTTTTCTCTCTCGCCCGAGCGACTTCCGAAAGGGTCTTGTTTACCCTGATATAATTAGGAGGAGACCTTCCTGAAATTTTCGTTACATGCAAATCCTTTCAAGATAAACGGCCTTGCTAAGGCCATTACGGAGTTTATTTTACGTGGGATTATTAGCTCCTCTCTTTACGAGAAGAGGATAAAAAACATCTCCAGATATGTTGGGATAACGAAAAGTTACGATGTTAAGACTTTTATCCTTAATGAAGGCACTAAGTTAATTTTCGTTGTCTCTCCAAAACGCAGGGATTATGACGATTTTTTCGACTAATGATGATGTTAACTGATTCATGATTTTTCTGACAGATGAGATGATTGAGGTGAATATTATTTTTCAAAAAGTATAGGAACTTAGACTATTTACTATGTTATATTTACGCATGCTACCTGTTCTTTAAAATATATTAATTATCTGTAGGATGAAAAAGAAAAATCCTCTAAAAGCTGTTATAAACCTTAACTGATCGTAAATTAAACAAACTCAACCATACATTCGGTAGAATTTAGTAGAACATTAAGCTTACCACAAACCCTGCTTTAATAGGAACCTGAATTGTTTAAATGTATGCTTACGACCACAAAGTCGTTCGGTTTCTGTCACAAAATAATGCAGAAAATATAAGGATCCCAACATAAGCAGAAAAATATTCATAAAGGATTTAATGTAAGGATAATGATGACTACTAACTAACATTTTTCTTCCATGATGACAAAAGAAAAACCAGCTGTATGTCACTTGTTCTAACTTGTTCACGGCGTTTTACTACGGAGTGTGCTCCCAAGAAAGAAGAAAACAGCTCTATTTGAAAGATTAGGATACGAAGACCACAAGTAAAAGTAGATTCTGGAGATATTCTACGAAAACTTAACTATTTCAATGGCAAACGAAAGCGAGAAAGTTTCAACTTATCATACTTTAACAGTGGCGAGCCGTCCCGTATTTTAAAATAGATAGTCATGTAAAACCATAACACTCTTAGATACTTACATAAAGATCAACTCTTCAAATATAAATAACTACTTAAAATTAAAAATTCATTACCGCAATCATTCGTTAAAAATTACAGATAATAAACATTTCATAAAAACATTTTCCTATTTCTGCTGAAAATATTTTATGAGTTTTGATCTTAAATACTGAAAACTCGTTCCTTCCAACCCTTTGAATCCAGGTAGTGCAGGTATACACAGAAACAGATAGATGACAGTGCCCTGAATCCACACAGGAGATACTAGAACAGAATCACGTTATCACTAAAGAAACTACCGAGGATATGGTTAACGAACCGAATGGAGCGCCAGCAATGGTTAACTCCCGAAGAGAGCGACTGACTCCTCCAATTTGCGAAAACGAGCAGAGGCAGTTAAAAAAGTGATTTCCTTGGCAGCAGGGGAAGAAAAGCAAGAGCGGGGCGTGGGTCTGCGCTCGAGCTGCTGTGACCGAGGTTACACGCACTCTGAACTCGGACAAGAGATATATACCCAACGGTGAACCTCTCCCACGACCCATTCCTATTTACATGAAAAAACTACAACCTCCACGAATTTCTGGACCGTATCAACCAGTTTTAGGGTGTGGGGACGTTTCCCAAGGGAATTAAAAAATAGCGAAGTGACCTTAGAAGTCAATTTAAGAATAAAATCATTACGAAAATATAATCCTTGATATGCTTGTGACAATAAAACCACTTTTTGTGGATAAAACTCTCTAAAAATTAAGTCACTAAGAATAATAAATCTAAGACGAAGGTGAAGATACTGTACCCTTTTTCATTAGGGATGATGTAAACGACGTTAATGTTTCAGACAAAGCAATTGCCTGAAGGTGATTATTTTTTTGAAAATTTTTACAATTGGCGATATTATTAAAAAAAGAGAACACTATCCATAGCTCGTTTCCACTTGATACGCATTACGTAAATGTTAAAGAAATCCGAAATAGTTCTTTTATACTAAAAAATTCGAGAAAAATGGCCTAATATCTCCCTTTGAGAAAAATATTTGCGATAGGTCATAATGAGGTCGAATTGATCGATTAAGTTGTTACGTATCTTCAGATACCGAAATATTTGTCTTAATTAATTCTTCGCGCGCACCCAGGTCAAGAAATCAATGAACATGCACATAAGTAACAAAAATATTACCTATAGTAATTGCCTGAAACTTTAAGAGTCGAAAAATTATTAATTTTAATACTTACAGATTCTGAATCGTAAATATAAGGACCAGAAAAACAACTGAGCTCCAGACACTCACCTGAAAAGATAAGAGAACAAAATGGTTTAAAAATTGAAATGCAGCAGATAAAAATTATAATTACTTCGGTCACGTAAATCGTGACGTGGATGGACCTGCAAAGAAATTACTGAAAAATTCTGTGAGAAACAGAATCACCGAGAGTTACGCTATTAAAAAATTAAGCACCACTGCGCCTCCAAAAGAATTCTTGGAGGAGGTATACCTCAGGAAATCCCTTGGTACTTTCTCCTCGTTGACTGTGAATAATTAAAGCATTCGTTCCATTCATTGTGACTTTGGCAGGCACATAAGGTAAGGTTCTTTGATGGAGTAAGACGCTATACGTAGACGCCTGAGGTAGCAAATCCGCCTTCTCTATTGGTTCAGTTACCTTATGCTTTTGAATTTTATATGAAAGTCACCGTACATGCATTTTGTCGAGGTATAGACCGCAGCCTCCTTGAGCCGAAGCACTCAGTGTGAGGGTGACCTTAGGGACTTTGGGGGATGGAGGGTGGTGACGCCTTCAAGGGCGGAGGGGAAGAGGCAAGGGGAGCAGAAAATTACGCTGTTCGTTGAGGGTTGGGCACATACGCATGCACGTGTACTCGCGTTTGTTTGGGGAAAACGCTTTATGGCGAAATAAGAGGAAGCGCAGAGACATAACACGAAGTTGAAGCTACGCGAGGGGAGGCGTGGCAGAAGGCATGTGTGTCAAACACACTGCACATGCGTAAGAAAAGCTGTACAATTGGTAGAGAAGAATAACTGATATTATCGAGTTAATGCATCTTTAGATGCGAAGAGTATCAATGAAATGCATATCCTTAAATATTCCTATAATTCATTTAAGCACGCCACTGGGGTGATAATAGATTGCGATATCTCATGGAGAAATATGCAGTTCGAAAACTACATCAAGAGGAATTTCTTCAAGTTCTGCTGCGTCACAGTTTATTTCACAAATCCGACGCACATTGAAGAGGCTAACAACTTATATTTCAGCGGAACATGAATTCATATCTCTAGAAGAGCGTATCCCAACCCTTATGGTTTCAAGTCCAACTTTCCATCTCCTTGAAACAGCCAAGTTCCACCAAAGGGCAAAAAACTTTTTTTCTAACCGTCGAAATTTAATATTTAAGAATATATAATTTAGTATTTAGTATATAGAATAGATGGATGACAATTAAATTTTCAGGGGAATTGTTCGCAATCAAGCAAGATGTACGAAAATAAATAACTAAACACGAATAAAATAAAACGATTTCAACCTGGTCGAGGAGCACCTAACACCTCAAAACGCGTCCCACCGGTTGAGACACTGCTCTAGAACATACCGCGTTTCTGGATTCACTTTTCTAAAGCACTTAATTAATTCTATCAAAATTATACTATTATTATAATTAATTATAATGCAACAATATAAAAGTATCCTTAGTTGAAAGCGGTCCTGGGTTCGATTCCCGGTGGTGGTCTCCGTGCAAAATGACCAAAGCAGTCGAAGCACTTTTAACAATACTACTATAAAATTATCAAAACGGATATGATCATTGACTATAATTAATTTACTCCGAGTGTGTATTTTTATTAACCTTGCCTTGACACGTGTCTAGGAATTAAAAGAAAAAGTATTCAACTCGCTTATGCTTTAAATATCAAAAAGTAAGAATCTCAAGTACTAAGGCCATTACAGTCAGATCAAGTGACGATTGAAATAAGCTGGGGAAGATTGGAATAAGATTTCTTTCTCCCATTTTATGTTTCAAAGTGAAATAATTCGAAAAACGAATTCGATTTACAGTCATTAAAATTTAAAAATGCATCAAGAAAATAAGGCAGCGAATTCTAACCTCAAAACCAAACGTGAAAAAGGAATTTAAAGACTTCGTTAGAACTGAACAAAATGAAGGTGCGAAACTAAAGAAAATGTCTTCTTCGCGTCAGAAAAGTTGCCGTCATCAATTCAAAATATATTAAAAACACAAAGAGTGTCAGTCCACCGGAACGGAACGGAACCACTCCAACGGAAGATGCTTCTTAGAAAGCTGCACCACTCGTTCACGTTCTACTCGTCCTCTATGCTGATTGGGGCAATAGAGAATGCACTAAACAAAAATGTCACTAAGGGAAGCATGGTGCTCTCAAGAGGGCTCGAGAACCACACATTCTACATTCAAGCAAGACACTTAAAAGCCCTCTAAAGGCATTAAAGCACTTCGGAGGAGGAGTGAAGGGAGTAAATGGCTGCGAGCACTATCAGCAGAAAGGTCTGGGTATCTTGTGCAAGGAGTGAAAAAGGGCATACTCAGGGTTCGAGAGGATCGGCGTAGGGTCAAACAGGAGAGATGCAAGGTCAACAGAGGAAGGGAAGATGCGCGAACAGTGTCCTTCGAGTGCTCAATGAGAATCATACGAAGTGACATCGCCGCTCCTTTCCTGTTTCCATCTCTAAAATACCGAAAGAGAGAAAACTGTTTCGCTCAGATTAATAGTATACGCATTGATTGATACAATTTCTGAAGTTATCATTCATCAAATCCGGTTTCTATCCTTTATAATCATTCATACCACGCTATGCCTGAGATTGCCTAACTAAGAAATTCACGAGAATGATTGTCAGTCTGCAGTATTAGTATTAATATACAGTAATTGATTTACAATTATCTGATACAAGATTATAATATTAATCTCCAAAATGTAATGATATAATACATAACAATAATATTATGAGGACTAAGGAAAGTTAAATTACTAATCACGGAAGAGCCGTGCGGTTGAATCCTTATGAATAACCGATGTGAAAAATAGCGACATGACTGGGACTCGAACCCAGGTCTCCCACTTTCCTGGCAGGTATTCTAACCACAGAACTACCATGCCACGTCTCTTCCACACTGTCTCCCAAACATGGTAGTGGTAGTCCCACTCATGTTGCTATTTTTTACACCTGTTATTCCTTAATAATATTATGTTCTAATACAATTTCTTTATGCTCCTAATTTACGTGGTCTGTTGAGAATTTTACTCCCCCGGATAGCCATGTGGGTAGCGCGTTCGCCTTCGGTGAAAGCGGTCCCGAGTTCAATTCCCAGTGGGGGCCAACATGTATCGGTGTCCACCCAACATCGTGATGAACATGGGTTAACCTGAATTAAGAGGTAGCGGATCCGGTTCTGTAAAAGCCAAATACGGTGGCGTGGGACTCAATGCGCTGAACACGTGTCACCAACTGTAAATTCCGCAGGGCTACCCTATCCCCTATCCTATACAGAATTTTGTTGCTAAAACAAATTACCTCCGAGCTAAATGAGGTTTCTTCCTTCGGGAATCATGAAGTACACGGATAAAATTAGAATCTTCTTTACTTATGAGGGAAGAAAGCAATTTAAGTGCTGGAGATAAGAAGTTTTAATCTTCGATATGAGTTTCAACTTCGATACAACTTTATCGTAATCGCCAGTCAATCTGGGAGTTATTTGGTCAGCACCATCGAATAAAGATTCATGAAGTGTATCAAAAACTACTACACGATAAATATTAAAAGTACTCAAAGTTCATCAAAAATGTCCATCAAACAAATAACTTTCGCAATTATAACACAATCAAACCTCAAGCAAACCAATTCTAACAGAAAATTCACTGCAGAAGTGCATTTAAGATCGATTTTTCTTTGATACTATGACGGTAAGCTCGTAAGCAAGTTCGTTTTGTAAGCGGCCGTTGGTGAAGCAATTACATTTGAATCTCTCGTAGTTATCTTGAATTCAAGTCACGATGAGAACATAAAATTTCCCAACAAAGGAAATTACTAATTAATTAAATAATTCACGGTTTCCGTAGCGGTCCAGCTAAACGTCCAGATGGGTATATAAGATCGCAGTAAACTTTTCGACGAAAAATTTAATAAGGGATTTATTTCAATTGTAAGTAACTTAGGTACATATATAAATTTAAGATTTTAACTTGGAAGCCTTAATATCAGAGCGTTCTCACATAACAAAAACATAAAATGCAAAAGAAATAATAACTATTTATCTCCTAAAATTATCATGTATATTCATTTGAATGCATTGGTCTAGATAAAATCATTCCATAATCAAGAATATTATAATAAAAGCAAATTTTTACAAGCAAATATTTCAGCTTTCAAAGTCTCTGTGCGTTACATTTAATAGTTATACACTAACGTAACAATTACAACTATGATATAAATTAGTAAAATGTATCTAACAAGTAAGATTAAGTCTAATACAAGTTACGTGTATATTGACTGGCTTGAAACGAAATAGCACAGGAAACGGAAATGTTTTCGGAGTAGACAATGATATTCGTGAGTGAATGAGAAACATGGATGACTAAGCATTGAGCATGATTGGTCGCTCCTGACTACAATAGCATCGTAAAAGAACCACATTTGTGACCAAGCAAGAATAAAACGGGCTTTACTCGCTGCGCTGGAAAGTCCTTATTAAATATCCGGACCTTTTTGGAACCGTGACTGTCGTCTCTAAGTTTTATTAATGAGCTCAAAATAGAACTGAGATACAACACGATTACAGAAATTTTTTTCTAAAACTTCACGAGACAAACAAAAGCAAGTGAATACTTCATCCTCTCTACCATCAGCTACGAAGAGCAAGGAGTGGGAAATGAGGCTTCTTACTAGGGAAGATGAGGAGTGAAGTAGTCTGCCCTTGCTTTCGTCACTGAGCCAAAATGCTATAAGCAGAACAAGCCCACTTTAGTGAAACAATGACTCAACGAGTCACAATTTTCGTAAAATTGTTTAAGGAGAAACCTTAATTAATGCCATTATTCAGCATCACTCATACCTCAGCAGCTTCCATATCATCACAGCCATGACCAAGACTGGGACAAAAGTATATAAAAGATACGTTTTTCTTTATTCCGTACCAAAAGACAAATGAAAAATCACCCATACAACGAATATTTAAGGAAGATCAGCATTATATAGTGATGAAAACAGAAAGCTGGAAGCAAGCGCCACATTCAGCAGCCACGGCCGAACTTTTCACACTTGATGATGATTATTTATTATTTCATTGAAATCAGCATTAAGATTTTTCATAAATTTCATAAATTAATTTTTATTGATTAGGTAACTTTTATATAGCGTAGCGTCGCCACCTGACTCAGCGTCTAACTGCGACGGTAATGTACAATAAATAAATAAATATTTGAAAAGGAAATTTTTTTGATTTTGAAATCAGCCCCCGGTTTCCTATACATACATTCTTCTAAAGCGTGGCTCACAATGCCATAAGGTAGGATCATACTACGTAGTACGAAGATATTAAAGTCGTAAATTTATTGAGTTGAAGATCACCAAAAGGTTCCCAAATCGAAACCCAATTTAATCCGTTGTTCCAGCTGATTTATCTAATCAAATACGAAATATAGCTCATTGGAACGATGTTTTCGAAGTGATCATTAACAATAAAGAGGCTTAAAACCACACACCACTACCCGCGCCTCGATGGGGGAGTGGTTAGAATGCATTCCAACCCCAAGGTTCTGGATTCGAGTCTCGGCATATCAGATTTTTCTGAGTAGGGAATGGTTGGGTGTTTTCGTCTATTGTTACTGTTCTTACCTATCCTGTGATTGTCCAATAAATTGATGTTTGTGAGGACATCGTAAAATACATCACAAATAACTGGGAATTAAAATCTTTCGGAATTGCTTTACTAAACCATTTACTTCTCGACTACCTTCACACTAGATATACTCATATCAACTCAAGTCTGGCGACATATTCTACAATACACTTGTTAACTTCACGCTGACTTAAAAAATGGTAGAAAGAAAGTATTGAATTTAAACATAAATTAAAATAAAACTAATGACAAGCATATCAAATTATCATTAATCGTTCGGCAGTGCTTTAGATTACTATTAATCTTTGGGTACACCGGTTGAGAAGCTTTACTTTACTTGCCTTAAGACAGTCATTCCTCAAGCAGAGCACTTAAGATTAAGATCGGAAAGACTTCACAAAAGCTTTTCACCAGTTCTGCGTAGTTAACTAGGAAGGAGTGGCACCTCTTTTCTCACCTGCTGTGGAACCTTCTCAAAATATAATCCAAAATGAGGCTTGGGAGCATTACAGAGGTGAGACACAAGGTTCTCGGAGATGAAATTTGTACTCCGAAAGCGTCTTGAGAAGAATAGACGAAACTCCATTTTAATGCTGCAATTGTGAGAACTTTGACCTGTCGCATGCCATTTACGTAAGCGTGGGATTACTACTGAGCACACCTTGGATGAGACAAAGTGCTGAGAAGCGTCCTACATCCACCTGGGTCTACCAAGAAAAATATTATACACGAAAACTTTTCCGCGGTGGGAAGAAAATAGCTGAGTCAGTAACTGTATTATTTCAGAAAATGATGTAAGGATTCTCAACTTTTTAAATGGCTTTAAAGAAGCTAAACATCGACCTCACAACATTCAAGAATTTCCTATTTAACACAGCGTGCGTAAAAAAAATTAAATTGATTGAATAAAATTGAATCTCAATTTACTGTCTTACATTTACACCTCTGTACTGCATAAGTTAAAAATAAAATAGAATTATATAAGATTTTAAATAGTAGGTAACAGAAAATAGTTGATTATAGTCCATTGAAAACAACAGTGATACTTTTCTCCCAGAAAATACGCTACGCCAATGCAGAACAAAAAGGAAATCTTTTAGTGATTCAAAGTATTTAAGTAAAAAAAATCGAGTTCATACTTTATAAACTTATTTTAGCAACGGAACCTAGGAATTCCAGTTAACGGAAATTCAACGAGTTATTTTGTTCACAAGTTGAAAAATATAGTGCAAGTGAAAAAGGATACTAAAGGGATAATAATACAATTATTACGTTGGATTCATTCACCTATGTGGGACTTTAACTAACAAAAAGTGTCTGGATCATAGACTCTTCTTTTAAACTGATTAATTGCATGCGTAGATAATCTCGCAGAATCCTTGGAAACGGATCCTATGGCGCATGCAGCGTGACACTAAACGCCACTCGTGATGTTAAAAATATCCTTGGGAATTACTATAAGAGTATCAAATGAAATAATAAATACATATTTTACTTTTCCACAAATAAAAAAACTTTCAGTTCAACGTCAGGCTTGGGAAATGACTGAAAGTTCGAAACCATTGGTAGCAAAGCCAAATATATTGGGAAAAAGTAAAATGTTTATTTATTTTTCATATCATCATGGAATTCCGCCACGCTAAAGAAGATTAAATTTATAAGAGTATCGATATATTTTCATCGAATAATACATTCTTCGTTAAAATGATGACAAGATCCTGCTTATTGTGGATAAAATGCGAAAATTACAAGTACAGCGAAGCACGCTTGAATCATCTCCGCCAGCAAGGTCTAGAAACACCTCCTCAGCGATGCACCTGCCCTCTATAAACTTTAAATTGAACCAAAACAGCATACTTTGTATGCCACCATATAAAGAGCCGCCATGTAATAAAAAGAGTCGAATATTTCCCGCAAAAACCGTTACTTTCCTGCATTTAGAGCCGATGACCCGAACTCGCTGCGAAAGCGGAAGGTGAGGACGAAAAGAGTGGGAATTTCCTTTCTGGTTTCCATCGCCGCTTCTCCTTTAGCCGACTTCTCTACGGAGGAACCGCCCCGACTTATTTCTTAGTTACTTCATTCCTTGGTGAGGTAACGCTTGAAATTAGCCAAGGATGCGAGAGAATGTGATTAATAAAGGCGAAGCTCCACGGGTTTAATAGGCGGAAATTAAACGTCGGAGATAAGATCCAGAGGAGGGCAGTGGTAGTGATGAATCTCACTGCGAAAGAGACTTAAGTTGCGGTTCCGTTTCGATGCCAATTGGATCATACGGCGGTGTTAAGCGAACGCTAATTTTATCAGAATTTCTTTCAGTTATCATCCACGGAAATACCAATATAAGACATCGCTGCTAATGATGATACATTGCAATTGGAACAAGGATTGGACTTTGGTGATTTAACGAGCACTCAGGAAAACCCAAAAGTATAAATGGCAGTTACGAAATGGCCGGGACTCGAGCCCGAATCTGCAATTGGTCGGGCGGCTGCTATAACTAATTAGATAGTTACATAAGTTTTTCAATTTATTTACGGAAATTTGAGGTAGTCTTCGTTTTATATCGAATTACAGATAAATTAATATTTCATTTACAATTACATTTATTTACGGAAATTTTACATTTATTTACGGAAATTTGAGTTAGTCTTCATTTTATATCGAATTATAGATAAATTAATATTTCATTTACAAAAAACTTACACCAACCTTAGAATATTTTCCAATGCTAATGCACATTCTGTTCATTACTTAAGTATTGTGGTTATAAATGCCGGTAAAACTGATACATCGGCAAGATAGTTCTAGAAGGGACAAAGTTGTATCGGTAGACGTATGCTGGGAACAAATGCACAGGTGTGTAATATAATCCTAAAAGCGACTATCAATCAAAGACGCAAATAACAGCGAAATGAATAAAAAATAAAGTATAATTCAACTCAGACTTTCCAGAATATGTCCTAATAATACTTGGAAAATATTTAGCTTTTCGCGCGTAGAATATCATAAAGAACAGCTCAAGAGAAGACTCTCAATGATTGAACTATGTATTTAAGCTCGCTTACCTAGAATTCTTAGAAAGTTTCCTGCGTCGATATTGGCGAGCGAAACGCGTAAACTAGCAACTCTAGTTACTAAGCTCGCCCTTAAAATATAAAAATCATACATTTTCTTTCCACTGCGCTGTAAAGTTGGTTATTCTGCAAAGCCTCACTCGCAGAAAAGTCGCACGCGGAAAATAAAACTATTATGGACTGAGGACTTCACAAGATAATCCGGGAATAAAGAAAAAACTGGACAGCGTCGAACGAAAGTGGAAATGAAACAGAATTTTCAAATTGTATCGCTCTCAAACCATCCGGGAAACTCTCCGCCGATACACTCCGCTCGCCCACTGCTCCGTGCCGCTTACAATCGCGGAAACTGCACCAAAGGGCTTCGTTTCCCTCACGAGTGAATGAAAACGCAAAAAAGAAACGTGGTGCGGATACTAGCGCACAGGTGGCAGCCCAGTCGGGCGAGCGAGCGATCGCCTCAATGAATAAAACCGCGGCGGAGCGGAAAGATTGGGAGATGAAACGGGGAAATGACGGAACGTAATGGTATCAGAGGGTTCGCGAAGAGGAGATGGGAGAGAACGCATCTGGAGACAGAGAAAGAGAGAAATTTTAACGAGGGAAGTGGAAAGGTAAACGCGTATGATCTTAATAGTGGAAAAAAGGTGTTGAAGTGTGCAGCCAATGTGTCATTACAAGCTCCGGATCTTTTTGCCAGATCACGTGGTTATTACCAGATAACCAACCGCGTTTCTAACCAGACTTACTCTAGGACCTCCAACGTTGTACATTTCTAGCTTATACTTGAGAATTATTTACTTCTGACAATCGGAAGAAGAGAATAAACCACGGTATTATTTCGACCATTTTATTTCTAGAACTGTTTCTCTTTATTCTTAGGATATTTATGATAGTACGTACACATTAGTACATCACTGGGGTAAGTTTCGTGTATAATTTTTATCGTATCGCGTTGTTTATTTTTCTGACTAGAAGTGAAAAACAAACACGTTTGCATTATAACATTTCTAGACGGAATTACTAGAAGATCTACCGCAGTCAAGAACTAATAAATAAAACCGCATTCTTGCTCCCAAAAAGATACTTCTCTACAATGGATGAAGTAATGCCCATAAGCTAATAAATCGTAACTGTGGAAAAATAAAGACCGAAACTTTGTAAATTACATTAAATAATGCTTTGATTACCGCGATCCGGGTTTCATTACATATATACATGCTGAATAACTGAACGATATGACAATGTTTCTATGAAACGAGACTCGAATCCGTGTAATTATGTTGATTTGGAGGTTTCATAATATGGATATGATTTTTCTTTCTGTTTATGATTCATACATTTTTAAAATGAACTCATTTTGTTTCGTAAGCATTCACGTTCCCCAACTATTTCCTTGTCTCACATTTTTTAGCACATTGTTGAACTATTTTCCGTAGAGATAGTTCGAATTATGAATCCAATTTTTCTTCTCTTCCCTTTTTTTCAAATTCCTTATCCTCAATTACTCACAATTTTACATCCAATATATCTCCTTCCATCCTTAATCCCCCACCGTCAATTATCTCCACTCCGAACTCTTTTATCCCCTTTCAAAAATCTTCCGTTCCTCAACTTCTGCCTTAGAATCGTCCCCCTTATAGCTTCATCTTTTCCATCTTCTCCCTAAAAATTTCCACTTCCTCAGATCACCTCCTTATTCCCCAGGATCAAAATTTTGCCAGCTCAGCTTCAACAAAAAGTGGTATTTGACTTTTCAGTTCATATTAATGCATATCGAGGGAAAAACTAGTCGAATACAGCTTATAAAAGCTAAATTACAAGTCTCATTTCAACTAAAATCTAAACGAATTCCGAAAACCGAAGTGATTTTTCAGAATCAGTATCGATTTTTTTTAAATAAAATTTAAAGTCTACTTTATTGATTTCCTACAACTTATACTTCAGCGTACTTCATAAGTATAGTTTTTCGTATCGTAGCTCTAATTCTTCTAAATCAACATTTTTACACTTTTTTAGCTTTTTGAAGCATTGCTGATCGATTCTTCGGCGATATAAGAGAGGAAACGTTAGATCAGAGGTACTTAGTTTTCGTAGGCGAGAGCCGAATAACTCAAGGATAAACGAAAAATACATAGATGTGATTAGCCCTCGAACCCAGGTTTTCCAGTTTCCTAGGAATGTTTTTAATATGGCAAGTGCTCTTCAGTAGTAATAACATCTGCCCCAAAGTAAAAGACGAGGGTTCGGGTCCCAATCATGTCGATATTCTTTAATTCCGTTTATGTCTGTTATAAGAGTACCCCAACATTTAATAAAGTAATTTTATTTTTTTAAATGAAAAATGAGTTTGAACGAAAGTTATCTTCTTAATAATTAGCTGTACTTGCGGTTATGAGGCCAATAATTAACCAATAACTTGTAGCCAAAATGATTTTTAGAGCTATAATTCGAGATAGAGCGAAAGCACGAGCTGAATTTCCATCATTCACCACGTCATAACACCCCAGCAAACGTAAATAACACAAGACGTGCGACAAAAACCGCAGCGCATTTAGAAAAAAAGAAAATCATCCTTGTGACCGTCAATCACACCTTTTAGACCGCACATCTGCTCCTAATGAGCACGTAAGAGGAACGTGCCTTTCCGGGGCCAAAAAGGACCGATCCCGCCCCCGTCGCCTTCTCCAATCGCCTCCATTCTTCCCTTTCATTTGCCCGTCCATCCTCTCTTTATTTTTCACCACGGAGGGAAAGCGGGAAACACACATGTACAAGGCGCGTCACTCCCACACCACCTCCCCATTTAGCGCTCCCAACCACACCCACTGCATGCGGAGGAACGCTCACGCACGTGCGACTCGGCAGCCGCACCCAAAAGCGAAATCTTTCTCTCCGCCTTTCCCTTCTGCAACCCCCGCCTCGACTCCTGCACAGCGGCTAATCCCACATCAGCCATGAGGAGGGAGTACAAAGATTGGATGAGCGGGAGATGGGATGTTGCCTACGGAGAGTGCATGGGTTAGGGCAATTAGCGAAAAGTTGGTCCGCCAAATCCGGGGATTTGCTGAGTGACGTCGGGAGGGAAATGGGGGAGTGGAACGGAGAGGGGGAGAATAATGAGAGAATTGAGCGTAAAGGAGAGATGTTTTTCCCCCTAATGAAAAGAGAGCGGGCGTTTGGAGAGCAAGTCGCGGAAAGTAAACAATACTAAGCCTCAGGGAGAGGAATAAGGCGACGGTATTAACGGTGAAATAGGAAATAGAGATAGCTTTACGTAATCAACGTAAAAGAGGGATTTTACATGGATACACACCGATAGTTTCGGATATCTCTGAACTGCATTAATGATCCAAGGATAGCTTTTTAAAAGCATCTTCTTTCCAGCTATTGATTAAGCAGCATTCTTTTAAACTGCAAATTACAGACATAAGGTATTCCTTCACTTTCAAATTGTGCAAAGATCAAGGAAAAGTTGAACTATCATAAACCAAAACAGTTACTGCATTACGACCATGGTCGTAATAAATATTGGGGTTTGTTAAAAGTTCGACTCTTCCTTGCTCATTAATGGAGTCCTACCACGAAGTCACGGCCTAAGCTATCGATTCTTTCAATTAATCCTTTAACAATTTATTTGTACACATTCATATTTTCATTTTATGACATTTCAACCACTTCAATATGCTTATAGCACAATTAACTTTATATAGTATGATCCTTATCGTGATTTTTGTAAGAGGAGTCGGGTTTCCGTTCGTTATGTTTGACACAGCTTGAAAATAAAAATGTACGTTAGTATAGAAAATATTTTCATATTGAAGATACACATCGAATTTTTATGAGGGAGGAACTGTTAACTCAATTTTACTCAACTTATACTCCATTTATCTATTTAATAGGATTTCATTATCATTATAACAGAATATGCGAGGTTATCTCTTAACTAAGACACCTTACTGTTGGAAAGGTTGAATTGAAAAAATTGAAATTGAAATTCATTTTCTTTCTGTTAACTTATTTCTTAACTTAAGTTAAAATAACAGAACAAGTCCAAAAACAAGGAAGTGCTTGGTATAAATTACTGTATAGTACAACTCATTTGAAATATATATAAAGATATCACCCATAGCTTTCCAAATATCGATTGATCTTATAAGGGTAATAAAAAGTTCGATTTAAATTTTACTTTCCAATTTGCTTTGCAAAATTCTCAGCTAAGATCAGGAATTCTAAACAACTGATAGACCATGAAATCCTCTGAAATATGTTGTTTACATACCCATAATTAGAAATTTTTTACACGCGTGGAAGTAAAATATTAGTAGAATAATAACTTATACAAAATTGAAGAAACAGGAACCATTTCCTTACTGGGAGGAAAATAAAGCCGACTTTAACACGACCAAACCTTTTACTACCTTCAGAACATTTATATATGAAAGATCATGGGTCAGCAACACAATGTCGAGCCTAAAACAACAACTTTCCATTATCCAGCAGATAAAAATAAGCTGAATCACCCTTACGATCGTGATCGATTACCAAATAAAACCAAATTCCCACTGAGCAGTATCTCCCGTGAAACATTTCCTAGTTGTCAGGGAACATAAAGAGCGATTGAGAATGGTTAATATTATGGGCAATCTCACGATTGCCAAGATTTAATCTCTTCATACAGAAATACAAGATTTCAGTACCCATAACAAGCCGAGAAAGAATAGATATTTATCGATATAATCGGAATTTCATTCCTATGAGCCAGAATTGTTTTCGTAAATCGTAATCAGAAAATTGTAGAGAAAGCTCAAGTGGTTGGCAGAATGATTTCATTTCGAAAAAGTACTCGAAACAAAACGATCAAGGAAACTGCGCCGGATAAAATTATAAGTGTGAGGAAGGTAAATATATAAGGCGGATTTCTGAATTATATTTTAGGTTAAGGAATTCGAAACGAAATATTGCTAAAGTAGAAGATACTCGCTTATAGATATCGGAATTATTCAATTTTTATTTCTTGCTGAAGGATTTCTAAAACAAAAGTAAAAGCTGAAACTAAATCAACACATTAAAGATAAAAGTAAGTATATAGTCATTATAGGCTACGAGATGACGACAAATATATCAAAAATTTCCTCTTTTCCGTGCAATTTCTATAAATTATAATAGATAAATATTTTGTTGCAAATTTACAATCTTCCGCGCAGTTAACTCAGAGCTTAAAATATGAAACCCAGGAAACAATTCGAAAACAAATAAGAATCTTTTCGAACATAATTCTAACACGAATAGACGTTCAAATGAACATGTTTCAATAAAGTAATCTTGCGATCAGCGATTCCCACAGAAAGGATCGAAGATAGAGAGCTCGTGGAAAACGCCTAGCAAATAAATCGGACGTGAAGATGCAATCTGATCGTGTCCTCTCCGACGATCACTATCTTTAGTCAAAACACGCGAAATCTCTACACGGCGTGAACAGGAAACGCACCCGCGCATTCGAATCAGGAAATCATGGCGAGAATAAGAAAAGATGGAGAAAAAATGGAAACGGTGATGGAACGGCCCATTCGTTGAACCTCGGTCACACGATCATTGCCTCACTACGTGCTCGTAAATCGGTGGAAATGTGCCCGTGTATTTTTATTCCCATTATTCCCCCCCTTTCGAAACGCCCACGCATAGAAATTGCGTTGAACTTATGCATCCATTGACTTTTCGAGTTGTTCCCTACTAAGTATATTATTTGCATCATGTATTGTATTCCAATGCCATGCTTTTTGGATTTTATTTTGGTATTTTTTAGGTTTCAGTGGCTCTTCGCAAATTGACGATCAAAATTCGGGCAAAAATAGTATGTGAGTTAAGATTGTAAGCATTGTAAGATTTGGTATCTGCTATTTTTCTTCTGGTTTTAATGGACTCTGTTGATGCTTTGAGTAACGAGTTTGAAATAAAAGTGGTTAGCAGAAAAGCAAAAAATATATTAGGAAAAAAGTTGTCCTACAAGAGCTATTTAATTATATTACCCCTACAGGGCAGGGCAACGAATTTATGTATTTATTCGTAGACTAGGGAGAAATATGGGAATCGTAATGTCACTCTAGTTTAGCGACGGAGTCTGGTTATCTTATGTTTGGTATACATATGTGTAAGTTAAGTCCATATTTTCACTCCCCCTTTTAGGTGGGTATTTTTCTACTAAGGGTAATTTCCCTGGGCTTTACTAAATTCACAAAAACTTCTATTTTACCAATTATATATCTATAAATAACTGCCTTTAATGTGGAATTTAGCAACATTAACGCTGAGTTAGACGGTAGAGGAGACTTCTTATCCTCGATCTCACCCAAATAAAGACGTTTGCTATTCACTGCGTAATTCTAAAATGTTTGTTTTTCTCCGATCAGGTGCAATCAACGAAGTAGCAAATAAGTTACACAGTTGATACCAGATATAGCTCTCACTCCCATTGATGTTTACATTGGAAACGATTTGGATTGCGCTTCTATGTAATGAATGTTTGAGAAAGCCATTGAAAAGGAAATTCAATCTGCAGACGCCTTCGTAACTGAGGCAGGAGTATGGAAAACGTACATGCACAGAGCATTTCATTTTGCATTATAATGCATTTATAATCGTATATAGATTTCAAAATAAAGATGATAATGTACCGCAGGCACGTACAAACGCAGACTGCATGTTTTATTTATTTATTTATCGTATGGCCTTTATCTTACACAATCGACTAGGAACTTTTGACTAGATTAATACAAATATAACATTAAATTGCACGTAATACACTAAAAAGTCATAACATTGCGCAGAATTTTTTGTCATCCTCTAACTCAATTTCACCTTTATGCTAATTATAACAAACTTAATGAAAACTTTACGTTAATTAGACAATTTTCTGAGAGTAGAGCATTAGGAAGGGAATAGATAGATCAGGAGCTCATAAGCTTTTGTGGACCCCTTTAAAGATAAACTTAAAAGACATGGTAACCTTCTGAAAAATTCTTTGGAAACCCTTTCTGCTATAATTTTCATACAGATTCGTAATCTGAAATAGATATGATGCTTTATTGTACCCAAACTCCTCTTGCTTATCAACATCAGGAAAAACAAGACTTGAAAAATGGGATGCTTTGATGACCAATCCGTGCTCACGGACTCCTGGTTAGTAACCTGATCTGATTTCCACCGAGATTCGACGTAAATAAAAACAAACAGCTCAATCCCGCTTAACAATGTGAGACTTCATGTATTCAGCTTTCTGCTTTTTTGACATACGCCTCCGTACATTTCCCACTTGTCAGGATATTCTGTTCCAGGACAAGAAACAAGAGGGAAAAAAATCTAAACACCACTATGGAATCCCTGCCACTCCCTCCTTCTAGTCAGCGGGGATTTTGAGAAAAAAACTAAACTTCCTTATTTTCTCTACGCCTCAGGGGAAATCCCTTCCCAAGATCTTGGAGGACTCGCTGAAGGGAGAGGGTTGAGGGGGCGTAATGAGGAACACAGCCCTGCAGGTTGGCCGAAGCGGGGAATATGTGACCTTTCCGCGCGATCAGGGCGGCCTCTATGTCATATCTCGAAAAAATGCAAGTATTTATGTAATATTGTTTCCCAATCTCGTTTATTACTTTCAAAAACAATATGGAAAATATTTTAACAAGGAATCCTTTGTGATTACATGAGATTTACTTAACACAATTTACGTGTTTAACTATTTCAATGTGGGAATTACGCCAATTAAATGCGACCTAATGATTTCATACCCGGCAAAATGGTACATGCGGCCTTTCCATGAGTAAAGGTTTCTAACCGAGGCAGAACTTCCTTATCACTGTGCTGCGTATAAGCTCTTTGTGTACCGCAAAATATTCAAGTTTAGTATTCGAATTCTGTATGAAATATGTTTTGCTGTTTTAAGGGATAACACTTTATGGCCTTATCACAATGATTATATTCCAAAATTTTATATATTTAACGATTATGCTACAAAAGGCAAAAGTTAACAACGGTAGGTCAACAAGAAAAACAGCAAACACATTAAGAAAGAAAAAACGATTGAAATTTAGATAAATAAACAAACAAAATTGTAAACTAAAACACAAAAATGAATAACAAGAGTGAAGATATTGAACTTATTGGAATCTTAAACCATTCCTTACAGTAAACAGTATCCGGCGAATAAACGATTCTTTTCTTCTATTCTATTCTTCTGTTTTCTATTTCAATTTGAATTGATTCCGAAAATAACAAACGCGTGGCTTCGAGAGCCGCGATATTTCATTAAATATGTAAGTGCGCCGAAAAAGATTGGGAAGCGCTGTGCCGAGGAAGAGGTGAACTTTTGAGGAAATATATAAGGGGAGTCGTTCCTCATAGTTCGACGGAGTGGAGAGCAGGGCAATTTGGGTCGTCCTGTGAGTAGAGAGCGATGAATGAACGCCCGGGCATTGTCAGCGTCGTTCTTTTCAAGGACCGTAACAGGATAGCCCACGACGTCTCACAATAGGATGCGAAGGAAAACTATCATGATCAACCGAAACCCCGCCTTTTCTTCGGAGAGAACGGCTTTCTCATCCTGTCCAAGACGAATAGACTGCAACCCTAAACCTGCTCCTCTGTTGTTATTTTCTCAAATTTTCCAAATCCGCCAATCTTGGGATGTGCGTCTCCCAAGAAAAACTGTGTAGGTCCTCGGAGCTCACTTGAAAATGTATTTATTCTTACTACCCTCGACGTATTCATTACGAATATGATCATAAATCTTCTGTAAATCTCTCAATCGCAGAAATAATCACAGTTGTACCTGAGAAAATCCATAAGCGCCATTTTCTATTTTTGAGTCAACGATAGTGACTGAAATCTGCTTAACACATTTCCAACGGAAATCGTACAATATGCAGTGAAGAGTAAATGTCGGAATAATATAAAATACTAATTTGTGATCGATTAAAGCTCTAGTGTGCATAAAATAAAAAGTAGGGTTTAAGGAAAATTTATAGGCATAAAAATTGACTACTACAATAATAATTATCTCCAAAACAAAGTAATTTTTGACGAATGATCAACGTACTCATGTTCAGCACTTTCGAGTACAAACACTGACAAACAATTCAATTATTTTGCTATGAAACCCAAAATATGCCTGGGTATTTCATCGTATGATAACATTGGTTTGCAAATACAGAGAGCGCCACATTTGCATCATAATGAATCTGATGTTTTTTAAAGGATGGTAAGTTGTAAGAGAAATACCTGATTTACTCAAATAATAACCAGCACGAATAAAACGAATCATGATATTGACTTAACGTCTTTCATTTTGTCATGAGATTGTCGAAATGAATAAAAATGTCACATATCATTTTTAAATGCCAAGATGCCTCCTAGGAGATTAGTCATAGTTTGAAATATCTGAAAACCAGGCAAACAGTGAATCACTGCAGATGTCGTATGGTCTACATCTGAAATACACATCTTCCGCGGTTTCATCATTTTGGATGAGGCATTGGTCATTAATTACAATTCCTATCAAACGAGAACTGGTAGTTCTTAGAAAACACTACATTGCATACAGGCATTCATAATTGCCCTAAGACCGAGATAGTATACTTTATAATTTAAAGATAAAGCTATGAGGGAATTAACATTGTACGCTTATCAATTAATACATTTTTTACATCATCTCCATGCATAGATGACAACTTATTTTTGAAGATTTCGCCGTATGTACCCTGGAAAGTAGCTAAAAAGTCACTTCACTCAGAACAGTATATCGCCATTTATAGTAGTATTAAAAAAATAAAATAGCTTGAATTCGATTCTACAAATGGGGTATCAGTTCGGAAATTACAAAAATTCCATTTAAAACATGAATATTGTATTTTATCGGCTGAATATAATGATATTTTAATTTAAGGTAATATTGTGTTAAGAGTAAGTAGAGAAGGAATGACGTATTAGAACATGCTCCATTGAGTACGAGATGTCGATAAAACAGTAAATGTCACTATATTTTATTTTGAACATCGCTAAATTGGTAACCAAGTTTTTATGCCTTTTTCTGCCAAAACTAGAGGATGAGGAGTTTGTCAAATGCAAATTAATGACTAATGACATTTAATCGAAGGAGCATCAGTAAAACAATATTTGTCCTGGATTTTAGACAAGTTTTAGTAATATTTCGTACAATAGATAATCCAAATTGATGCTTCGTAAGCTTTTCTCTCTAAAATAGCATAAGTGGCTTTTGTTTGGATTGCGCTACGGTTCAATGAAAAATATAATTTTTCCCAATTTCCCTCGGCCTGGTTCGAACAGTTTTTATTTCACTCTGACCATTAAAATCCTATCACTTGGGAAAATCATTTTTTAGATGCTAGAATATTTCAATTACTGCAGGTTTAATTGGCATGCGACTCATACCAATTACACATGCGCAGCTCATGCTCCAATCGAAACAAAATAATTTTAAAAATATTACGCTAAAGAAATAATAAAAATATCTGATCAAACGAATTTCCAGCATTCATTTTAGTTAATTGCGAGTCGTAACTACACGTACAGAGTAAAGCTTCCTCCACGCTTCTTACACATGAGTAAAATTGTATTCTTGGGAACTGAAAATCGGAACTACGAGCAAATATAGTATTCGGTTTCGGTTCAGATTCAAAAATCTTATTTTTTCTGCTCGATTTCGGTTATCACTACAATAAAAATGAGCATAACGTGAATAACGGTAAAAACAACATGATTTTCGGATTCTGCTCTTGGTTCGATGCTCTGGCACGAACAAAAAAGTTATCGACAAAACTACTGGAATTATTACGGTAAATTATGAGCCAGTGTGATGACGCACACTTTCCGGACATCCCATATCTCTTTAGGGCTTAGCGAATGGACGTCAGACTTGAGAGGTAGCGGGTAAACCTAAAATTTCTTGCGCATTAATATTTTGAGAGAGGCCTCGGAAAATCGTATCAAATGAGATCTACCGCACTTGGGTCCGTGAACCGGAGCAGGATGGGCGAAGGAGGAAGTTGGCCGAAAACTAAGCAATTAAGGAAGGGGCCGGATACGGGAGACAGTAATAGAACTTAAGAGGAGAGAGGGGAAGACTGAGAGGAGTAAATCTCCCAGGGGCTGACCTGAACAATTAAAGAGAAAGCATTAGCGCCTTGAGAGGTCGATCTGAAATTCTGAACAAGGTAAAAGGCTATGAAGGATTAGAGGAAGATGAGCATTAAACGATGGACATACTTCGATTTTAGGATTAACAGTTCTGACATATTAACAGGAAACATGAAACTATAGTTATTTTCTTTTACAATGCCACAGGTAATGATAGTACAATGGAACAACTACATAAAACAAGATCGCAATAGCTATATTTTCCATGGAGGACTTAGTAATGCGTACACAGAGACAAACATTTTCATAATTTTTCGAATTTATCTTGTCACACTTACAATGACAAATTTTCCAGATTTATTTTGATGGTAAGTGTATAATAAAGCTACACTATTCAGATGAATCATGTCACTCAAGAGAATGGAATACAAAGATCAATACGCAATTTACCAACAGAATATTAAACATGAACATTTACTACCTTATTAGCACACGAATCTTTCAGCTGAAAAGAATAAAATCTTTTCAATTAAATTAAAACTGTTAATTGGCTGAACACTTTGGGGAATCGTATCACTTAATACAAACAATCAGCCTCCATGATGGCGCACTTATAAAATCTTCAAACTGAAATAATTTATATCCATGAAATGAAAGAAGTGAAACTAGAGGAATGGCTACCTTCACTTTTAAATTCAAATTAGTCATCGCTATCAACGAAGCAAATTACAGAGGAAGATATTCGTTACAATGAATAAAAAATCGTTCAATAAGAAGAAAACTGTTTGTTTCAATATTTGTATTATATTTATATTGTTTACATATTTGTGAAATGAACATCATCGATAACTCGTTTCCAACCAGTAATCACTGTAAACAACGCAATTTGAAGAGAATGACAGATCAAATATTTACTTAAATGAAAAGTGAAAGGCTTTGCAGAATCATCAGTAGGTGATAAGTGATTTTTAAAACGTGAATAAAGTGTAGCGAAACATTTTTTAAGCTTCATTCAGCTTTCATTCACCTACTTGACCCGACATCGTTATGTTCCGGAAAGAAAATTGCAGAAATTTCAACAAAAATTAAAAAAGGAATTCCTAGCGAAATAATATTAAAGGCAACGGGCTTCAATTAATTTTTAAGCTGACGATGGATAAACTAATTTTGATAATTATCAATTATAATAAGCATAATTTTTACATGTGATCATTTTTATTTTCATAATTTTATGATTATTGATTATAATTATGAAACGAACTGCAATATTTACTGGGGCGAGGCTCAAAAGATGCAGGAGCTCTATTTGTTATCTATGATAGCTTCGAAGAGGCTACTAGATTAACCATTACGCCACTGATTTAACTCTAACAATTCAAATAAGCGGCAAAAAACGCATGGTTCAATTGCTTGATTTTAGATGAAGATATGGAACCCCGAGCCAACGTCGACTGTGAAATTGAAGAAAATATTGTTCCGTCGTGGTAGCTTAGAGGGCAGAGCAACTGCCTGGAAAGTTAGAGACACGGGTTCGTTTCCCGGCTAGGGCAGACTTTTTCTCTTACGTTTCTTCATTCAATAATTCAATTTAACAGGAGCCCCAGTCTCGTCACATCTTTTGTAAGCTAGTAAGCTATTATTATTTGATTAAATCAAATATTAGATAATCACCGCCATTCGTCTATGAAAATAACACGACGTTATTTCATTGACAAAAAAATGAAAATTTCTCGTTTAAACTAGCCCGTTAAATCCCAAAAGAAACATGACTGGCAATACTTGAAAATAACCCGCATCAGATCGAGTTTAATTTTCGCCGCGTCTCTTTTTTGGCCGTCGTCTGCGCGAGAAAACCTAACGAGGCTCATTTCCACGTCCGCCGGCGGACGGCGCAGTGAAGGAAGGAAACGGCGGAGGAAGGGCGAAAATTAAAAGATGACGCGTAGGAGGCCGACTGAAAAAGGAGTGTCACTGCTTCGGGTGGAGTGAGGAATGAGGGGCACTGGTGCGAAGGCGAGCAGGAAGCGTGTAGGCGATGAGGAGTGGGTTGGAGGAGGGGGGAGGGCATCGGGAGGCGGTGAGGGTGACAGCTTTAAGAAATGAGGAAGAGATGGGCACTGCGCGGCCAAAGAAATAAAAAACAACAATGAGATGATCGATTCTCTGAATTCCCGCACTCAGTTCGCTTTCCGCGAAAGCGGAGACAGCTTTTACTTTTCTCGAAAACGTTCGATTTTTGAAATCGCGCAATAATATGTTGCTCAGAAAAAAACAGAACGGACGCTAACATTAGCAACCATGATTTCACTCCAATCCTTTCTTTCTTCTTCTCTTCTCGAGAAAAATGTCTCATTACATTTATAGCTGAATAGTTTGATTAAAATATTCTCCGGAGAACTCTAATTCCGGAGAATCTATTGTAATAGAAATCTGGGTACGTTCTTCTTGAAGTACACATTCTTTTCTTATGTGCGAGGAAAAAAATCAGCTACGATGCTCCGGATCATTCACGAACTTTGATGGCTTCCGAGGGAAATAACTGATTAAAGAAATCCCCTCATCTAATCATAGTTTAACTGTGGGAAATTTTATTTTTCTATCGATGCACATTTATGCAATATCTGGTTCACATTAGAATCAATAGAACGGTAGTTGAAAAAAATAACTTCCGTCTTACTCGGTTCAATGCTCTCTCCTCTGAGTTCTTTATACGCCAATATCTTCGCAAAACCCACTTTTCTGGCATTAATTTATTCTAACAAATATTTAATAATTTTTCATCTCTCGAAACGTATTTCCACCCACAGTCTCGCGTGTTTTGTTTTTAAAGATATTGCCATGTTTAAGTTTAATTTTTCCCATCAACGGTCTATTTATCCCATACCCATATTAATTTCTCTTTTCCATTCTACATGGATCAACTTAACGTTTTTCGCATTTCTTTAGCATTAATAACAATCTTTAATTTGAAGTATATTCTTACATTTCTCATCATTTTTCGTCAGCATCATAATGCATGTAATTCAATTGAACTTCGTTAAATGTACTTTTTACCATTATAAGTCGGGAAATGTGATTTTGGGCCAATTTTGTAATTTATATAGTTTATTGAAATATCACCGAAATTTCTCTCACGGCTGCAAGCTCGCAGGATGAAAGGGGTCCATTGGAAGGTTGTACGTATATACATATTTCCGGTTATCCATGAAGGCGGAAACCTACAGTTATCCAATTACGTCATTGCTTAACATATTTAACATAACATAATTAAAATGTAGATAAATGTTCAGTAATTAACTTCTTTGAAAGAAAATCGATAACTAAAGATTACTCGTATAGCCTCCAAGGGAAAAACTTAATAACGGAAGAATCGGTGAAATATCTAGGAGTGACCTTTACTAATAACTTATCATGGAGTGCCCACATCCATAACATATGTGGAAAGGCTTTTAAGAAACTCGGTTTTGTAAAGAGAATAGTCGGGAGAAGCGAACAAAAAGTCCGCGAGCGTTGTTACTTCGCGTTAGTCAGGCCTCACCTTGAGTATGCATGTAGTGTATGGGACCCAGCCGACAAGTGCTGTATTCGAGAAATAGAAAAGGTGCAACGAAAAGCGATACGTTTCGTGAAGAATTGCTATGATAAATCAGTAAGCGTTACTGAGATGCTCAAGAACGCGGGATGGGAATCATTAGAAAAAAGAAGATTAACACTAAGGATAAATTTATTAAATAAGTTCAGAGAAACCACGTTCTCGGAAGACGTCGCGGACATAATGCGCCCTCCCTGCTATATAGGCCGCTCCGATACAGCGAGGAAAATAAGAGAAATAGATGCGAAAACGAACCGATTCAAGAATTCGTTTTTTCCGCGAACGATACGCGAAAGTAATCGACTAGGTAAATATAGTTTTCTCATAATATATTCAACTCGGTAATGCTTCCGGATATTTCCAACTCCCTAGCTGAGCCGAACAGAGAACTTTTCTCCGCCTAAGATAATTTTGGAGATAAACTTTCAGTATGAGTCACAACAACTAGCTCTTGTTCTGGAGTTATCACGTACAACGTTTTTCTTAATTGCATCAAGATTGAGAGAATGTCAACGTAGGTTTCTCAATTTCCAAATGACATGCAAATTACTGTTCCAGGAATCGTTGAAATAGATGCTACAGATGCTAAAGAATCATCATCTCCACTGACGAAACGCGGCAGAAACAGATTAGAGAAACGGACAGATGACGCACGAACCCCGTCACACGCCGAAAGGCGGTTCACAGGATATACATGTAGACATCGAGTCATTTTCCTTAGGTTCGGCGGAAATCAGGATGGGAAACTTGCTTTCGTAATAGTTATTTTCGTCCGTTTATTTTTGTGTATACTCGGGGATAGAAATCGGTAAATTACCTGCGCTTGTTAAAGAATCTATTTACACATTTTCTTTTTTATTTAAGATATAGTCACTCTTATGGATAGAAAGCCTTATACAGGTCCTCTCTTTCCTATCCTGGTTCTCCTTCCCTTTTTCTTGTCTTTACACATTCCCCCTCTTCTGAAACTCTTTCTTATATCATCTACCCGTTTTATTTCTCCTATCGATCCCTTATCTTCCCTATGCGCAACTCACGTGCATTTTCCTCGCCAACACGCCTCGTGATCGCCCATCGCATCTCGCTTGTCTTCCCGAATGAATGGGCAACGAACCCTGACCGTTCTTACGGTGTTGAAGGTCTGCCGGTTCGAACCCCCGCTGACACCTGCGATGCCCAGGGCGCTTCCAGGATTTCCACTCAGAGCATAATATCTCGCATTAAAGGTGGTTACGGGTCAAAGCACATAATGATGGCTGGAGGCGGGGATTATTAGAATTCTATTCCTTACGCTGCCAGACTGACGGTTGATCACTCATCTGATGTTATCTTGCGACGGGAGATGATTCAAATGGGAATTAAAGATGTTGTTTTATTTTAAAATTTTCTGAGGAAGCAGCTTTGGTGTCACGCACAAGCTGTAAAAACATACGGATTTACTTTTGTATGATGCTACCTTGCAGGAGAAGAGGACAAATTTCTCATGTTTGACTCACGTAGAAAATTTCTCTCTCCCTCAAGCCAATGCCTAACTTAAAACAGGTTGGCGTTGCTACTGCATCTTTAGAACTATATTTGTCTTACGATATACGATAAGGTTCGGGCCAAGATCTTTATCTTGAAAAGTTGGCAAAGCAAGTCAATCATGAGATATACACGCGAAATTTTCCCTACGCAAACGCCACTTACATATGAATTTTACCCACAAGTTAACATATATACTCGCTATTTGATATAGGAGCGACAACATCGACATTTTCAAAGGATGATATGATAAAGGATATGATGATAAAATATGATATAATTACTTTATATGACGACAAATTATGATTTCATTCTCGGGAAACTCATACGTGTAAGGGAGAGATGATTCTGTACACTTACATAGATATTTCTTCATCATAAATCACACATTATTCCCGGAAAACTTTTAACCACCGCTGCATTGAGACATCTTTGATTATGTTGAAACGCAGGAACTAATTTTACACATCGGCCACTTTTACAAAAACTTACAGAATTGAGAATGTTTTATGCTGCAGCGATTAATAATGGCGTGAAATGTAACAAAGAACTACATGCATTTATTGAACTACTGTTGAATTAACTCAGTAAATAAGGAAAAATTAGCCATAGTGTAAAATGTGTAGGATCTGTAAGATAAAAGAAAACATGAGTAACAGTCCATAAGAATAGGGGTGTGGATAGAGGGAGAAAAGAGATACGGTAAGTTAAAAGACAGATGATGTGGAAAATTCAAAAGAAGACTTATACAGAAAAGGAAGGAAGAGTATAGAGATAGGAAGGTTGACTATCTGACAAAAAAGCAAGTCCCGAAAAAGTAAGCAGCGTAGAGAAAAGAGCAAAAAAAAACAAAGATGTGGAAGAGAGCTAAAAAGTAAAAGGAACGAAAGGTAATAGAAAAAATCGCTTTTGGATCAACGGGCAAGTATACCGAAAGATAGAGAGAAACATTTCCGATTCCAAAACCCTTATCTAGAGAAAATAACTTTGATACTTTAATTTCTATCACTGATGCAAGATTTAATTTCTATCACTGATGCAAGACAATAATTTAATTCAAAATTAGATTAACTTTATTTATGGAAACTATCTTGTTTTTAATTGGTGATTGTTTTTAATTTAGTTCTTGTTTACCAACATCTAGAAATCTTAATACCTATTTTAGTTGCCCTCTGGAAAACATCGATTTTCCACGAATCCAAATGCCAATGGCCATAGCAATACCATAGGGAAAAATATTTCCCCTTCACATGCTTTACATGTATTTCAAATGAAAACGAAGGCATTAAATCCCCCATGGAATTAATGAACATGGATTTCATCGGAAGCATCCGGCCTGCTTTCGGTAAAATCCGCTGAAAATAAATTCGATTGCTACGACATTGTTTTGGTGGAATTCCTCGATAAAATAAAAATGACAACCAGCAGTCTATTTTAGCAGAAATAAATAATACCACAAATACGATAAAAGTCACGATTGCGGTTTACAAACTGAGCATCACAGTATCAGGTGATCATGTTTAAGCCAGGTTCATGATATTTACAATTTTGTGGTTACGTTTTTAAAGAATAAAGCACCGCTTGATAATTTTTCTATTTTGTACGGCATTTACAAATAAAAATGGCAATCGGGATGAAAACAACAGAGGTTCACTGATATTTAGTCTAAAATGAAACTATAATACTGAAGAAAATATTTTATGTTACACGCAACCTTTCCACCCTATTTTCACCTACTCGGACCATACAATCCTTTATCATTTACAATACATAAAAAATTGTCTTCGTAATGAGAGGACTCCAGAAATGTATTACTAACAAGGAAAGGGTAAAGGTAACTTGGCACGTGAAGGCGTGCACTTAGAAAATATCTCAAGGAAAATCAGAAACGAAATAAGTCTGACCCTGGTCCTATCGGACTTTTTTAATGTCCGTTTTGCCTTGAGATTTTTGTATTACTAATTTCTGAGTTCCACACTAAAAGTTTTACCTTACTATTTCCAAGGAAAATTCAGCGAGTTTCAATTTAACTATCTGCCACTCTTTTCTCCAACGACATTTTCCCACACTAATTACTCAACTAATTCTAACCACCTCCTAATCCCATACACACAATGCCAGTTCACTCATTCACTACTCCCTCTTCATGAATGAGATAGCGTAATTAGAGACAACGAGGGGCGAAAAATATGAGGAGGAGAAAACGTGGGACCGAGTTGAGGGAGTGTGGAGATAAGAGAAAGACTGGAGTGTGGGTGCAAGCTTGAAAAGGTTAACAAAGGTAGGCAAGGAATATGGAGAGGGAGGTGGGTGAATTGCATGTCGAGGAGCAAAGATGGTCAAGTGGTACAGTGCCCACGACAATAAGATTTTCTATTTTCCACTACTCTCATGAGTGTACAAAGGGGGATATAAATATTTAATTCTATATTTTGCTGCCAGTGGCTTGAAGTACTTATTCTCTCCGCTGAATGAAAGAGAAAAATGCAAAATAAAGAAGACTGGGAATGAGAAGGTTTATTGATATGTCAATATGTTTCATACAGAATTGGAGGAATGGACGGAGGGTCAAAAAGAGAGGGGATCCGGAGGATTCGCTACAGCAGATTCGCGACATATGCATTTTCGCTACAATTACAGTCCGCTAACTAAGTGTTCGCTACAAGGCGTTTTCGCGACCAAAATGTTTTTCTGTAAAGAGTTTTCGCGACAACATTTTTTCGCTAAAAAGTGTTTTTCTATAGCGAACATTTTTTACAGCGAAAATTCTTTGTAGCAAACTTCTTTGTAACAAAATCTTTGCAGCGAAAACGTACGTAGCGAACCTACTGTAGCGAATCTTCCTAGACCCAAGAGCGAGTGATGAGTTTTCATATAAATCCAACTAAGGCCATCATAGGCTGTTGAGCAAGTAACTAACTTAATAACCCTATAATTGAGCACTGATAAAGGATTGGTTACGAAAATAGTTGAGTGAACCCATTGAACTAATACATTCACAGGGAAAAATTATATTAATAATAGGCTCATAAAAAATAATGAAATTGAAGAAAATCAAGAGATGTATTTAAATGAGAGATGCCACTTCAAAACACATTGTCGACTTGAATATTTAGTTAAATTACCCATATACATTTCTATTGATAGGCCATAAAGGTTTCCTTAACTTTAACTCCGGGAAAAAAGAAAATTGAATTTCTCGCATAGAGTCCGATAAATGACATTAACTACAAAAGGAAGGAGATTCGATTAAATACTTTATTTGAATTGCCAAGTTAAACATTGACAATTGCCTTAAATTATCTTTAGTAATGGGAGGAAAATGGTCCTCCTACTATATCATGATAAAGGAAATATTTATCATTTGTCTCTTGGTACTGGTTAGTGAAAAAATGTTCCTTTTATACACTTTTGTCTCAGTCTTGTTCATGTCCCTGATGATATGAAAGCTACTGAGGTATGTATATGTATCTATCAGTGATGCTGAACAATGGCATCAATTAAGGTTTCTTCTTATGCAGTATTACGAAATTGTTTCTCGCGGAGTCATCGTGCTTCGCCAATGTGGGCTTGTTCTGCTTATAGCATTCTGGTCCAGTGAGGAAAGAAATGGCAAACTACCTCACTCCTCATCTTGCCTGGTAAATCTCATTTCCCTCTCCTGGCTCTTCGTAGGTTATGGTAGATAGCATGAGGTCCCAACCGGCCTTCGGGCTGAATACTTTACAGATAGGGAGGAAAATTTGGTTACTGTAGTTTATAATAAAAAAAGATTGATACCCTGCATTTAAAATTCTGCATCTGAGTTAAGAAATAGAGGTATTCCATGAATGTTATAGATTAAACCGGTAGACAATAATAAAAATTTAATAATGTTTCTATCTTTTCACCCAAAATAAAATAAAATGACGAATGACGAACGTTACTGTTTTTGATTCCACTACTCCTCTATGCATAAAAATTATCACACCGATAAAGAAGATTTAATATAAATGTAACCTCCATAATTGTCCGAATTAAATGTTCGATAAATACATTTATCGGCTAATTATTCAGCCATTAAATTTTCATTCCGGTTTCACAGGGCTGTTATTGTAATTTACTGTAGATATAGCTGAAGATAAGTGTGTAAAACCGCAGACTGTGTGAATGATATGCGTTATCCTAAATCAAATTAATACTGTGCATACATTTCGCATCCATAATGAATTATATATAACAAATATCCAGATCCAGCTTAATCGACAAAAACGCGAGTTGAAAACGAATGAACAATCTGACATTGCACCTCTTCATTGAATTTACTGAACTCATGATACGTTAGGATGGAACACTGCATTACAGTTATATTCAGATGGCAGCACAGTACATTGATTGATAGAATGAGAAATCAGACAATAATTTTTAAAGATACAAACTTGGATATGTAAATATAACCATTATTTTGGCTATTTAGGAACACGCCCCCGAAGTCTCGCTTTAAACTCTTACTATTATCAGCGAATTATACAAAGATGACACAGATATTTCAAATAATAATTGAAAATAAAAAATAATGACATGTATTTCACTGCATAGAGGTTATGGGAGGTACTTAATGGGAAACTGAAGGTTCAATTAAATTCAATTAATCAAAAGCAACAGCTAAGATTGAGGATGAGATCAAATGTGATCTACATAAATATATAATACAACATAATTCACGAGAGTAAATCGAATAAATGCGACATATCGTAAAAAATAAAAGTAATAAATATAACTACATTTATATATAAATCTAATATAAAATCACATCCAAAATATATGATAAATATATCCCAAACATAACCATCAAGTTCAAAATACGAATTCGAATAGAAAGAAAGAAAATAGAAGAAATAATAGAATATAATAAATATTTAAGATAAATCACCGGTCATTAAAGAAATATGACGGAAAATGAAAATAAACATACAGCTGTCAGCTCTTAATTACAACGAAAATCCATTTTTAGACATGAACGGAGCAGTGAGAGATAACGTTAAAAGGTGACGGATCTAAAAACATTCTCTCTCTTAAAATTGAGTTTAAATCCGAAACAATAAACTGCGTACTTTCACTACCACGATACTTTCTCCGTACATATCACACGCCCACAGATCAACTTAAAAAGCTTTGATGGCAACTGGAGTACGAAGTCATTCACCAACGCTACTACTTTCGGGATGCACTTTTTCGGCACAATGGGAAGCGGAGTTCATTTCATCCCGAAACTGTGGATCCCACAAAGCAGAGTGCACGCAGTTATTTTCCGGCTCGTGTGCAGAAAAAAATGCTGTAAAACTCGCTCATTTCTTCCATGGAAACGCAAGATCCGAAAACGAGTGACGGCTAAAAAGCGACTCTCCCCTGAAAAATAAAAGAGTACCGAATGGAGAGACAAAGCATGGGGATGAGTATAAAATGCAAACGAGAGTCGGCACGCGCAATTCCCCGGGAAAAAAATGTGAAAGACTTCGAAGAACATGTGGATTATCCTCCCCGACGAGAATAAAGCGATGGAAAATAGCGTGGGAGAAGATACGGCGAACACAATATACTCCCCCGTATATGGAAATTTTTACCCCGTTTTTATACGGCGGGTAGAAAAGGAATCCGCTGCATCGCTGTAAAGGTCGCCTACGGAACGACAAAGTGAAAGGAATCTTGGCTGAAGGGCAGATATATGCCGGGTGAAAAAGTTTATGGAGTTGGAAAGCTGATGACGGATATATATTAACGACTGTATCTCCAATAATAAGTGTTTTCTTAGGGTAAAATGCATCTATCATAGATGTTTTAAGCGGGTAGCGCCTTACCAACAGAAAGAATCGCTTCTGCGGTCCAAACTGCCTAGTTCGGACAACTGAGCTGCTGATTGAGTGAGCACCAATGTTACTGAGTACGATGAGTTGCACAACAAATCATAATGGCAGTCGAAAAAATATATACAATCATTGTCAGAAAATTTATTCAGCCGAATACGCCGTTTTAGGAATTTGAAAGAGGTTTAATCGATCTCATTATTAGGAAAAGTTATGGAAAATTAATAGCGTTAAAGCCTGCATCTACACAGGAGCGAATTTACGCTGCCGGATGCCTAATCTGCAATGATCAGACCGAGATTTCTCATTTGTTACTATCGATATGTCGTAATTATCGAGAAACACGTTTCTTAAATGTAAGTAGAAATCCATTCCACAGAAACTTTAATCGCTCAAACATGTCAAGAGAAAATGTTAATTATATTAATATATTGTTATAAAGCGATTGCAATCTTTGTAATTAAATAGTAGTAGATACTATCGATTGCAATACGTAGTGGTAGTAGAATTTTTAAAATTCCTACGACAGCTGAGGTAATCTCTCACTTGTAGGTTCCCACTGGGAATGGAACCCGGGATCGCTTTCACCGAAGTCGAACGCGTTGCCCATTTGGCTACCGGGGGCCATTACTTACAATAAATATATAAGAGAAATAAAGGAAAATTGGTAAAGGTGAATTTGCGCAAGATGGTGCGCACCCAGGAAAAATCCCAAGGAAGAATGGACTTGTAAAAAGGTCTGACGGGACCGGGAACCGGGTTCCCGGTCCCGTAAGACTTTTTTCAAGTCCATTCTTCCTTGGGATATGAGAGAAATAAAACTTCAAGCTTCAATAGTTTGCTAAGATAAGAGTATCAAAAACACGTATGAGAGGACGATTATCAATTGGATATGGCTGCATTATTCGATGTGGATGTCATAATATCGTATATCCCTGAAACTAGTTACCCGAGTTCTCCTACAGGAGTTATATATTTAACTTTGAAATTTAATTTTATAGACACATCACATATGAATATAGGCATTAAAAACTGAGAAAATGTAGAATACGAGAAATCTTTTTATTAGGAATAAAACACGTCTTTTCCTGATTTATATTTAGAAAATACAACGATCATACTTTTTACACCCGTGAATACACCACGATTCTAAATATTACTTGCAAGGCTCTCAGCAAGGCTGTGGGAATAAAGGTGCAGCAGACTGAAATCAATCCGCAAATTATTTGGCTATTTTAACCTGAAACGTTTACATAATAAATATAATAATTATAATCACGCCATTATTCGACGACGTTTAGTCTTCGGAAGCCATTTCTAGAATTAAGCTTTCATCGACACAAACAATCAACTATGCTCTAACCAGGAATCGAACACGGGTACTTGGTGTTGCTAAGTGAGCACGCCACCGATAGAGCATATCCCATCTAAGTATGTACCCGTTTTCATTCTCTCTGAACTCCGACTTGCTTGGAGGAAAAAAAGAGTTTATATAGTGAGCAAAATGAGGGATAGAAAAAATTTCAGAGGATAGGGAATAAGAATGCCACAGACGGTTGCATTTACACAAGAGAAGAGAGCGGTTAGTAGTGGAGAAGTTACCTTAAAATTTTTACGGCTGGTCGTAACTGTGGACGCCTTATACAGACACGAATTGATCCAACACTTTCCGTAGTCGTAAAGTTCGGCGAGGAAGGGAATTAAGAAAGGATTGGGAGGTTCGAAAAAAAAGCAAAATGTAAAAGTTCGGCTCTCGCTGACAGTTTACATTAACGCCCAACTTTTCCGTGACTTCAGAAAGCTGCAAAATAAAAACAAAAGTGGAACGAGAAACAAAATCGTTAGCGCTTAAGTAACCTTCATGCACGGGGATTCGGAAACATGTTCATTTCATCAAATATTCTTGATTCAAAATCGTGGGGTATAACGTCTAAATTATACAACTTTCACCGGGTAAGAAAAAAATAGCACGATAAGGTCCAGATATTTACGGTGTAAAGCACGAACTTGTTCTTACTATATATTTCTGGAAGTTGGTAGAGGTTTCAGATAAGTGCTGGATATTAATAAATATTAATTAACGTCCTTCCACGTTCATAAATTTTTACAGGAGAGTTCAAACGTGTATTAAAAGTTACTTAAGATCTCCCCAGACAAGTTACGGAAAATTTTCCAGGAAATGTGCGAGTACAGCAAGCTAGCGAAAACACGATGATTAGTGACTTACATTAGACAGCATGATGTACTTAGGCCCACAACTCCATGTGTATTTTATATCCAACCGATGCACTCTGAATACAAATAATAATTTATTGTTAATAAAAGAATAAAAACTACCTTTATTTTGAATAAAAGAGCAATTCCAAATTAGTTAAACACGATGTTAATAACGAATGATATCTTAAGTTAGTATCTTACAATATTTAAGATATTTTAAGCTAAATTCCTTTATTATGTTTTCTATGGGTGAACTCAGTATAAAATGTGTAGAAATAGTTTCATTGGTGGTACAAAGGTACCTCGACCAACGAACTTAATTCGTTCCTTTTCAAAATTTGTAACTCGAAAAGTTTGTATCTCGAAACCAAGTTTTCCAATATATCTTTACCGTTTTTTTTCGGTTCTTATCTCGAAGGTTCGTGTCTAGGGGTCAAAATTGAGTATGAAGAAGGTCCGTACGTCGAATAGTTCGTGAGTAGAGTGGTTCGTGAGTCGAAGTACTACTTTACTACATACCAAACTTCAGCGTGAATATAAATCATAAGTGAGTACATGCGATGATCGGTTCCTTTCGTCATAGAAAAAGGAAATTTCCACGAAATTTAAAGATGCCCAACCAATTGCTGAAAGATTCTGCGAATCAATATTTTGATAATTTATTTTTTCTCTGAATAACGAATCTTCTAGGAGGATTAAACAAAAACTGGAGTGCAGACAATGAACTGAAATTAATAGATTGTAATCGCTGCCGTTACTCTTTTTGAGACCCAAGTTGACGGATTGATTAAACCAAGTACGTGAAAATGTGAGCAATCTTTTAGAAAGTTCACCGGACAAAATGATGAGATAAGCGATTCGAAGCTTAATTACAAGAAATAATGCTTATTGTGATTAAAAAAAAACACTCAAAATTGGAGGTTTTGAAAAGCAGGACGGATGAAAGGAAAACCAGACCGACACATTGACCGCAAAAAATGGATTAGCCAATGGAAACAATTGAGAGAAAATCTCATCAAGCTTTCACCACTGGAAGTAATTACAGAAAGTGATTGAACTAGATTGCTTGAGATCAAAAGTTACCCAAGTCGATGGAACAACCTGGCTTTTTTACTTCGTAGAATTGTTGTAAGGATATCTAGAAACATTTAAACGTTGACGCAAAAGAATGAAAATTATTACAAATTTCGTTTAATGTAAAACATGTTTTTTCCAAAATTGCTCAGCTCATCAGTAATGAATATTACGAAGAGTTTAAATCGAGCTCAGCGAGTTTCATCCGTCTATATTTGGCAATATGTTCTCTAACCATCTGGAGATCATTACCAATTCTATTCATAATTACATTAGGCACAGAAATACGCCAGAGATGCTGATTTCATTAAACTGATCACATTATTAACGTTGAATTCCTTATAAATGTGCGATTGCGTTACAAAATCATTATCAATAACGAAACAGACATACAGTTTTCAAAGCATCACCTGCTTTTCGATTTATCTGAGAATCATACTAAATTTACAAGGAATATTTTCGATGTAGACGAACATAAATATTAAAATCCAATATATATTTGTACCGCGAACACAAAAATGGCATCAACAATTATAAATTGTAATTTCGTGTCTAAACATTTTCAGTTCCACATTGCTCATTGTTTTGAAGTTTGAAGAAAATCTTGCTAAGAACGACTACGGAGGGAATCCTGAGTTAGTTCGCCACATAATAAAAGCGTCTCGACGTTTTCTTACACCAAGATCCTTCAGTTCAACGCAAACATCTTTATGCATTGTTTGTGGCAACATTCTTTTTAGTATCAAGCATTTATAAAGCAGAAGTGTGACGTGCACAAAGAAGGCTAACTTCGAAAGAATCTAAAGCTGGGCTGAGTAGGAAGCTGAAAACCAATTTAAATCGCTTAAACAGTGGACCGTGATACTGATTCAAGTTATTCACACCGAACGCTTCCGCTGAATTAGTTCCGACCATTGAGCCATACTTTATCGCCTTCCTCCGAACAAAAACAAACCAATAAATCTCCCGGGGGAATACATGAGGAGATATTTAGATCGCGGTAGCTTTCGTTTGTCTGGGGGAAGACGTGACGAAATCTCG
>KZ309001.1:0-89506 GCA_000376725.2 Ladona fulva
ATCGTTATATATTTTATTATTAGTGGTTTTTTCCAGGTTTTATCTCCATCGGAAGAGGAAAAGGATGAATGGACATGAAAAAAGTCTGAAGGGACCGGGAATCGAACCCAGGTCTCCCAATTGCCGGTCGGGTGCTGTATCCGTTTTTCCTGGGTGCGCACCATCTTGCGCTAAATCACCCTCACCCGTTTTCCTTGTTATGAAAAGGATGTTTCCTAGGTTTGCCATTTGGGTTAAGATATCCCCTTCTTCCCATCGGTTCAACTAAATTCGATATATTTTGTGAACTATTCTCAAAAGATAATTTCAGATCAGTTTCTTAATGAGGTTAACTTGATTATAAAAATAATCAAAATCAATAATTGACAAATATCTAGCGGTAGGTTAAAATGCCCGCGATTCTGGAAAGAGCAAATCTCTGATCGAACGGTAGCGCATGCACTATTGTGCGCGGATTAAAAAGATTTTACATTAGGGCGAATGGAATGTCTGGAGTCGATCCATGTTTTTCTAATAGAAGCATTTTAAAAGCTTAATGCTCTCTTTCCCATAAATATCTCTTTATAAAATACTCATCTGGTACAATACCCTTAATTCAAGAGTATGCGGAAAGGTAACAAACAACAGGGAAGAAGCGTTTCGCCCTGGTGACACACATCCGAAGGAGGGATCCCTCTGAATGGGTCAATACGCAGGATGGACCCGCGAGATAAACATATTATTCCTCTCACGTTCCTCTCTCAAGGGTTTTTCCGCCTCGCGAACTTGTTATATCGCGGTTGGGACGCTGCGAGCGATGACTCCCACGAGAGTGAGTTGATTAAAATCGTGCCTTCGGTCGATAAGAGTAGCGAATGGATGGAGTTGCGCATGTCGCTGTCAACCACCGTCTATTCCACTGCCTGATCGCATTACCTTCACAAAGGGTGACCGCTGATAAATTAAGCATTCTTTTACTCGGGGCATATAGCGTTATGGTTCATTCTCTGAACTAGTGCAAGCAGTGTACCGTGAATAACCTCTTCGCGTGCCGCGTAATGTTATAGGACAACAAATTCTACGAATTGATCGTTACATTCGCAAAATATTTTGTCGTTTAATATCAGTTCGCAAACTAGAACAGGTAGATATATTCTCTTACCTGGAAAGTGCTCTATCTTGGACGGGAGGTGTACGGATGAGGTTCGAAAAGGTGTACTGGCCGAGGTAGCTTTCGTGAAGCGAAGGGAACTGATGACTAGGGGTATTCTTAAAGGAATCAGAAAAATATTGATAAATCCTTAGGGTAGATTTTTTGCCGTATGGGTATGAAACGTGAACCTTAAGAGAGGAGGACATACAAAGATTAGATACCTTCGAGATGTTGGTATGGCGTAGAATGGAAAAAGTGAGCTGGGTCGATAAAAAAGGAAACACAGGGGTAATAGTCATGGTCGGGTAAGAGAGGGTTTTAACCGAAGTAATTAAACTTCGAAAGAGGAGAGGAATTTCTGAAGAACGTAATTGAGGGAAGAATACAAGAGAATAAGCAGAGTGGAAGACAAAGACAAAAGATGCTATACGACATAAAGAGTGGAGTAAATTAACAAGAAACGAAAGTAATGGGATTGAATAGGGAATATTAAGCACACTGAACCTACGAGAAGTTGAAACACTTGTGTAGGTAAGTAACAGGTCCTAATTCTTAGGTATTTTTTCTTACATAAATATCTGATTCCACACTTTGTAATTTCTTGGATGTTGGAAAGGAAGTAACTTAGCAAGGAAAAGCAGTGAAAAAAATTAATTTTTTTCGTGATTTCTTCTTTTTCAGCTTGAATTTAGACTTAAACAAACAAATGGCTAGTTTGGTGTGCTGTTAAGTTCGAGTAAGTAATTATTACATAGGAGTGTCGTGGAAATTCTGTTCCTAAGTCGAATAAGTCAAAATCTGGTCTCTATATCTTGTTAGTTAAAAACTAAATATTTACATTGATACCGCGGCTAACGAATAAACTATCCAATGAATTCAAAAGCTGGAGAATATATTTTTGATGTTTATCGGACTTGGCTGAATAATCTGAATCAGGCTAAAAAATGTTATTACGGCTACGCTCGGAAAATTATTACGACCAATACATAATAGATTGTTCCCGTTCTTGTCAAACAGTGAATAATTACGCAGGTTTTTCGGTGTTTATACTCTGTGTATTATATCATTCGGAACCTTACGAGAACTCACATTCGCCGAATAGATGTTTTGGCTAGAGAAGATTATTTCGGCACGAATCATTCTGGTATCACCGTTTTAGTTTTCTTCGATAAGAGAGTCATTTTGTTCTTTTGTGCATTTGGAATGGAGGCATGAGAGCAATATGACAAAAATATTTTATACGAAGTCTGAATTCTCAAGAAGGAAGAAGATCAAGAAAAGCGTGAATTACTCGTATTGATTTTGAAGAAATGAAAATAAGTCTAGTAAAACATGAGTGGTATACATGAAGTGTAACGCATGATTGATTATTTTTCATAAGCCAGGCTCAGAGCATTGCCCAATAGCTATTTCCCTTCGACGGAGAGGAATGGAGTAAACATTTTCCAAGTATGAGTAATTTCAATGCAGCTCTGAGAGGACAGTTCAGAAATCCTACCAAAAGATATTATTTCAGGCTCCGGCGCCTACATTGAACAAATAGAATTCGTGATTCAAGGTTATCCCCCTGTCAAATATTCTATTCCTCTTGAATCGCCTAATATTACTATCAATAACTTTTCATCAATAAAATGTTAACGAAATTTTATCCTCCACCTTATTGCCGTTATTTCACATACGTATGAGAACAATCCAAGAGGTAAGCTTTATGTAACACACAGAATATAGAGTCAGAGTACTTGATTTATAAAGACTGACAAAAAACAAGTTGGAATTATGAGTTTTCCACTAACTAGAGCACTAAAAAAATAATTTATCCATGGAAAAATATTTTATAATAATTTTATNTATATAAATAAAAAGACAAGCCGAGGAATAGGTTTGATAAATGGATCATGAAATTAACTATTGCTAGCATTAAAAGAATTGTTTCTATACAGTAAAAAATTAAAAAAATTTATGTAACACTCAGTTAAAGAGTAATATCGATTGTGTACTTGATAGCTGCCAGTTTTACTGTTAAATCATGTTCTAATCTACCGACGTATTTTTGGTATTTCAGTTCATAAATTATCACTTTGATAATATGTTCCTATATTTCTTGATGGAGGCCACTGATTTCCATACAAATATTCCTGAATAGTTGGAAGATTCATATTTCTCACATCTAACACGAAGTATATAATGGACGTAGTAGTCTGAATAAAGTTCAATGGAATTCTTCCAGTTTTTCTTGGAGAGTTCCCAAACTTGGCTAATTCACAAATAAGAAAAAGGATTCTGAGGGTAACGATCCATAGAGAATCTATATTTCATTTTTCCGATCGTAAAAGAAAGAAAGAAAGAGATAATCACCAAGCTTGGTTGCATTGATGAGGCTTAAAATAGGTTAATTATGCACGGGGGAAGAAGAATTTTTGAGAGAAGCAACATATGTCTCAGCCAAGGGAGTAACACTCAATAGCAATTGAATTAAAAAGTAATTTATAAAATAACTTTATAAGACCAACTGACCAGTTCCGACTATGACCACCATTAAGTCCATATACACAAACACATTGAGTATTTTTTTCTCATTTGTAGCACCTATTGTGTTTATTGACTTGCCAAAGTAATAGAAAGTAGAAAACCTTGAGGAAGATTGAGAAGAAAAAATAAAGTGAAAGATCGGTTTGCTATGCCCTCATGCATCTAAAACTTCTTTGGTCCATGTTAAAAGATTGCCATTTCATTTCAATCATCAATGATTGTATATTCGTTGTACGATTATCTTATATCATAAATGGTGCAGAATCTTCACCGATGTATTATAGTATTTATTTATGTATCTTTTAGCTTGTTTAGCATAATCGAGTACTGCGAACAAGTCAAATATTGCATAATTAGACCTCGGCGAGAAAATTATCCTTTTATGCTGTGCACATGTTCAAAATTCAGCGATATTTCTGCTGGAGAGTAACCCTCTGGGGAATATCTGACCGATGAAGATTATTTCGCTGTCTTAGAGATCAACCGAAGAATGCGGACGCGACTAACGAATATTTTGGTACGTGCGCTAACAATGCTCACGTTCAAAAGAAATCAAAAACCAACAGAATAAGTATTGGACAATGCGTATTTTTTCTTACTATTAACAGATAATTCGTCCAACGTCCTTTTTTGGGACGTATATTCATAATTCTTTAAAATAATGGCAATTCTATTAAAGTCAGTTTTCTTTTACTCGGTGATTATTGATTGTTCCAATTATAATAAAAATAGATGCAAAGCGTTTTCAAATTTCGTCGCTAGAGGGATCAAAGACGCACCTGATTCTCAGAGGCTCCCAAGTTTTGGTAGTCATATTGAGAGGATAAGTACGTTAACTGGAACCGGAAAACTGAAGCAATTTTAATTGCTATAATTAAAGTAACTTTTCTCTGAAACGCCTGATTTCCAATAGCGCGTTTTAGATGCCTAATCTACGAAGTACGCAATTTTTGGAAGCCCTAAAAATGCAAAAAAGTTGCTTCATAGATTCGAAAATATGCTTAAACTATCTTCTGCTTAACCCTTCAGAGTTAATCCAATCCTAATCAATTTTGTGCTGCGAGAATTCCCAGCTCGTACTCCGAGTCTTCTAAGAGAACGCGGTAAAGATCCGTACTGAATCGGGTCGCAGCTGTGACCCTGGGAAAATTCTGCACAGCGGGAGAGCATGGCCTCCCAACTATCGCCAATACCCAAAATATAAAAAGGAACCATGCAGAACAGAGAACACGGGAAATAAAAAGTTGTCCGACCTTTAATTCGGCGTCCTTTGATGGCGGTCATCCAGTCTACCAGCATCAGCATAATTCCGCATACCTGTTGGCTCCCACGGCGCCGGCACCCGACGCTCCCAGGGATCGATCCCGACGTCACGACGCCTATCCGCTTTCAAGGTCGCTGGGAGTCCTCCCTGCATCACCGCAGGGTCACGATCGCGGAGAGAAATACCCTGGAGTAGAGTGAACTGAGTCGCATTCGTCGATTGCCTACAAGCAGAATTGGGTGATCGCGTGTTATTTTCCAGCCATGGGCATAAAGATTTTAACAAGCTAATTACAGCGGTAGAGCGTGGTTATGTGGGATGGGATGAATATCTTCTTACATCTAAGCTACTATTACTGAGAGTTCAAAATAAGATAGAGGTATCGAAAGTTAACAGAAAAAAGAGAGAAAATACTCTATTGGTACAAAAAGGCACAGCCTGCACTAAGGAAAAAAAGCATATCTACAGGAGAAGAACCGTAGAAAGTGTTTATGAAAAACCTTACGAAATTATTATTATTATTGTTAATATTATATACACGCTTTACAATTGGACAACGGTCCGGTGGCAACAATAATACAATCTCATATAGATACATACACGTAAATACATCAGTCGCTACAGCCCGTCCACAACAAAAAGCAGCAATCACTGCAATACAAACTACATCCAGCAATCCTTACATTTAGTCAACAAGAATTATCAACAATCATCACATTATAAACAGCATTCAGCAATCCTTAAATTTCGTCCAAAATAACAACTACAATTACATAACATTACATTACAAATGACATCGAAAAATCACAATATTACGTCTAAAAATAATCCAATGAAAAGGAATACATGACTGAATTCATAATGCAAATGTACTACTGCAAGCATGTAAAGCAAAAATAGGTGATACACGTGTATGCACACATTCACATTGGTGATGAAATGAAGGACTGATAATGTAATTTACCCCGAGCAAAATTAAACGAGAAAAAGAACAAAATAATTAAATAATGATTAATTAAGATAGGATACAGAGTATAAATTCAGAGAAGTGTGATGCTTTGGTTGCTAAACTGCGTGATCTTGCCCCTATGAGGAAAAGCTATGAATGTTTATCATTTAGCGGAAAAGTAAATAAGTTAACGACTTCCTCATAGATAAGAAAATTTTAAAAACAAAGGTCACCTTATCATTCATGATGCACTTAAACTTCTTGACTTTTTTGGAGCAAATTTTTTAGTTACTTTTTCATTGAGAAGATGTAGGATTTTTTTTGTTATTCGGTGTCTATAAAATTGCGAAACAAAAACATTTAGATATAAATTGTAATAATATTCTGCAAAATTCTTCCGATTTTCAAACACCAAAAGACAAGTACGATTTCTACTCCACTATGAAATTCATAGTAAATTATTTTCCGCTTTTGTGAAATCTCCATTTTATTATCACTATACATTTTCACCACAGTAAGACTCTGGCCTGTTAGAGACAATATAACATATATTAATCCCACCAGCTAATTACATAATTAGTATAAACAAGTAATTAAATGAATTATGACTACATAACTGATTACACCGTTTCACAGCCAAACCATTCTAGACAGATATAATTTACGTATGGATTACTTAGCCTAGAATAGAAAATGTACCGTATATGAAATATTGATTAATTTTATCTACAGCAAAATTAAAAGCTTATACGGTGAGACAACTCAAAGTTAACATTGTTTTCCTGTTATTATACGGCAATGCGATGGAAGGGTGTAACTCTGACGCGTGAGATGGGTGATGTTTTTCCTACTCCCTTCAGAACGATATAAAAGAGGAATATGTCGGAGGGGTCGCGAGAAGTCTTTATTTTTCCACACCGTAGGCGGCGCTGTTAATCAAATAGCCCGTTTGACGTTGGGACATTTGACTCTGCAGGGTCCTCCACGGTAGGTAAACCTCGTTTAATTTGCACGTGTAAGCTTGTCGTCTGCGGAGGAAATTTTTTACTTTTAATTGGAGAGGACGATCGCGCACGTAGTGATGGGAGAACAATGAGATTTATCCCTAAATGAATGATTACGCCTCACTTTAAGCAGAGATGAAATGTATGAATTGAATCTCTGTCATATCAAGGCGTAAAGATGGTAAATTAAAGGAGGAGTTGGGTTGGAACGGAGAAAGTAAGTAATATATATTACGAGAAGATGCTTCAGTCACGTTTAAAATCAAATGAATTGTCTTCTGAAAAATAAATGTAAACTGTGAGTTTACTCGGACTGGACTGTATTCATTTTACTCGGAATCAATAGACAAACTACATAGGTAAGGTGACCAGATTTCTGATCTACTAAACCGGGACAAACTGTCGCTTCTCCTGAAGCATAAGTAATTTACATGTATGTATGTATACATGTTTCTTTGGTCAAGTGAAGCGTTAGAAAAGTTGTCACCCTGAGTCCTACACAACTCACTTTTCCAGCACCCGAAGCGGTGCAACTTCCTGCTGCTACATATGTAAGAGCTTAGTATATTAAGAATATAGGAATGTATATATATATTAAGCATTTTTAATTCAATAGAACAATAAAAGAAATCAAATATTAAGGAAAAGGATTTTTAATTCATTTTAATGTTTATGAAATTATTTTTTATTAAACTTTTCAAAGAGATTTTTATTCACAATTCAAATTCACAAAAATCACACTTTATTTATGATATTTTTCTGATGAAAGAATTTTTTTAAGTAAAATTTTATTCTTCAGGACTCTATCAAAAAATGACTTACAACTTTCATCTTTAGAATTTACTCTAATTTTCATTATTGCTTTTATTGTATCCACTTTCATACTGGTTTTTTCTTCTGACCAGACACTGTTCATGATACTGAAGACACGTTCAATGTCACTATTAGATCCTGGTAAGCAGAAAGCAAACTCAACAATTAACTTCATGAACTGGAAGGGTATAAACATTTCCTGAAAATTTTTAAAAATTTCGTTCCATCTATCACTTGAAGACTTCTGTTTCCACTCATCTGTCTTGAGTTTTTCTTCTAAGCACTTCTTAAGTCTAGAGAATTCAGAAAAGAGAGACTCTTCATCTATTGAAGAAACTGGATGTACTGCAATGTTAAGATATTTATTAACTAAGTTCATTGATTTCGAAACATCTTCCCACTTCGGAATTGCACTAAGTAGTGTCCATTCAAGCACAGAAAGAAATTTCAAGTTTCCTGTCCATTCTTCTAAATAATTCAATGCAGTCTGGAAAAAAGTATTAACTGTTTTATAGAATGTCTCAGATACTGATTCACCTTCGAGTGATTCAACCATCATTGACACCTTTGTTCCAACAAACTTGGCTTCTTGTTTTTCTACAAACTGGTTTCTCAAATTGGTCAGGATAACAGCTTTTTCCATTAAAGCTATATTCTTCTTTTCAATTTTAAGAACAGTGTCATTAAATAGTTTCAATTGAATCACTAAAAAGTGTAGCCATAATTCGACTGTAGAATTAAAGAAAAAACTCCTAATGACAACTGGGCATACATTTTCAGACAGAAAATAGGAACGTAAGCCAGGATATATGTCAAGTATTCTTTTGATTGCTGGTAGTAATGCTAACCAACGTGTACTGCTATATCCAAGCAGTTTCTTATATTCCATTNCCTGAAAATTTAAAAAAATTTCGTTCCATCTATCACTTGAAGACTTCTGTTTCCACTCATTTGTCTTGAGTTTTTTTTCTAAGCACTTCTTAAGTCTAGAGAATTCAGAAAAGAGAGACTCTCCATCTATTGAAGAAACTGGATGTACTGCAATGTTAAGATATTTATTAACTAAGTTCATTGATTTCGAAACATCTTCCCACTTCGGAATTGCACTAAGTAGTGTCCATTCAAGCACAGAAAGAAATTTCAAGTTTCCTGTCCATTCTTCTAAATAATTCAATGCAGTCTGGAAAAAAGTATTAACTGTTTTATAGAATGTCTCAGATACTGATTCACCTTCAAGTGATTCAACCATCATTGACACCTTTGTTCCAACAAACTTGGCTTCTTGTCTTTCTACCAACTGGTTTCTCAAATCGGTCAGGATAACAGCTATTTCCATTAAAGATATATTCTTCTTTTCAATTTTAAGAACAGATCATTAAATAGTTTCAATTGAATCACTAAAAAGTGTAGCCATAATTCGGCTGTAGAATTTAAAAAACATGCATTTTCAAACAGAAAATAGGAACATAAGCCAGGATATATGTCAAGTATTCTTTTGATAGCTGGTAGTAATGCTAACCAACGTGTACTGCTATATCCAAGCAGTTTCTTATATTCCATTTGAGCAAACAAACAAAATTCTTTTAATTTTTCCACTCGAGTAGTATAAATATAAAAATGTTTATATATCTTCACAACCATTGCCTCAACATCATAAGGGNCATTTTTAATTCAATAGAACAATAAAAGAAATCAAATATTAAGGGAAAAGATTTTTTATTCATTTTAATGTTTATGAAATTATTTTTTATTAAACTTTTCAAAGAGATTTTTATTTACAATTCAAATTCACAAAAATCACACTTTATTTATGATATTTTTCTGATGAAACAATTTTTTTAAGTAAAATTTTATTCTTCAGGACTCTATCAAAAAATTACTTACAACTTTCATCTTTAGAATTTACTCTAATTTTCATTATTGCTTATATTGTATCCACTTTCATACTGGTTTTTTCTTCTGACCAAACACTGTTCATGATACTGAAGACACATTCAATGTCACTATTATATCCTGGTAAGCAGAAAGCAAACTCAACAAATAACTTCATGAACTGGAAGGGTATAAACATTTCCTGAAAATTTAAAAAAATTTCGTTCCATCTATCACTTGAAGACTTCTGTTTCCACTCATTTGTCTTGAGTTTTTTTTCTAAGCACTTCTTAAGTATATATATATTTTTTTTTTTTAATTCCTTTCTGCTACCCTAAAAATTCTTTTAAATTAAGTTATTGCTGAAAGAAATTTTATAAAAACTATTCTTTTTTACTGTTTACTGAAATATTAATTCATGTTTAAGGACTTCCACACGCATTTGATTACTCTTAGACTTATCGGAAAAGCTTTAACAGTTGGAAGTCACTGTTAAGCATTTTAAAACTATGCTTAATATTATTAAACAACATAATATTTCAGTTATTTTTATATATTCGATTTTGACCGGGACGAATTATAATTCCAATTGATATACCATGAATAATGAGGTTACTGTTTCAATTTTTATGCTTTAATCAAAATGTAGATTTTGACGATGAAATTGAAAGAGTTGAAAGAGGAAATTCAAACTAGACGACGAGTAGCTTTTAAAGGAAGCAGAAACTCAATATTTATTTCTTCATTGGCAAAACACCCATTTACTCCACATTTTGAATACTTTTCTTGACAAAATAATAAATTTTGACCCTGAAAAGCCATGCTGGCGNAAATCATGATGGTTTCTGTGGATAACGACATAAAGTTACATTCATTCAAATCAGCTTCAACTTCCTCTTCCATAAATGGATAAAGAACATTTAAAACTATTGCCTCAGTTTTTGTATGGGCACAGCTGAATCATTTTTCATACATGGCTTTAATAAGTCGAGATGGCCATAGAACTGAAGAACACACGCAGTTCCGCCACTCGTTAAGTAAGCGGTTCTCGAGGGGACCCCTGGATTACATTATAAACAGTACAACTGATAAAGTATCTTTTTTACAGTAACAACAAAGGTTAAAAAAACACTGCGTTAAATAACATACCACAATCACGCACTTTAGATGTATCATCTACCAGTGCTACTTTGGTAATTCATACAGATTTAATGTTTTTATGGGTTAAAATGTACATACATACATACAAACGACTTTAATAGGCGAAATTGAGACAAAAATGTAGATATTTAGCAAAAAAGGCCTTTTCAGCCAATTTCAAATACATAACCACAAAAAATGTTTAAACGTGAATTCAGAACAATAAAAAAGTACAAGAAAATGACCGACAATTTTGTTGAAAAACTATACAAGGAGTGACCAGGAGGACATTTAGGAATGAACCAATCATTAAATTACGTTGATCCAGAAAGGGGAATCTACACTTATATTATAGAAGGAAATAGGAATTGAATAAATTTTACTGCTCCGCGAAAACGAACTAAAGGATTGGTAGGCTTACGACGGATTAAAAGATAACATTCTGATAACTTTTGCTGAAAATTATTCAATGTATTACTTTGATTTTAAAAATAGTTTAAAATGGTATATATTGACTTTAACTAAATAATTGTATTCTTTTTTGTTTTTGCAGTTACTGTATCAAACATATGTACGGATTTTTCATGTGAGATGCTGTTGGAACCATTATTTTTACAAGCATTTCAAAAAAGACCAAAATTTAAAAAACAAACTGATTATTTTGATAGCATAAATCCAAAGACCGGTACAAATTAGTATTTTTGTTTAGTCTTTCGGGACACCGGGACAAACACCCCAAAACCGGTACTGTCCCGGCCAAACCGGTACGTATGGTCACCTTATACATAGGACGTGAAAAATAATTACTAAATGATACGGTACCTGCAAACAACGCTTACAAGAGATAGTATTGCATATCCTATGACTTGAAAAAATATCTTACCTTGTTTATATTGGTTTGATTGAAGGACCTTTTGTTTACAGCTGTTTCCAAGACAGTAGTCTAAGCAAAAACAAACAATATTATGAAAAACATCTTTGACTCAGGTGAATTCTTGTTTATATCCTTTCTTTTCTATTATATTACGAGATATGTTTCGAATTTATAAAATAATTGCATCAATAGAGACAGCAGAGCAGCTATTTAGTGTACTAAAATGAGAAATAAAGAAAAAATGATCCAAATTTCACTCAAATAACTTGATATTGAGCATGTGTAACTGTTATTAGGTATTGGCATTCATAAAAGTTTGGACCTGGAAAAAATGCATTGCCATGAGCGTCTCGACATATATTGAGTTATTAACAAAAAGTGATAGTCACTGTAAATTTCCGAAATTCGTTTCGCAATCGTGATTTAAAGGTACATTATGCAAATCTTAAGCAAAGTAACACAGCAAGGACCTACTTTGACAAAATGTGCAGTAAATACTTAAATTATAACATCCTACAGTATATCCGTAACTTAGTCCATATTTTTGGTGCAATTGGGTGTTTTTTTTTCTCACGAACTCTCCATTCGGTCGGCAAACCTTTGAGGCGAAAGAGCCTTTATAATAAAATAATTTAATAATAATGGAAATTCAAGGCAAGATTGTAAAAAGTTTTTCTATCAAATTTATATCTAAAAGGAAGTTTTAGTTGGTCTAGACATGGCATAAACGGCTCTAATCTTTTAAGTCTGAGAATTTGGCTAACATTTACTTAAAAATGGATAAGGTAATCTATATCTATATAAATACCCTGCAAACCTCCTTCCGTCGAGTGGCAATTTGACTCCTGGTCTATTATTATTTGAAATATATTTGTCATAAAACAATTATGGCACGATTTATTTATGGGCATACTGATTTTCGATTTCACTTTAAAAATTTTTCATTTTCGATTTTACTTCAAGCCATGTAAGTGATGAAAGCATTTGGCTCTTAATCCGAAGTTGACTTCCCCTGAACTAGACACAAAAAATATGAATGCATTCATCACTTTGCTATTTTATGAAGGCGAATTGAAGGATTTTGAGGTTATTATAGTATCGACTGACATAATCTTCTCAAGTACTAACCTGTTATCACGACAATTAGTAAGGAAGGAAGTTAATAGAATATTTCAATTATGATTTTAAAAAGAATTTAGAAAGGAATCCACTGTTTCATGGGAGAAAATGAGTTGAATACGCGCAGGGACAAAGAGTAGATGTAAAGTGTTTGCAGAGCCCTACACATGAAACTAGGAAATGAAGATTCGAGTCCATAAATGTGAAAATCATCTGCCGTCTTCCAACTTGACGTGACCGACTTTTTCGAAAGGTTCTCCACTTTTGACTACCATCTTCCATTAAAGCGTCCCTTTCCAAGGTTCTGATCAAAGCATATAATTTTATTTCTTAAGCACTAACGAGCTTCGCAAAGATCCCTTGGTATTAATAGATTCCACCAACCTTATGCATGTTTGTGAAATTATGACATCGCCCCGACTTTTAGCGTTAAACCTTACCAAATGTCTTTCATATACTAGTTACATCTCTTTGTATTTATTGGCTCTTTCTTCATAAATGAGGAAATTCAAGGAATACTCCACTTTTTTTAATACCAAATATATATATATATATATAATGCCAAAAATAATTGTACGAGTATATAACTTAAAAACGTTCGACATTCGGGAGAGACTTTTAAAACCAGCATAAGTACATGTTTATTAATTATTTACTTTTAATTTCCCGGTACCTGTCAAACATCCATTTATCAGACAATTCCAGTAGAGGCGTGAGCAGTGACAGTAGACAAGCGTAACCATGCCCTAACCTGAAAAAATAAGCCGAGACTCGAACCCGGGAATTTCGTATTGATGAGACAGCATGGTAACCATTCCGCCACCGAGTTCGGAAACGCATAGTTACATAACTATGCATAGCCTTAATGATGGAAAAGATTTCTCTCGTACACTTCCACAGATTGTATTGATGCGACATGTTTCGCTAGCGAACTAGCATCATCAGGCGATATCAGGGAAGCATAGCCTTATTAATGTGCAAAATTCCTTTACTCTTAATAACCTTTCATAATTTTTTTCGCTTCAGAAACATCCATACATTTTTTCATTTACCTAAAAAGTCCTTTGCTCGAAAGTAATTTGTATCCTCCATTCATCCCTCATTAGCTGCCGAAAGCTTTTTGAGAGAGAATGGGGCATACTGTTCAAGATAAGGAGTGAGGTACTTTACCACTGCTCTCCTAATTGAGCCCAAATGCTGTTAATGGAAAATTTTATGTAAGCGCAGCATAATTATCCCACAAATAACACTTTTTATAGCATAAAATGAATAGCGACAGGGATAGATGAATAGCACTTTTTACTGCATAAAATTGGGAGAGACCTATTAGATGTCGTTCTGAAATGAGTACTGAGATATTTTCAATAACACTATTTTATTGTTGAGAAGATACACATTCAGCATGGCTAAGCATAAGAAGCTACTGCTGCACCATCACGTGCTGAAAGTGAAGTGAAAAAGGAACAAAACACGCTGACCCACTATGCGGGCAGAAAATATACTACAAACAATGTAAGAGAGATAAATTAACCCTGCGCTTTGCACCGCGGTAAAATCAAATCATCAGACCAAAATAAATGCCATTATTCAGCATCATTCCTACCCAAGAGTTTAAATGGTAATATTTTTCGTTCCGTTTTCGCTCAGTTACAATGGAAAAAACAGATATCGGTTCAGTTCCGGTTTCGCACCTTCTGCCAACGACGAATCGCTTCGAATCTGTTTTTATTTCTCTCCGAATATTGCATATTTTATCTCTCTGAAAATTTGCTTTGTTATTTCTAATTTTTTTCATTTTCTCTTCATTTCACTACAAGCAAATGAAAAAAATTCCATCTATCAAGTTTCAGTCGCAGAAAGATTTTCTTAGGGCAACTATGCACTATTGCAACTATTTAACTATGCACTGAAAAACACGGTTATGCGTAAGCGGATACCCACTTATCCGGTATGTCTACCATCCGCCTCCGAATGATCGGGAGTGTATCGAAATAGTTCTATCTATATCAAAAACCCTGCTAGACGCCTTTCGGTGAGTGGAAGGGGATGCACGCACCATGATTAATGGCGTGAATTCCATTATCGGAAAATAGATATCAGATGTCATCGGGCGTTAGACGAGAGAGGGATCCGGATAGCACCGGTTACGGTTGGAATCAGAATCAAAATATTTACCATCCTAATATTTCCTCGAATGAGAAGACATGACACACATCTAAGGACGATATCCGAAGTCTATAGCGGCGATATCTTCCACTGCAACGGGCAAAGACGTCTTAGCTGCGAGTTGAAAGAGTGACGAAGAGTTATGGATGCGAAAATCCATTCTTCAGATTCGATTTTTATTATTTATAAAGTGCTCTTCTCTAACCTCGTTCCATTCCGAGTTGAAAAGTTTGCATTATTGACCTCTTTAAAGAGGATGCTCTGACCCACTTAGGGTACGATTTAAGATTCAACCTCAGGAATTTACTTTAAGATACGTATGTCCCTTGCAAGGTGAAGGAAAAATATCTTTTTTCAAGCGTGTGTCTCCTTAAAAAGATTCTTCTATCTGTGTTGAGCATACTCAAAAATATTTTTTGTCTTTCTGTGTAGTGTGTCCTTACCACTATCTTGATGAATCGAATGCATTTAAATCTTTTTTAGCTCTGGATGCGGGAAATGTATTTTTCATTTATTTTAAATTCATGTTCATGGTTATGATTTTATATAAAAGTGGCTGAGGTATGAGCGATGCTAATTAATCGCATTCAATTGGTTTCTCCAAGTTGAATGATTTTTTTTCGTAGAGTAGTTTTGCTGTTTCTTCATAATGAGTTATGGAATTCTATGATTGAACGTTTTCCACTCATATAATCCTGGCTCAACGAGAAAAGCTAGGGAATGCAACCCAAACTACTCATCTTGCTTAGTAGACCCCATTGTTTCTTCAAAGGTCTTTGTGGTTAATGGTGGAGGGTAGTGTTTCCAGCCTTTGAGTGGATAAGTTTTTATACGGACTACGGAGTGCAAATGATGCCTATAAGACTCTTGCCTTTTAATGGTCAATCTAAAGAAGCAGCAGAAAATTAAGATGAAGACAATGTCACATTCAAAGCGAAGCTTGTAACATATACAATGATTGGTGCTTCTAGTTCAGTCCAATTTTCCTAAAGACAGTTTGCTTTGTTAGAGAGAGAACAAGAAAAACCTTTGTGAGATTGTTAGCAAAGCTAAGCCATGTAGACGTTCAAATAAATTTCTCTGTTCAGGTAAACATCATGGTAACATCATCATAACATTGCATAGTATTTAATAAAATATTACAATTTTATTTTTTAGGATTTCCGTTCATATTTCTAGTGTCAAAATCTACCTTGATGGATGTTTACAGAAAATATAAAATGAGTAATTTATTTATTCAACAATATATTTCCCCATAAAAAATGCTGCATATCTTCAACTGAAACGAGCTAAACCGGAATTGCTAATGTCGACCAACTCCGTGGTGTTCAGCCTTTCGAAACCGATAGAAATACTCCCAGCATTAGGAAAGAAGTTATTACGGGAAAATTCATTTATATTTAGTAGATTAATTGAAAGATACGGTAATCATTTCGATTACCGACAAGTGACCAAAATCAAGAAATCTTCCAGGAAATTGTATTTTTTTTAAACAGGATGCACCGCGTTTTTGCCGCATGCAGATCAATATGCCTTCATTAATGCAATGATTCTAGAATCGAAAAAAATAATTAGGCATCTCATACTAATGAATATTTTTGCTGAACATTAAAAAAAATTCTTCCGAGGGAAGAATCGGAAAGAAATACACTCCAATCACGTTCTCTGTCTTTTGATTGATGATTCTTCATAGCCCAAGTACTACTGACTCTTTGCCACTCATGTCTAACATGTAAACCTATCAATCTGAGTTCAGATTTATCCACGCCAATCATTAGATAAAGATAACAATTCCATGGACGTACTTCAGGCTGCGTGATGGTATATCGGAGAGACTTTTGCAATTATTCGTGTGTTTCATGAAAGTTAAGAAAACCTCGGTACCGACCAAATTTCTAAGAAGTTTCCATGTGTGTTAAAATATCCGTATATTTATTGATTTATTTCCCTGCACCCTCACAAACATCCATTTATTGAAAAACTAGAAGTGAGGCGTGAACAATGACAATGTACGAACGCACACAACCATTTCCTAACCAGAAAAATCTGATTAACCGGCACTCGTACCCACGGCCTTGGGTTTGGAGAGCCAAATATACTGTACTTAAATAATCCATATCACTCAGTTGCAGTCACGGCCGACTGCAACTGAGTGATATGGAAGCAAATGCCTACTTGACCCCAACCTTTGTAGTGGTACTTATACAAGTGCTTCGACAGCTGAGGTCATTTCGCACGTACGGGCCCCCACCGGGAAACGAACCCGAGACAGATTTCACCAAAGGCGAACGCGCAATCATCTTGGCCATCCGGGAGCCTTCCCTACTCAGGTTTGTCCTCTGACTATGTAATTAATAATTAATGAGAAGCAATGGACTTCGTATTTTCCACCCAATTTTATTAACCGACCGGTTTCGGCCTTCCAGCCATCATCAGGAACAACATGGAAATGAAACTTCAACCCATCGAAATACAATCATAAATGAAAAGTGTTTCCATGGGTTGTACCTGATGATGTCTGGAAGGCCGAAACCGGTCGGTAATTAAAATTGTGTGGAAATTACGAAATCCATTGCTTCTCATTTATTAAATGGCGTTCCACGAAGTAAGGTCGAATAATATTGATTGGAATAAATAATTTTTAATCAATAAAGAAATCTAGAAAAAAATTGATACAGATATATCGTTTGCCTTCTACAAAAAAAAAGAAAAATTAAACTCGTCAAGTGGGGCCCTAACAATCACGGAGCCCGGTTGAAATGCATCCGCCCCCTCCTTGTCTGATCCTGTTTACAGCGACTGGTATGCGTATCTGTATAAATTGTCCCAGTAATTCGAAAGCAAACAATTGTAATCATCGAAAACACGCTTCTTGCATAAGGTTTTGTTATCCAAAAGTGTGCTCAAATTGTCAATATCTTTCGGTCCTCCGTTCGCGCCCGAAATCTTGCTTCACGTTTGAAACTGACAGGAGGATATCTGTTGACAAACAAATATGAAATTAAACAGTATCCTAGCAGGAGGAGACTTTGTCCCCTTACTCATTGCTTTTTGAAATCCATCGCAAGCCGCCTCAACGCGAGCGCTTGTCACAGCTCTGCCTCGAGCATTTCCTTATCTTCTCCTCGACTGAATTTAACTCTTTTTATCTCGACACCATTTCCGGGAAATAACGCGCTGCAATTGTATCCTCCTAACATCGAGATCGTATCCGAGATGCGTTCCACGAGCGACCGTGATTGCTTCTACGGTTCCCATAAACTTTGAATATTCAGGTCGCGCTTCCCCGCTTCTTTTTTCTTTTTTGTTACGAAAGAAACGCAAAATAAGAAGGAATTTCGGTGATATATACGGTAAATGTCTCGTCAAAACTTCCAAATTAGGTTGGTATGTAATCAGAGCCGCGCCCTGCCTATCTGCCGCCCGGATGCGAACATAATTTACCGCCCCAAAAAATTAAAGACCAAAACCACACATTTCCTGATTTGCAGGTAAAAATCATTTTGAAACATTTTGAAAAACCAGTGTTTCGTGACTTCGTTCGCCAGTTCACATTGGTATAAAAACATCCGTAACGATAATTGTTATATATATTAATTATTAATTATGCAGATTCTGTACGCCGACATAGTCAATAATCAGAATAGTAAATTGTTAATAGTCACACATTAACTTTCAACTATCATTATCATCGCAACGCGCATAACTTAAAACTATATGATGTATGAAATCTATATTTCGCTATGAAAGTCTCTAATAAAAATTGTATTGCGACATAAATAACTTCGACGAAATCCACTGAACTAATATTTCTTTCTCGTTCTTGATACCCCTAATTCTTTACTCTAAAGGTTTGCCAATCTTAAATTTCACATCATAATCTACCCTAGATGAGTCGTGTCTCTTCCAAAAAACAACAAATATTGTTGTTGTAATAATTTAAATGGTTAACTACTTTTCTGTTTGCCGCGTTTTAGATGCCGCCGCCCGGGTGTGGTGCACCCCTTGCACCAATAGGACGGTGCTGCTCTGTATGTGATGATTGTTTGCGAAATGAGTACCTCTCAAATGAATGAAGTAATTCGAAAACTTGATTACGAAATACCTATAGAAAGGAATGATAAAAAGAAAAGACAAATAAGTCGGAAACGTACGGATTCACAATAGTCCTGAATGTTTTCTCCATAGGGTTTAAGAGGAAGGACAACAGAAGGTGATAGTTAAATTTATTTAGTGAACTGAAGCGATTGGCAGGGGATAGGATGGCAAAAGAGTTGCAACAAACCAATCGGCGAATTCATAAGCGAATTGCGCTGCACAGGGGAGCACCCAGGGGAGTGGCTGACGGGCTTAAGTTCCCCCGAAAGTTTCTACAAATATTTAATTCAGAACCAGTTTCTCAAGAATCCCATTAAAAATATTTGTATGCTTAAAATATATCTTTATTGGCGATACTTTATTGTGATGAGATTCCATTATTTCACATTGCATCGTAAATTGGAAGGAGTTCAAGAAATTATTGGTTACAGCACTGAAGTTCAGCCCCACCCCCAAGCGAAAATTCTAGGTTCGCCCCTGGGGCTACACTTCCTCAAACTTGCTCCACTGAAAGATTTCTGGCTCAAGGAGGAGATCAATGGCAAATTACCTCATTCCTCATCCAACTTTTTTCCCTTCATACCGTCTCCAATGCTATTGGTAGCTAATGGTGGATGAATTGAGGATCCAAGCAGCCTGACGGCTGGTAAGGCTGGTTAAGTAACAGGCAAATTTATATTACGTATAATATATATCAATAATACATACATTTATATCACGTATAATTCATTTGGCATTTAAATTAAATTTATATTACGTATAATTTATAAACAAGCAAATGAGAGAAGAAGAAATTTCATTTGTTGTTTTCTTAATTTCATTCATTTCATTTGAAATTCCGGTTAAATGTAGTGATCGAGTTTCAGAAGAGATGAAACGAATGTATTGCAGTCTTACGAGAAAGAGAAATCATAAAATAATTTACGGGTGTAGAGATGTGTGAAAGAGCAACTCTTTTTGGTTAAACGAGTCTCTCATTCACTCATTGCTGGGGAAAATACTCACATATACACACAACATTCAACGTCATAAATATCGTTTATGAAGTGCTGTCGCATGATTTTCATATTGGATTACCCTTAATAATGTGCAGTCCTTGTAACTGAGCTTTGCCTGTAATGGTTTATTGAATAAATTTGTGTTACACGTTTTTCCTTTTTAAAGTAAAGCGTCACTTGTTTCCGAGTTAGAGATTTCCGTGCAATTTTGGGTCTTCAGAATTCGCTACAGAAGTCCGAAATTCGGTATGCCAAATTTAAGCAAGTCCTATCACTTACAAGGATAATTAGGTTTGGTGGGACTTAGAGGTATGTAATACTATAACACTATAAATATGGACACTACTGAAGAACCATATAGGTATTGCAATAACGGGAATAAATCATGATCGTGTAAATTATATTACATATTTTGAAGATGGAATTACCCCGTAAATATAGGCAGCGTCAGTTACAAGTGATAAAATTCAGTCTGTCATTTATTATTCGGCCAATGAACACTTAATATTCATTTTGCTTACGCTTTCCATGACAACCAATGGACTGTTTCGCGATTATGAAGCTAAATTTAGAAATAAGGGTGAATTTATATTGAGGAGAGTGAGTTTTCTTTATTGTACTTTTTCAAGCTATCTCTCTCTTTTCCTGGCTCATATGACAAAGGGTTAGATGTAAGAAGAGACTTGTTAGTCTCAATCTCGCCCTGAATAAAGTCCTTTATTATAATCTAGTGAAGTTTGCCGGCGAAGGGGCATTTGAAAGCAATTTCCTTATAATCTTATCACCAATTACCTCCTGAAATTTCATTTTGTGATAATTAATTTTGCAGATGTATAGTAACTGTGGAAAAACGTTTCAATATTATTTAATTCAAGTTCATGTCCCTGGCAAATTACTATTTCTAAAAAGCCATTAAGAGGGTCGTCACTTCGCCCTCCCTTTGGATCCATAAATGCCTCAGAATTTACAAAGTGGCTGCGATAGAAATACGACACATTTACCATTATTACTGCCGTAAATTTAATGAAAAATTTATGTCATCGAAAGGAAAAATATGGAATCATTACTACGTAGATTCAAAATGTTTTATTAATAAGTACTTATATCTTGAATAAAATATACGGAGGCGGCAGTGATATTGTGGAAATTCGTGATATTACACAGATATGCACTTTTTCCACAGGAATTGCTGTGGAAAAAGTACATATCTGTGTAATAGCCTAAGTCTTGATCAATTTATAACAATGTCTATTCTTAAAAGAAAACGTAGATTGCTGTGTGGAACAAGCCCACTCAAATTTAATGTTAAGACCCAGCGAATAAGACTTTTCTAATAAGTAACCAAAATAAACATTACTTATCACCATCACTCTTGCTGTAGTTTTCATATTATCACGATCGTAAAAAAGACTCGGTAATATGTAGAGAAACATCAAGTGGCGAAGATAGCGTTTCACTTTCAAACGATTTAGTTCATATTCAAAGCTGGCGCGAAAAATGGCAACCTGATATTAATGTGAATTAATGTTCTATAGTGTACTTATTTAAAAGGAAACAATTGCATCAGAACCACTCTTACAGAGTTAGTAGAATTAGTATAAATTCAATCGACTAATTTGAGTATCTCGGAATTACCCTTACAAATAATTTAAACTGGAGCACATATATTCGAAAAATATGCAGTAAAGCAACTAATAAGCTCGGTTTTATAAAGCGCATTGTAGGTGGATACGATGAAAAGATTAGAGAGCGATGTTATTTCACGTTAGTTAGGTCCCATATGGAATATGCGACGAGTATATGGGACCCCGTGGATGAAACGAACGGTCGCGAACTCCAGAAAGTGCAGCCCAAGGAGATTCGATTTGTCAAAAAATGCTACGGTGAAATAGCAAGCGTTATGCAGATGCTCTCAGACGCAGGTTGGGAATCCTTGAAAGAAAGGAGATTAGAAGCTAGGCTGCAATTGCTTGCTAAATTCAGAGAAAGCACATTTGCGGAAGACGCACTTAAGTAAATGGTATTATGCAACCTCCCTTCTCCTTCGGCCGATCCGACAATGAGCGTAAAATAAGAGAAATAGATGCGAGTACAAGTCGTTTTAGGGACTCATTCTTTCCGTGAACGATACGCGATAACAATAAACTAAAGAAGTCAGTCTAACATTTGGTATTTACACCCCCTGCCACTCGCCGAAAGGCGGCTTGCAGGATATTTATGTAAATGTAGAAGTGGAAGACTCATGCAAAAGAGACTGAAATTCGCATTTTGTCTATCTCAAACCAAAATACAAACGAATTATACTTATTAATTATTGAAGATTATTATGATAACACTACCTTTTCCGTTGTGTCACAGGTGACCCTCAAATAAGTTTTTCTTCCCGACTGTATTCCTCATCGTGCATTCCCGTATCATGACTTCCTGAGATATCGCATCTTCCGTTGCAATTAAAGTTCTCCTTCATTTCATCCATGCATCTTCCGACTACTCACCATGTACTTGGTAAATGTTTTCGATCAGCTCAGCCCTCTAAGGCGGCGATAACATGGCGACACGATCGCCGTTTTACGGTCTGGAACAATTTCACATGTGGAGGGAATGATGGGCCATTAAATGGGTTCAAAACCTCGCTCGACTCGGTTATCACCCGCTTCTGCGGCGATCCGTCACATTGGAAGAAACCACATTAAGGAATATGACGCTGAGTGGCGTATCGTTAAACAAAAGATACGGGTTGTGTGATCGTCTTCATAGCCCTCGCAAAGTTTGAACAACCCATAGCGCGTTTATGAAGTCATAGAACGTGTTTTCCTATTTGTATGTCATTTACTATCGTTCATCGAAACAGCTATTCAGAGAAGACTGTTCCCTCTCGTACTTTTAGCTACAGAAATGTCTGTGCGGTAGTTTTCTATTAGTTCTAAGAGGAGACATGCATCGAATCAAAAACCGAGAAAATCATTGTTTTTGCTGTAGTGGAAACAGAACCCAAACAAAAAGATTGAAATCCTTGAACCGAAGACCCTTTCTCATTCCGTTCTTTTATGAGCTATCCAGCAATGTGCATGTTTTTGTAACTTTTACTAATCATGAGTTTCTTCGACTTTCAACTAACTTTTACTAGGTTTTATTCTAAAATTAAGGATAATCTACATGGTATATATATGGTTCATTTAATATATCTATATCTATTTAGTATAATCTTTAACATATGGAAAAAGCTAGAAAAAATAAAACAAACTTTCAGAAGGATATTACATTGGTCGTCACGATAAAATCGGTTCTAACCGGTTCGATGTTGGCAGCAGGAGCTACACGGAAAATTAATCGAAATTTTGGTTTCGTTGAACCGTAACGAAAATTATTACGTTTCCGTGTCCTGAAAAAGGATAGAGAAAAAATAACATTTTTACTCTTTACCAAAATGCGTCGGTAGTTTGAAATATTCCATTTGGTAATTCATGTATAGAGATAAAAGCAGTATTTCCAGTATGGTGCCCAGTGAGGTGTTGGGGGTAAACATTTTTTCCTCAGTCACGTGATCTTTCCTGAACCAATTACATCAGTGATGTTATAACCACAGTACAAATATAGCCTTATCTTTCTAAGACACTGCACAAAGGTAAAAGTTTTACCTTGACAAATATAATTTGTAATGGATGTTCATCCACCGGAATAGCCTTAACTGTATTTAAAATCAACAGTAAAAATTAGACAGTGAGAGATACGTAAATATTAGAAATTTTAGTCAAAATACCGGGTATCGAGCAATATATAGATATTTATGCTGCATTCTTAAATAGCTTATATCGAAAGAAAAAGACAAAGCGGGAGTTGAGATTGTACTCTGAGTTGTGAATCATATTAACAAAGTTTAAGTAAACAAGGTTTGTATTTGTGCGAGACTGTGAATATCAATGACGATAACCACCAAAGGTGAAAATTTTACTTCTCAATATTCCCTACTTAATTTAAATTATTTCAGTTGCGATTAACGTTCATTTAATATTATAAAGAAGATAATATTGCGAGATAAGATAATAAAAATATCAGATGCAGAAAATTAGGAATGTTTCGTTATTCTCTGCCTCGATTTCTTTGCCGTGAAATACCTTAGCTAAAGTTGTAAACAATCAACTAAGGTTTAGTTACGATAAAACTAAAATTGATTATGATAAAGTATCCCGACAGGAAAGATAAATCTAGCCAAGGAAAAAAGCGTTAGAAAATAAATGACATATTCCTAGACTGGGCATAGTGCTTTTATCACCATAATTTAGCATCTATATTTATAGTGCATTCATCACCTCTGTGTTTTTGCGGGTTTTTTTCGCCCCCCTTCTTGTGTGGGTGTTTTCCCGCATCGTGGGTTTTTCTCCAAAAACCTTCAGTTGAAGAGTTTTTTCCCCACAACCCAAATCTTTGTAGTTTTATAAGTATCTGTACTAAGTTTTATGTATTAGTTTATTTTAGCAATATTTTGTATACTGTAATTAGAATATTTCTTTTACCCTTATGTTTGAATTTTATCTTTATGTTTGAATTATTGTTGAGATTTCTTTTTCTTTACATAGATTTAAGTTAATTTTTAGTTAATTATTTTAGTTATTAATGTAATATTAGTAGTTATACATTGTAATATCCCCAGAGGTTAGGTGGAAGAGAGGCCATTTTGGCCTAACCTCGCCGTAAGAATAAATAATAATAATACTATGAGGTTAATCAAGGAGAAGATAAAGGGAAACATGTTAGATGATATAAAAGGTGGAGTAAAGCACTAAGAAATGAAAGAAATGGCACTAAAAAGAGAATATTAAGGCACATGAACCTACCGAAAGGTCGAACACTCATGTATGAATGTATGAGCTAAATCATTGATAACAATGTACCGGATGCAGTGGTAGAGTGATTAGCGTGCTAACGCTCCNCCTAACCTCGCTGTAAGAATAAATAATAATAATAATAATAATAGTATTTCACTTGTCAATAATTCGGAACTATTAATCGATCTATTTTCTTCGGAATTACGGTAATTATAATTTGAGTAATTAAATTTGAATGAAATACAATTGTAGAGAATATTTTCGTTGAAATTTATTTCCATGAAGACCAAAAACTTATCTCTTAGAAAAGTAGGAAAAGTCTTTCTTTTAAGTATCCCTACGGTAGGTTTGCCAGCATGATTCCCACCCCATGGAGCCAACACTCCTTCGGCCGGCCCTGGGAGCAACTAAAATATTCGTAACATTATAAAGAAGATAATGACCTAAAATTAACCATTACGTTCAGGAGAGAGGTTCTGTCACGTTATGAAATACGAGAGAACAGAGAAAGATGCTGCGCGATAATAAAATTGCCTATACAGAGTGTCACTTTTTTCCGAGTTTTTACAGCCTTTATGCTTTATATGTCCCAGTTAACGTACGGCGAACTTACGCAAGTTCTATAATTTACGAGTTCAGTTAGGTGTGTTCGGACTTTATACCGATAGTAATGTGTAATAATAAATATGGATATTCCTGAAGAACCAAATAGATAGTGTAATAACGGGAATAGTTCATGATCGTGCTTTGAAGATTGAATGAAATAATAATAGGCAGCGAAAGTTGCAAATTATAAAATTCAAAGTCTGTCATTTATTATTCTGCCAATTATCACTTAATATCCATTTTGCTTGCGCTTTCGATAACAAAATTTTGTATTAATAAATGCTTGACTTTATAACTTGATTTATTTAAAGCAATGCATATACTTAAAAGAAAACGCAGTCCGATAACTATTTTCACGGTATGGGTAAATCTTTTATCAATTAAATCTTTTAATGTAACGTAATGACCCTGCGAATAAGATTTTTCGTACGATTCTCTAATGATTAACCAAAAGAAATATTAGTTATCACCATTACTCATACTGTAGTTTTCACAGTATCAGTATCAAGAAAGAGACCATGAGAAAAGAGAGCGAAATTCGAATGTTATCCATCTTAAACCAAAAGATAAGTTAAATATGCTCATTATTGAAAATTATTTTGTCAGCACGAGAGATATTTCCCACAGCGTCATAGGTCACCCTCAAATAAGTTTTCTTCAGAATGTTGTATTAATGAATGCTTCTAAAATGATTCATTTATAGCAATGTATTATTGACGCAAAAATCGTTGATATTTGAGCCGAAAGAGAAAACGTCGACAGGTGAGGCAGCTGATGTTGTAGCCTCTGGATGGCCACGCGTCTGAAGCCGACCATGCGGCACGGATAATCGAGAGACGGTTGCATATTCGGGGGCGCTTGCTTCAGGAAACGCTTGGGAGATGGGAATAAACGACGGGCGATTGTAAGAGGTATGGATGTTTTCGCCCAGCAAGTGATCCCGCCAATTGGTTCCAAGTGCCGGCGGTGAGGGAGCGCAACGAGGGCAAGTGGATTGACTTCCGTCAGATATTATACTCCTCCTGCTGTTGCTGCTGAGGAGCAATAAGAAACAATTGCGAGGCAAGGAAAGCAGCTCGGCAACAAGTCCGTTTGTTAAAGCAATGACGGTGATACTGCTTCTTCGGAGTGATTGAGGGAGGAGCAGATGTAATTGCGACCACTACGTACACAAGCCCTGCAGGGAAGCAACGCTTCAATTCTTCTACTCCAGCGAGAGGTCGAGGGAAGCCTTGGGCTATATGTTTCGTATCATGACAACCTTTTTTATGTGCTATCCAAGTGTTCTTTAATGGAGATCCATTCACAGGCCTTCATATGCCCACTGATCATATTCTCTAACTCACCATTTATTGTACATTCAGATATAAGGGTTCCCAGATAGACAAGTGGGCAAAGTGTTCGACTTTGGTAAAAGAGGTCCCGGGTTCGATTCCTCACGTGCAAGATGACCTTAATTGTCGAAGCACTAACAATACTACTACTAATTACTATTATTACTTAACACTGCACCCCCTGCCACACGCCGAAAGCGGCTTGCAGGGTACTTACATAGGCATAAACATAGACATAAACATAGACATAAACATAGGTATTCAGATAACTGTTTGGCTGGGGGTGCATGAACCATGACTACGCTTCCCTAATCGATCATTACCACATATTATAGTAGAATATGGAGTAAATAATAACGAAATTTCACGCGTAATTTGTTATATTTGCTACCTATTTTTATATCCTGAGAGTCGAATGAGTAGCAGTTAGTATGGCACTTATCAATTCTTACTTCCCATTGTTTCTTAGTGGGCAGTTCATTTATTCTGAGTGTATGTATGAATGCGTGAAAGTTCGCCTAAAACTAGAGAACCAGATGTTATAAAGCATGCAAACTTGCTCATTCTTATAAACCGACGACAGGCAGATTTTTTTGAGTATCCTTTGGTCTTAGCTTCGATACCATACGAATCAATGCATTCCCATAAGATATACTTGTGAATTTCATTTTAAACTTTTGCGGGCTCTTAATATTCCGAAATGAAAAAGAATCATTGTACAAACTTGAAACAGTTTTCATAAGTAAGGAATGTCATACATTCATAGTCTTATGCCTGATTGTAGATTTCGGCTCCAAATTCTGAGCACTTTGATAAGCTATAGGGGTTTATATTCAAAATGTTCGTTTTCGATAACCTGCCCCATTGAAAGAATTTCAGATGAGAGACGTTAATTTCTCTTTTGCACAAAAGGAATTTCTGTATTTAATCCTATCCACTACACTACTTTTTAACGAGGAATAAGAAGACATTAGAGATAAATACCTAAACTTATGAGAGGCCTTCCTGATGACATTAAACTAGAAAAATTCTGACATCCTTTACTTGACTCATGCTCTGTTACAATGACGTAATTTTGTTTCATGTATAATTGCATCGGAGCAGTACTATATTAAAAAAGAAATTTCACTGCTGCCCCCCGGGAAAAAACTCAAATATAAGCTCGTGATTAGCAAAATGGTGCTTCAAAATTTATAAATCTAAAGTGACCACCTACTGTTTATCATTTGTTTACAATATGAGATGTAGCGAAGGTTACGTCTGTGAAGTCATATAAAAAACATATGTACTCGTAAACGAATTAAAATAGTTTTAATCGATTCGTAGCATCTTACGTTCATTCACGCTGTACGGCTTGCATTCATTCCTCTTCCCTCCACATTAATTTGCATCTTCCATATATATCTAAATGAATTTTTGATATCGTATATCCTCACACGACATGAAAACAAGTATAGAAGAGAGGTAAACTTTCTTCTTTACAGTCAAAGTTTAAATTGTATCAAGTCGAGTTCTTTTCTCAAAGGAAAAACGATCCTTACCGAGATCTCGCAGCTGGATGATTTGAGAATGTTCATAAAATAATCTCAAAATCTAAATTTATTCTAGTTAAAGTTGCATTAAAACTTCAAGTCATTTGTGCCAGTACCATATATTATTTTTTCAATCGTAACGAAATCGAGTTGGAATACAACCCGGGATTCTACAGAAAAATATTCGGAATATATCGGGAATGATACGATATAAATTAAAAATTCTCGTGCAGTCATCGTTATATGCATTAATATTTAAACATGGAAAATGAAGCGAACAAAACCAATAAGTGTTACGTTATTCCCTCCTTTAAAACTCTCAAAAAAAGTCTGGCCCATGGGGGGATCGAACCCACGACCTTCGCGTTATTAGCACGACGCTCTAACCAACTGAGCTAATGGGCCACGTTTACACTCAATTTGGGCCAGACTTTTTCTGAGAATTTTAAAGGAGGGAATAACGTAAAACCAGCAAGTAACTTAAATTATTTGAAGAAAAAGACATTGAAGCAGCAAAGGAAAATAGCTAAGTAGTAGTAATAGTATTAGAAGTTTATTTAGAAAATTATTCTAAAAAGAAAATTCAATAAGACAACAATATTATAAATTCACAGATATAGCAACTGGGTGGTGACAGAACGGTATTCCGATATAAGTTCGACGGTTCATAAAAGAACTTTTCCTCTTACAAGATCGCGCCTTATCGCAGAATTTCTTTTCTAAGAGCATGTGCTGCCGCCAAGCCTGAAACGCTTTATTAAAAATCAATTAACCCAAGCACCGCTTACACCGAGCATCGTTCTAAATAGTTGGTTAATTAATTGTCTGTTTTAACATGGGCAAAACTTACGTCTGGCTTCACAGCTTGCGTGGGTTCCCGAACTAACCGTCTGGCTGACCTTGAATTCAAGGTTTCCCTACGAAAGCGGACGAAGCCCGCTCAAGATGTAAAATTTAAACTAAATTTCAATAGAGATAAAACAATCTTAGCTATTCATTTCAGTAATTATGAAAAATTCGAATTCGTCCGATCGCGAAAAATCGGTTTAAAATATTTCCTTCGCCAGGGTTCGAACCGCCTGAACCTCCTCTCGAAGGTAACGAGACATGAATAAATTGATTTAATGATCGCAATGCTGCATATAAAAACGAATGAATGGAAAATAGTTTAAAATGGGATTGGAGGTCTGACTGACACGAACGATGTGCACGAGGAACCCTATCGCTGCCGGCGACCAGGTTCCTTTGGGCCAGGAGTGACTTAGCTTTTGCCTAAGTGCACTTCAAACTCGCCAGGGGGTGCACAGAGCTACAAGGAAGCACGCCGAGAGACCGCTACGGGTGCTTCAACTTTTTCCGGATGTTGACTTGGCAGAGACCACCTGCCTCGTCCATCTACGGTGCTCATTCGGGCCTCTGAGGCCGAACGCGTTTACAGTCAGTAGGCCCACTTGGCCGCTCCAATCCCTTACCTTCGGAGAACTCCTTAAAGCTATTTCAATGCACCATCCGAGGTCACGTAATTTCAGTAAGAGGCGTAGTCAAGGGGGTGGTTTTGGGAGTTATATCCCCCATGAGAACAGAGCCGACAGTAGACGAAAGCATGCGGGAAGATGGATTCTCACACTTGTGCAATACAAACACCACTGGAGATTCACAGGGTGTACATGTTCAAATAAATCAGTTTATATTTTCGTTAGATTTTTGGAGGAAGTATCCCTGCTCTTGGATTGCAGGCAATGCACTGTTTACTCCATGGCTCCGAAACTTCCCATGGACAAATCATGGCTACTCCATTGCTTTCAGTATAAAGTTAATTAATTTCATCTATACACTTTGAAAATCTTCTATATAAGACTAATTAAGGCTAAGGTATCAGAGGCCCTAGGCGCAAAGATCGTATAGAGGGCTCCCACTTGGAAGTATGAATAAAAATTCGAATCTTTTCATGGATTACACAAACATACAACCATTACAAATCTCATTCGCTTAACTACGGCAGGAATAAAAAAAACAATTTTTAATTACAATATGTAGTATTTCCATAAATGACAATGAATATTGGATAGATTTTTTGCGATGTATAGTGATATAAGCGTTGTAATGTATTCCATAAACGTATTATGTAGCCTTTTCAATAAAAAATCTCTTTCTTGGGGACTTCTACAGTCATTTTACCATTACCAAAACCACAACTCACTCTCTCGCTTCTGGGTGACTGATTAAAATCCATATGTTTCCATATTCCATATCCATATGCTTAAAACGTCCAAGCTCTACCGTCAAAATTTTCTTGATATCTCAGTCCAACACTGTTCAAACTCAGATTTTTTAATAAAAAAAATGTTTTACCAAATAGAATGCTGTTATATTCATTGATTGTTTAAGAGTAGGAAAAGCAAGAAAATGTTCTGCAAATTTCTCTCGTATTTCCCAAACTATCCGCCGTATTGTGGAAATGTAGGATAAAACATTTATGGTTCAATCAACTTCAGAAATAAATTTTCGGAGATATTCGAATTTGTTAACTCCGAGAAAATTCAGTAATTTTAGGCGACCGTCTTTTGATTTTCATTGCGGGTCCTAATGGTTAAATTTTCAGTTCCTAAAGGCATTAGCTAATCAGCGATTTATTTTGGAAATAGACTCGTTTACGTATAGATGCTGAAGAAAATTGTTAACCTTAGAATTCCCACCTTTGCAAGCCAATAGGTTAATTTAAATCTAACCAAACTCGATAAGAAACATCTTGCGTGATAAATCAAGCAGTGAGATTATATATGGCATATTTATTTTGGTTGATAAATTAATTTGAGGTGAAAATAAACATCTTGAATGATAATTCGAGCGAAGAATCCGGAAAGAAAACAAATGAAAATAATATATAAACAAATACAACATTCCCTATTTCTACCATTTAAAACCGAATATCAATCCAATAGTTTTTCAATTTTAATGTATTCTTTCTTTATTCTTCCAGCCGTATCTTTACTAAGTTTACTCCGAATTATCCTACATCGTGTAACCTAATTCTTAGCAGAAAGTTTTATCTTAATAAACATATTAAAGCGTTATCATTGCACATTTGTTACGTAAATAAAATACACAACTTGTTTTTACAAAAGGTTTTTAATCATGTTCTTTCCAATCTCGTAACGATATATTTTCTTATATAAGGGTATAATTTGGACAAGGGAAGGAATCTTTTTTTGCGATACCTCCATAGAAGAGTGAATTGCACGTGATATTGGGATAAATTAAGGAAATCCGACTGCCATTCCACTGTTATATTATACAGCTGATAAAGTAACGTAAACAATGAAATTTAGCTAGTAACTAGAATAATAATATCCTCACAAAAGGTTTCATAGCTTTCCAAGCGAAAAAGGTAAGAAGACAACATGCCAGTAACCCAGAAACAAAGATTCGCTCTCTTAGAGCTTCAAGCATGTTATCCGGGTTGCGTCCGAGGTAGTATTTTTTTGTAACGTACAGTACCAAAAGACATATATACAAAACTTTACCTGCATTATGCTAAGGTAGCGTATAGATATTTTTCACAACGGGACTTAATTTTTTACCTTTCGGTAGGTCCATGTGCCCTAATATTCCCTATCCATAGCCTTTTCTTTCGTTACCTGGTAATTCACCCCACCCTTGATGTCATCTAACATCTTCCCCTCTGTCTTGTCCCTTGCATTCTACCCTCTTTCTACCCTCAATTACATTCTTCGTATAGATATAGCTGGGTATAAATCTGTTTTATTCATTACCGATCTTGGATCTTTAACCGACAATATTGAACGTTCAAAAAAAAATATTTAAATCAATTTTGCGATATTTAATAATGCCGTTTCTTCTGAATTGGCGCAATCAGTTAACGGGACATAGCATGTAACTATAACAGAATGTGTATCATTTAAAGGACACAATGGCTGCAGAGCACTTCCGAAGTCGACGAGACAGTTGCGACACCGGTTCCTTGCCTTTTAAAACGCACGCCAGCAACCGAGTGTTCCTCTCTTTGGTTGACCCCAAGAGGGCGGAGGGGAGGGCAATCCGCTCTCTTTTCCTCAAACGCCTATCATAATCTCCGAGATAGTCTCTAGTGACTCCTTCCTATTTCTTGCAGACCAACATCATCAATCGCAAGCAGGTCTTCTCGGAATGTCATTTACGCAAAGAAAGCTCAATAGTGATCTGCTTTAATCTACTCAGTAGGTTTGATTGAAAGCTCATAACCCTGCGCAGAAGTGTTTTCTTTTGGTCTGAACGAGTCCACCTACTTAGGACTGCACTGGAAAAGGTTTTGGATTGCCGAAGAGCCTATGATTCAGACATGCAGCTTCCCTTCCCTTGCTTTCCCCCTCTTAAGAAAACTATCCCCTCCGTTCTTCTCAGACAGGTACCACAAGCTTTCAATCGGAAAATAGATGCCCGATTATTTAAATCACTGATAAATTCGCTTTACTACTATTCCGGGACGGGATTTCGGGCTGCGGACTTACAAAATCCCGTATGAGCTCAGGTTTATACTCATTAGTACATTTTTAATCCTAGAACATTGTAAAAATTGGCCCGTGATCTCTAATTAATCCTTAACTAGTCACGTAAGTTATATGTGACCCTAATTGAATTTTGATAGTAAAAACTTAATGCTTGGAGGTTTAATACAAAAAATTAAATACAAAAACAAGAGATCGATTTAATCTTATTATTCATTCCCATATACCATTCTGTAGTCAAAAATTTACATTTATATTAAAATTTAAACAGAAACATTACAAAACATGGGGTCTACGACTCTCAATTCAAATGTTCATCAATATCAAACGAGATCAAAAAATCATATTCATATAAGGAAAAACAGAGCGGCATTGAATAAGAAAGGAGCATTATATTCTGGGGTAAAATTTTACAATAAACTGCTCAGTCCATAAAAGATATTAGATGTAAAAGTATTTAAATGTAAAATAAAACAGTTTTTCTTGATGCATTCTTCTATTCAGTAAGTCATAATCATACTGTATCGCAATGAACTTTAATTTTAAACTAATTATCGTATAACAGAAATTTTGATGTAAAACTCATCATTTTATACTAGTTTAATAGTTCAATTATATCACTAATTTTCATGATTTCCATCAAAATAATCCATTTCAAAAAGCGATTTTTAAGTTTGGAGTCAATATAACCCGACAATTGTCTCGTGACCGTAACGTGACACGAGTCAAGTCACGAGTTTACGCTCTAAATCCATAAGAAATAACTCACGAATCTCTCATCCTTCATTTCATCCTCGCTTTTACTAAAACGCGTATTATAGAATCTCTTTTATTATAATGCGTATTGGATTCATAATCATTAAAAAATGAAAATTAGCATGACATCGTCATAATACTTAATTCTCTCTCTATTTCCAGTCGATGAAACTACGACAGCAGCATGCCTCATGCTGACTCAACCGGAACCGGAAATGAATCGTACTATAATAGAGATGCAAAATCAAAATTACGATACGGGGAAGACGTAAGTATAAGGACATGACGTTGAACGAGAAGTTTACCGGAAACGATCTTGGAAGAGTTTCACCATCGTCAATCACGGATGCATTCTGAAATGCTTATATCTTCAATTGTTTTAACTGGTATAATTAGGTTTAGGATGATTTCTTGTACGTAAATTTACCTTGCATGCATAATTCGGCACAATTTGAAATTTTTCTTAGCGATTAGCAATACATAAGTTTCCGTTAGCAGATATGTAAACAACGTGACCGCTGGGTGTGGAAATGCATGTTGTGTCAAGAGCAAAGGAGCCTAATGAAGCTCTGCTAAGTCACCGCAATAATCGTTTAGAATTCCTTATCAATACGGTCTAATTTAAAAAGTAAACAAGTGGAGCGTATATATATCTATGGAATAAATGTAGTTTTCCCCTATTTTTGGAATTTATTTCCCTTTAACATTTAAGAGGCATCGGATCATAAAATCGCCCCAAAGAGCTTCCCACGCGCACAGAGACCTTGATATTCGATTTACTAAGGACTATGTGTTTGATTCACGAACAGTATTGCTTAAAGATTCAGGCGAGTTATAATGAGTGACGAGTATGCATTGAGAAGCAACATTCTAGGAAAAGAAAACTGTGTTCAGAGAAATAACTATAACTTTTAATAAGGTTAATTAAATAGCAACGTATAAAAGGTGTCGGATTCATTTTCAATTCCTATTAATGTCGTGCGTACCTAATTTAATTCAGATTATTTATAAAACTTTTCTCTACTTTCCTTTTCCCAAATATCACAACTATTTCTTTGAGATAAGTCATAATCGCCATGTTCTAGATATAATATCTAGAATATGGTGATATACTACCAATAGTTCTAAAATGACGAATAAATTTATGAAGTTAACCCATCGTTAGTAATTGTGACATCTCGCGTTTTCCTGTCGAATTTCGCGATATTTCTATTGAAGATTTTTAACGGAGTTAATTTAAGCACCTAGGAAAGAGGAATGTCATGGGTATTTTGATTACCCTGAAACGATGAAATACAAAACTCTTTAATATATGGAGCGCATTACTGAATACTACATCATAGTCTCTAGAGTCGGAAGCTTTTTAAATCCTCAGCCCTTCTATCATTAGCTATCAACAGCCATGGAGAAGGAATTAGGTAGGACGAGGAGTGAGGTAATTTTCACTGGCTTTCCTCTCTGAGCCCGAGTTAGATAAACGGCAAGGCCATGTAAGCGCAGAATAATAAAAAGTAAAAATATCTAATAAAAAGTTTTCATATCATTCAATAAGGTGTGACCAAAAGGAATGCTTACTTCAGCATAATTCATACCTCAGCATAATTCATAACTTTCGTATAATCATAGCTATGAACAGGGCAAATGAAAGATTTATTTTCCACAATCCTGTAACCTTAACAATAAACGGCTGTAAACGTTTATTTCTGACCGATTTACCTACATATCTGTCTTCTAAAAAGTTGCCTTATGAATTAGAGACGCAAAATTACTTTCCATATCAGTCACGTTATTCTCTGAAGAAAGAAGGTTTGGAAAATATTACCCGTCGTACGAGAAAGATGCAATGTAATGGTGTAATGGGATGGACGACGAAAGAGAATCAGTGCCGTGATCAAGATTAACTTGGAATCTGGATGATTTGATCGCAAGGATTTATCTCTTTAACTTTACCCTCTAGTCATGACTGCAGGCAAGACTTCTGCGGAATGTCGTCCGTTCTTTTCAAGGAAAGCTTATCGTAGTGGTCTTCGATACATTGGTAATTTCTATAGAATTGCAATCGAATAGAATCGACAGAAGAAGTATTCTTAAACCTGAGAAAATATCTTTATTATCGGACAATTACTACTAGATTATATTGGCTTATCTTTAAGTATATGTGTTGATTTCACAGTTCTAATACATGGCCCATTAGCTCAGTTGGTTAGAGCGTCGTGCTAATAACGCGAAGGTCGTGGGTTCGATCCCCCCATGGGCCATACTTTTTCCAAAGTTTTAAAGGAGAGGATTACGTAGCGATTTTTTCTTTATATACCCCGATAATGACTACCACCTGCGCGGATTCATCATTTTATACATATTTTTAAGGAGTTATATGTATGAGGAGTTGACATTAATTGAATCATGATTAGTGTCGGTGTCGGTCTTCGTTGTAAAGTTCTTACGATTAATGTATGTATGATTATTAACAACAACGTAATAAATATGTAAATGATAAAAATATGGACTTATAAATTTGTCATTTTATACGCTAATAGCATATTTTTTTTAATGATGACTTTGAAATTTATTCAAAATTATTTTACTTTCAGAAAAAACAGTATGCGATATGGCAAAATCTTCTGTAGCAAAATAGTGGTATGTTAATGGAATAATGGACAAATAATTTACGAGAAATATTAAACAAGAACCAGGATTTCAGAGCTTTTACGATGGGTAGGACGAGTGAAAAGGAAGGTCAGAAAATTACAAAAATGATAAAATAAATGGCAAGAAAACGAGGGATAGAGAGAAATAGCTAATTACTTACTGTGAATTAGAAAAGTGTCCTATGTAATTGAAAGATGAAATGAAGTGTTAGAAAAGACTAGAAGATATGCCTAAAAGGAAATATTAATGGTGCTGGCGGTATTGTTGAAATTCAGCCGATGTCGTTTCTCACACCCCACTAGGAATCGAACCCAGGACCGCTATCCCCAAAGGCAAACGTTGCCACCCGCTTGACCATCCGGTAATCCACTGGGTAGGAAAGTGACACTACATCTCTATGAATGGAATATTTTTCATTTGTCTTACGAAAGGGGAAATTTCATTTTTCATTTACGGTTGTCTCATATTTTATCATAACTGTGATAATGTCAGAGCCTTTAATTCGCATTAAACTTTAAAAGTTAAGAAATAGTTAATTGATACCGAACCGGAACTTCCAATCTTATCTCCATTTCCAGTCTATACATTTTCTTTCTTTATCCAAAGTCTCCCTTTCTGTCGAGTTCCACCCATAATAAAGTCGCATTGAATTCTGTCCTTTCTTTAAGGCCCTCAAAAGAGCACTTCTCCGTCTTCCCTCCGAACTCTTCCTTTCTCCACAGTTTTGGGGTCATTGACAGAAAAAGAGTGGGACGACCCTCGATGTCAGATTTGGAAGCACTCATCATTAAGGAGGAACCTGGAAGTCAGGGCTGTCAACGATAATTTTCCTTCGAAGCACATTTTTACAATCTCCTGTTGATTTTCCTATCTTTCCAAAAATAACGAGTGGAGAGAATGTATACATGCCACAGTATAAAAATATTAAGCACTATCATATTTCTGCAAAATATGGTAAAACTATCTTAATTTGTTTTTCTGGAGACCGAGTGAGAACCGCTATGTAAGTGGGATGACAAATGTCACTTCATTTGTATCAACTCGAAAAAAGGTGTTTTGGCTTTTTCGTTTCTAAAGGGGTGATTGACTTTATTGAACAGAAAGGAATCTTTCTTATTTACCTTCAATTAAACAGTATTATTCGGTAATAGTAAAAATAAATAGTAACAGCTGTAGTTTTTTATACATATTAATAAAATATTTAAAAAATAAATTAGGTACAATGAGATACCTAAAACGAAGTAATTTCAATGTCAATAGCTTTATAAAATCCGAAAAACTTGTCTCTCGACTCTATTTTACGCAGAATTACTTCGCGGCAAAGTAATATTTTTTATTCTTTGCTTCGTCGTAATCTGTATTTTAATATATGTAAGCCTTCTTCGATTTGGCCGAGAGCTTCTGTCTATCTTGCAATTTAGGGATGAAACGAGAGAGGAAAATCAATAACGCTTCGCGTTTTTCGGGGTAACTTAAGTCGGGATATTACCGTATGTTATTTGCCTTGAAAATGAATTATATGATGCAAAACAAAATGTATTTTTCTAGGATGAAACCCGATTAATATCTGTATAGAGCTAGAAAACGTATCCTAGTCCTGCGTATTGTTATACACCGGTATAATTCAGCTATTGCTACCGAATCTTGATGAATGGAATACTTCTCGTTTTGTACATAGAACAAGTTGAGGAAAATGTATCTTTCGTATATTTATGTCCCAGCTCTCATTCCTGTGATGAAACGAGGGCTATTATGGTTTTGAAAAGTTAAGCTATTGGGTTCATCTCGGTCCCTCCATGCTGAATACATAAGTACTTCGACTGACGAACTTAAGTTCTCCAGTTCGAAGATCGTCACTCGAAAATTCCTTTTCTCAAAACCCAGATTTCCAATTTCTCTTTTCGGCTATTTCGCTTCTTATCAATTAATACTGTATTTAGAGATCCAAATGGAGTAAGAAAGAAAAAAAGTATGACGGGACCGGGACTCGAACCGGCCAGAACATTTCTACAAACCGTTTGGGAGACTTTGCAGGCAATGGCGCGTGATTTCGCCCAACTAAGTGGCATAGTTCACAGCTCTGACCTCATAGAGGCCCCGACCATATGGATGAAATTCTTTCAAACAGCATGGAGAAATATTCTGGCCGGATAGCTCAATGGATAGAGCAACCAACCGAAAATCGGGACACCCGGGTTCGTGTCCCGTCAGACCTTTTTCATCTGCAATTCTCCTTGGATTGTTCCTAGGTGCATTACTCTACGTGCCAAGTCACCTTAATCCTTCTCATTAGGTAAGAAAGCGTTCTTAAACCGAAAATTTCGTAAGTCGAGGTACCATTGTAATGTGGAAATAGTTATTCACTAGGTCATTGTGCATTACTTACGTTGATGTTGTCAACTCGTTGCATTCTGGCTCAGTAAGCAAAGCAAAAGCAGAATACATCACGTCGGGGTTCCCAGATAACCAAGTGGGTAGCGTGATCGCCTTCGGCGAATTCGGCGTTCTCATCTGTCTTAGGATTTTTATCAATAATGGCAACATCTCAATCCTTGTCTTACCAAGCGAGATTCATTCCCTTTCTAAAGTTTTATGTAGTTCAGGATGAGGGGAGGAAATGATTCAGTAGCCTTTGGGTTGAGATAACTATTCAGCTTCTACGTAAATCATTATAATGTCTAAAAGCTCCAAGAGGTAACCTACCTCACTCCTCATCTCGCCTAAGTGGTAAGCCTCATTCCTTTCCAAGGCGTTGGTAACAAATGGCTATCGGCCTCCGGGCCCTATCAGATTTAGATATAAAATAAGAGCTCGTCAAGCATTTGCCAAGCTTCTCTCATTGAATTTTACTCAAAAGTAGTGTGTAGTTAAACAACACATTTGTGTAGAATTTGCTAAATTTATCAGCGTTTTCGCTTCTGCTTTCGAGTAGTCAGGGTTTCGTCGAGCATCATCAACGCAGTGACTCTCCGTTAGAAGCGTAAAAAATGGGAGAATTCATCAACGACATGAGCACCAGATGCACGGCCCCAGACGGGGCGGATCGTTTTTTATCGAGCACGCGCGGCGACGGTGATTTGTTTTTGTCCGACTAATGTCCCATTGCAACAGGACGAGATCAACGGATGCGTAGATGAACTCGTTAAGAGGCGCCTTCTCGCGAAGATAAGCCATCCGCGAACAAATGAAGGTTCTGAAGCGTGTATCGTTCTTCCCACAACAGCGCTTCTGTTCACGGCCCTGAATTAGACGTTACCAGTTTTATTAATGTCTTTTTTTTCCCTAATTTCTTCCATAGTTTAATTTTCTTTAAATTGGAAATACCTGAAAGTTCCGCGTTGAAATACAACCTCCATGCTCATACAAAACGTAATATTTCCTCTTTCCACGGGGGAATGAAAGTACCAGAGGTTGGAGAAATACGATTAGAGCCTGTTTGAAAAGTCATCATGGTGAAAAACCCAATATATGTTTCTTTCTTTCTTATAATAGTCCATGGAATTACTTGATACGAAAAATTAAATCGCAAAATTGGAAAAAACATTTGAATTATTAACGGTACTTATAGAAATTGCAATGCATTATCGATTTTAAGTCATGCATACAGATCTAAGATATTTTTTTAAACGTTCACTGAATTACGTGATGATGAGCCCTTGAGATGAAAAACTAAAAATCTAAGAAAAGAGAGAGACTTACGCAGAAAATTGAATAACTATTATATGAATTACCAATTCTAATTGTGGTATTTCTATAATTCGCGATTCATGATAGATTTTGCAGAGGCATAAGAGAGATGTTTGTTTTAATTTTGCTTTAAATCACACCTCCCTATTCGAGTATGAAAAAATTTGTGGAATAAATTGGAAATTCAACTGGTTTACCAACTTTTTTACGTCAATGGTGAATTCAGAACACATTGTGATACATTCATGTCATATTATTTTGGCTCTTTCCACAATTAAATCGCCTTTCTATGGAAAAACAGATTGATTGGATTCGCTATAAAAAAAACAAAGTATATTCATCATGTGAGGTATAGAAAAACATTTTCATTTTTTTATTCTAAATCAAAAAGATATTATTTTATTTGTGTTCATGAAGATAGATAATCATTGTACGATTACTACTTGTGCCAGTCGCAAATAATTACACGCATTTAAATTCATCAACCGGTTCTCTTCTCACATTTTTCAACGGGGTCTTTTAAGTGAGAACTTTCTATATGAAATATGGAGTGAAGCGAAATTTTAATAAAATGTCTCGAATGCTTGTATACAATGAAAAACCGCGAAATTTTGCGAAAAAATATTATTCCGTCTTATGTTTAATGCTCCCTCATATGTTTTAGGTTACTAAGGTTGTTATTTAAAGTAAAAACTTTGTACGTATAACATAATGCATCGCTGAATGTTCATAAAAATATTTTAGATGTTTATGTACATTTAGATGTACGTAAAATTATCACAATATGAAGAAGTCTCCATCTCTTCGTATTGAGGATAGTGTACAACGCTATTCTATAAATGCTTGCTTGCAAATATAATGTATATCGTCTCGTATAGAGATGATTATTTACGAATGGGTCACATGATCTTGCAGTTTCCTCTGTGATTCTTCCGAGGTCGCCCTGGTGAAAATTTTGAAAGCTAACTCTCATTTACGATTATTTTTTCAATTCGAAATATGAAGTCTTTACTTTTACTGGAGAAGGATTCAATTTCTACAAAATAAGGTTGTAATTTCTCTCAATTCGCTGCTCTGAACCCAAAAATCTTTGTTTTTTTATAGAAACAAAAAACCCGTAATCCTCAAAAATTTGAAATTGATACGAAAATTGGAATTATTGGAATGATAATTATTGAAGAAGCTATTATGTAATTTTTTCCTAGATAAAATAACTAATTTCGAATTATGGTCGCGGAATATACACAAAAAATTAGTTTAGAGGCTTCACTAATTAGTTTCATAGTTTTGAAATGTATTCTCATCTCCAATCGCCGTCCAAACAATGCGTTCCGGCAAAGTATGCAGGATTCCGAAGCATTAAGGACGCCCTTCCCTCGAACTCGGTCATAAAAGTAGTTTTCTCCTCTACTCGCGCAGTTTCTCTGACTAGGAAGTTAAGACGCCCGATTATGATCCATTTAATGAGAAAGTTTAACCAGCCTCGGGCTGATTCTGTTTACATTCGTAGCTCTGCTTCCTAGACATAAAAAACTACGCTCCTCGACTCTCCCCTTATTTTAATATCTTCGCCTTTCTCGCCCGTGATGAAACTGCATTTCGCTCCGCCATTTTGAATCCTCCACGCGACTCGTTTCCGCTGTTGCGACACCCGAGCAATGCGCGTTGTAAACACCGTAAGTGAACTGAGGCCAGGGAATTAGACCGCCTTCATCCACTTCTCAATACCATAAAGGTTGCGCTCGTTCAAACCGAGATGCGCTCGACTCTTTCGCTGGAGTGAAACAGAAATGAAATTTACAGCAGCTGTCTTGGTAGAAAACAATTCAAGCGTAAATAAATAACGTCTTTATTCGGACGAAATTGAGACTCTATAAAGTCTCCTCTTTCACTTAACCCATCGTCAATGTAACATAGACGTAAGTAGTAAATAATAGTAACAGGTAATTTAAATTAAAAGAAAATATTTAGTTATAGATTTTAAAATACCTATGTATTAATTTTGTATGTAAAAATAAGAAATCAGTTTCCTTGGCAATTTCGATGAAAAACCAGCAAAATCATTACTTTTCCGGGAGAAAGACTCGATTTCTACTTAATAAGATTGAAATTTGCCTCAATTCGCTGCTCAGAACCCCAAAACCTTCATTTTTTGATGGAAAATAAAAATTGGTTTCCTGGGAATATCGATGAAAACCAGGAAAAGTCTTTACTTTTACTGGAGAAGGACTCAATTTCTATAAAATAAGGTTGTAATTTGTTTCAATTCGCTGCTCTGAACCCAAAAATCTTCGTTTTTTTTAGAAACTAAAAATTGGTTTCCTGGGCTATTTCGATGTAAAATCAGTAAAAATCTTTACTCTTCCTGGAGAATTACTTGATTTTTACAGAATATGATTGAAAGTTGTCGAACCCAACCCAACCGAACCAAAGCCCAACCCTACCCAACCCAACCGAACCAAAGCCCAACCCTACCCTACCCAACCCGAACCGAACCCAACCCAACCCTACCCAACAAAACCCAACCAACCCAATTTTACCCAGTCCAATCCTACCCAACCCAAACCCAAAAAATTTCATTCGTTTATAGAAACTAAGAATCGGTTTCCTTGGCAATTTCAATGAAAAACCAGCAAACATTTTTACTTTTACGAAGGAAAGTCTCGATTTATACAAAATAATATTGAAATTTGCCTCAATTCCCTCCCAGAACCCTAAAATCTTCGTTTGTTTATAGAAACAATAGAAAAAATATATAGATTATAAATCTTAGGAAAACTGAATCCACAGCAGAAAAACGCCCACTGCAAAGGGGGGTGTGAATAACCTGCAAAAACTTACTGAGAATAATAACTAAAAGATTTCAAAATAGATAACTCTATCATTAGCTAGAAATAAAGCATGGTACAAATAACAAACATTCTAATAGTTTACTCTATAAATACACTATCAATAAAATGCAAAGTAAATAAAATATTCCATATTTAAAGTCGTAGTCGAATTCCATGAAATGTCAATTGAATGCAGAGAAATATTAAAAACAGCATTATATAACGCATCCGATGCTAGAATAATTAGTAATTACTTTCCATAGTCACTAAGATTCGCCCAAAGTTCACAATTGATCGATTTTTCAAATCAAAAATATTAGAGACATATGCAAAAAAAATATAATTGAAAATTTCACTAGTATAATTACTCAAAAATACGCATTCACGATAGTAATTAGAGTACAATTAATCCTAAGTTTAAGATCTTAATTTACTCTGAACATTTTGATTTACACTGGTACAACAATTGGTAAGTAATCTTTCGAGTGAAGCGTAATGAGATATTTAAGAGCCCAGTTCATTCATAACTAAATGCGCAGCAATGGAATTATCTTACTTACAATTCATCTCTACCATTATTATAGAACAATCATATTGCCATTCTTGAGGCATATCCTCGAAAAGACAATTCTCAGAGGAACTCTTCCCGACAATCTCATACTGTCAACTAAGTAAGGTGCTTAGCATTCGATTCATTAATCATCCGTAGAAATAGGAACGGCAAACTTGCGCTGTCAACCGGGTAAATTCTCGGGAAAGGTTACGACCGAGGACTTGGTACACATCTTTAGGGTTGTGTGAAAATCAATTTTTCGAATGCTCGATAATTTAGACGTTTAAGAACGCAGTTTATTAACCTTTAAATGTGCGACAATGGAAACATCTTATATATACTTCTTCTCTTCCAATTACTTCTTCCCTTCTTAATCAAGAGCCTGGATCAATCTTACGTCATGTTAATTTATTCCAATTTCTCTCGGAACCCGCTGCATATTGCTGCGGTAGACATGCTGAAAGCTTTCTCTAGATCCGCGAAGGTTATCAAATTGGTGTGCTGTAATCTCTTTTTATTGGTAATCATTCTGCAAGTTTGGCTTCTCTTATATCCCTGCTTCCTATAAAACCAAAGAGCACTTCACCTACAAACATTCCGCTTTCCTGTCCATTCTCCGTTCGAAAATTACTTGGAGAATCTTTGATGAATGAGATATCAATCTGATAGCCCAAAATTGTCCACATTTATTCCTCCACTTCTTTTAAGAAAGAAGGGACGATCACGTTTTATTGAGAATCCATGGGAAATTTTCCCTTTACGTAAATGCGTATTAAATTGTACTGCTCATAGGGCTTCTTTTTCCTTTAATCAGCTCTTATGGTATTTCGTGGACGAGTGGAGTTTTTCTTCCCTTAAGTCTTTTCTTGAAGCTTCAAATTCGGCACAGGGAAGAGCTTGAGAGAAAAGTATATGTGATAAATTCATGCTTAACTAATCGATAATATCGTAAAAACTAATGATGATTTGGCATGATAGGAATAGATTTAAAAAGTCTTCATTCACGGCGAGATTGAGACTAAAAAGACTTGTCTTACCTCTAACCCTTTGTCATTTTAAAAGTGGGTATAGATAGAGAGAGAAAATAGCAATATAAAGGAGAAAAGGAAAAAACTACAGAGTGGATTAGAAAAAAAAACCTAAGTCAAGTACTTAGGAAAAAATGTCCACTGCAGGAAAAGACCCGCAGGAAGAGGGAGGGGGGGTGTTAATAGCCTTTAAAACCCACAGATAGTGATAGTTAAATGTTACGTTAAAAATTCAAAGAAAATTATTTCCTGTAACCCGAAAAGAAAACGTTAACAAGCGTACAATGGCATGTCAAAGTTTCCACAGTCAGAAGACATTGAGCATTGAAAAATTAAATAGGAATAATAAAAACATACAAGTTAAACATATGCAATACAAAATTGATAAGAAAGCCACAGACATGAGATCACCGAATTAAAATGGCCTACAAAAAACCATAAATATTGCACCAAAATAAGGAATAATGTAAAGGAAATTCCTAAATATTGCACGAGCTCGTATATGATGACAAACGCGATGGAGGGCTAATTTAAAATTTAAGCGAAAATTCGTCGAAATTTTGTGTTTGAGTGTGTATTAAGGAATCTTCCTGTGATAATCAAAGCTTTCTAAACTCCCAAAATAAAGCCATCCTATCGGACGTTGATCTCCGTGGCAAAGCGTCCATCCGAGCGAGATAATTTAGCTTTGATGGCGCCCACTCAAAAGGTTTTATCGAACGAAAATAGAGAGGCCTTTTTTGGTTCATATAAAGCCAAATTCGAAATACAAAGATTTAGACGTCTAACGAGCAAAGCTCTTCCAGTTCCCTCCTTTAAAATAACGAAATTAAATTTATATATGCGACTTTGCCACCGGACAATTGTTCACTTGTAACGTGTCTACTTTATAATATAACAAGTTAGCATTAGAATAGGACTGAAGACGCTAGAGAGAATAATCACATTACGCGTTCAGATTAAAATCATTGATACGTTCATATATCTTTCGGTAAGTTCATGTGCCTTAATATTCTCCATTCAACGCCATTTCTTTCATTTCTTGGTAAATTCCCCCACCGTTTTTGTCATCTAGCATATCTTGCCTTTTACCTCGTATTCTACCCTTAATCACATTCTTCAGAAACCCCTCTCCTCTCAAAAATGTTCCACCAATTTTCTGTTGACACTTAACTACTACAATTAAAACTCCCCTCAAAGTCATTGATGAAGCGCGATATTCAGTAACTATTATGTTTATATTGGCCTTTGAAACATAACGATGACGTATTAATCGTTCAATAAATTAAAATTTAGCCCTTAAGTAATACATTAAGGAGAGAGATTTCGGTTAGATTGGCTTTTTATGAGACCACCACTTTCATACACAGTTACGGCGGCTCTGCATCGACCACCACGACAGAAAAACTGTCTTAAAACTATCATTCAGTGTTAAATTAAGTGATTATACGCCCCAATCCATTATCTACCGGAAAATCAAATAAGTTATACCATAGGTGTCGACCAAATTTTTAAAAATAATCTCCTAATGGTTAAATACCAGGCGGACCCAGCTGATATTTTAACTCCGAATCGCCAAAAATATATCGCTAATTGCACGCCGCTAATTCTTCCGCCTAAGGGTGTGGTCAGCGCGGTTCTCGACCGGTTTAGCATTCTCGCCGAGGTAGACGACGATCGTGAATCAACCCTATGAATGGCTGAATGGTCCATCCCTTGGGTCCTTGAAGAGACGGGTTCATCAGAAGTCCTTGAATAAACTCCACCGCTGCCCCTTCGAGCTAAAGATATCTCGATCCTCCCAATGGAATTCGTCCCCAAAATTATTTACGTGTTTACAATTGGGTACAAACGAAATGAAATCTGGTAAGTCGCAGAAATGTCACGTAAAAGGCTCTTTCACTCTCGCCTTTTTCGCTCTTATGACAACGAAATGCCAATGCCGGATCTCTTTACGCAATTCTTGGTATATATATAGAAGTAACTGAATTGTAAAGACAGATATGCATCAAAGATATATTTTAGTAATATCAGCCCTCAAATTTCTCTCCATAAAGCCGTTGATGGTTTATACACCTCTTAACAGGTGCTTCTCAAGACAATAGCTCAGCTATGATATATCTATGGGGGTGGTGGGTTCGAAACAGTTGAGAGAACGAAAATATGCCTACCTTACAGGAGTTGGGATAATCATACACTCCACTTCTTACAAGAGATATTACAAAATCTCCCTTCAAAAACATTAACTGAATAGAAAATGAGAAGATTTAGACGGCTATGTAGTAAAATAATTGATTTTTTCAAGAATGGGGAAGTAGATTGTAAAATCTTCCGTAAAATATTTAACCTTTTTGGGGGGTGATTAACCCTGAAACCCCCCCTCGCTGAGCCACTGCCTCGAGATGTAGTGAAGTTACCCAATAACTCTAAAATATAGAAAGAAAAAGAGAGACGTTAGTAAATATTGTGATTATTTGCCCGGACCAGTTTTTGTAAAGTTACTGAAATCATATGCTAATAGTACTTAAATGAAGACCTTCCTCATAAGGAAATTTTGCGAAAAGTCAAACTTGATGATTTATATAAAAGATCTATCTTCTATGGATCCTAATTGCTAAAACTTTCCTAAAAATTTTACCATAATTTTTAACATTTTCCGATAAATTCCTCTAATGTAATTAAAGTACCAAAAATTATGTAGAACGCTATCTGATTTAATGGATGAAAATTAATTGGGTGCGAAACTGATGTGTTATTTCTGTCAATAGAAGTCAAGGACAACCGAACTCGACCGGTTCTTTCGGCATAAGTCATTTCGGAACAACAAGGATATATGTTTCGAATACAGTCCCTGCAGCTGTGGTCCAGATACCTCTTTAAATAAATTTTGTTTGTTGAGGTGGGTTGCTTACCTCATGAATAAAGATTACAGATATAGTTGTAACGAAAACAAGGCGAAGGGGCAAGTTTACACATTGCACACGAGGCATATTCACACAGCGTGTAAGTACACCTGCGCTTGTGTAGATGGCCCCATATGTATTAATTAAAAGTTTATAATTACTATATATATTTGTATAGATAAAAAGATGGTTCGGAATTACAAAAGAAAAACCAACAGAAGTAAAAATATTGATCCAAACGTGATGAAGATCCTTCTTCATTCACGGCGAGATTGAGACTAAAAAGACTTGTCTTACCTCTAACCCTTTGTCATTTTAAAAGTGGGTATAGATAGAGAGAGAAAATAGCAATATAAAGGAGAAAAGGAAAAAACTACAGAGTGGATTAGAAAAAAAAACCTAAGTCAAGTACTTAGGAAAAAATGTCCACTGCAGGAAAAGACCCGCAGGAAGAGGGAGGGGGGGTGTTAATAGCCTTTAAAACCCACAGATAGTGATAGTTAAATGTTACGTTAAAAATTCAAAGAAAATTATTTCCTGTAACCCGAAAAGAAAACGTTAACAAGCGTACAATGGCATGTCAAAGTTTCCACAGTCAGNTCAAATAATGAATATGCATGAAAAACGGGTAAATAAGTTCAACGACTAAAAATAGAAAAATAATATTTGAAAAATTGTGCAAACCTGCCCCGGTCTACCCTACCTTAAAAAACAACAGTAATACTTTCCAACGTTAGACAGAGTGAGCCAGTTTTCCAACCAACCAAACTTTCAGAATAAATATTAAATACGGTAACTACCTTAAACACTTATAATGATGATTGTTTCCTGTAATTGATATCGGATGAAAACGGATGTCTTTCATCTAGAATATATTAACCTCCCATTTCGATTCTCCCGAACTAGTGTCACCATTCAAAAATCATATTCCACGTAGGACAACTAGGCTTACTCCAAGTCCCCACAATCAGATTATCTCTTGCACAACGTCCCTTGCTATATAGATTTCCTAACCTTCTGAATTCCCTACCACACACTTATGCACCCCCTGCCACACGCCGAAAGGCGGCTTGCAGGGTAAAAACATAGACATAGACACTCCAAATGCCATTTCAGACTGACTTTATGACTCTTTCCTAAAAGAATGTTTAAATCGCAGTTTATTTAGATAATTCTATACTCTGTATTTCCTTAAGTGAGTTGTATTTGTTATGGTGTATGTTTTCCTGTATATAACTGTTAATTTGTTATATTTTACAGTTTGGAACTCATTCTAAAATGGTGCTATCACTGTATGTGAACCTATTAAATAAATTAATAAAGTTAGCTTGTTTTCAATACTATTGTACTGCTTACACACACAGCTTACCTGTAATTTACCAAGTTCTACAACTTACATAAGTTTTTCACACCTTTTCCTAGCATAAATATCACGCAACGATAATTTTTCGTACAAACAGTGATCCTTTAAGTTTCGAGCTAATATGTAATCATGACGATGGGATTGATTGGGTTATCAGTAATGAATATTGAATGCTGTAATGAAAGCAATTTTGGGTAACTGCAATGGAAGTATTTTGAAGATTTTGCAAGTCTTTTAAAGACTTCCGCTGCAGTTGCCCGTAAATTGATATTACCATGGAACGTGAACATGCGAACCTTCCCGGTAGAATACTGTCTGCGATTTACACATGAGGTTGGCTGATTTTTCACCACAATTGTAGAAGAATGGTTTCTTTGCTATTCGTTAAAAATGGCAATGTCACTGTGAGCATTTGGAACCCACAAAATTAACTGTCTTACGTAAAACTTGCCTGCCGCACATTTCAGTACATTTCGCCCATTCATCATTCGCACACTTCTGCGCATGCGTACCTGTTAGAATGCTTTGTTATTGGCTCCCATTCAAGTCTCGTCCGACGATGCTAAATTCAACTTCCTTGACGTAGGGCAGTCATCAGACGGTAAAACTCCAACCATCTTTGGGCCCTGGACGATTACGTGATCTCTCAGCCTCATTTGACCAACCGCAGCGCTCCTTTAAAAGGAGCTACCGATACTCACGGGTCCAAGGCTGATCGCTGCGAAAAACTCGACCGTACGAGCGAAACCATCTCAAGAGGGGCTTTTCCGTTACAGAAGACGCCGCAGGTTGGAGGGACTCGTATGCCCGCGACTCAAATTTTAATCCTTTCTGGACTCCATGGTCGCTCTTTTCCTGGACGTTGGGGCATTGGCAAGGGTTTAGAACAGTAGTTCTTTACCTCTTTGGCTGTAGCCTCGGATTCTCAAACAAAATTCCGTCCACCCTCCCTAAATCGTTGAATTTTCATTCGCAGTAGAGAGAGGGAATTGGGCTCTCTGCAGCTCCAAACTATTGACATGATTTATTTATGAATTTCCGAAAATTAATGAGCTACAATGAACTATGTGGAGAATAATCTTATAAGGAGAATAATAGACAAGTTTTGGTAACTACAACGTTTAATCGTAAGATAGAGTAAACGGAAAGCTGGTTCTGGTGAATGGCTTTGTGACGTGAGGAAGGCAATTGAACCCTGAAGTCGATATATACATTCATAAGCCTACCTTTCGGTAGGATCATGTGCTTTAATATTCCGCACACATCGCCATTTCATTCACTTCCAGGTGACCCCATCCTTTATGTCATCCAACAACTTTTGTCTTTGCCTTCCCCTCTGCTTTTTCCATTATTCTAGTCTCGATCACATTCTTCAGCAATCCCTCTCCTCTAAATATTTGGCCCACCCATTTCGTCTGTCGACGATTAATTATTTCGATCAAATCCTTCTCCTCCATGACCATCTCTAGCACCTCTATGTTTGTTTTTCCACTTAACTTTATTTTTCCATTCTACGTCATACCCATATCTCAAAGGCCTCTAATCTTTTGATGTCCTTCTTTCGTAAAGTCCACGTTTCACACCCATACAGCAAAACCTACCTTACCAAGGATTTTACGAAATAAATACTATGAAAAAATGTGCCTCTTTGTTCACTCGCTTATAGCGAATAATAATATCTATCAAATCAATGAACTGGAGGACAGCTACTATGACAAAATGAGAGTGAAAGTTTTTAAGGCAATTTGAAGGAAATTACAACACTAAAATTTTCGATCAAAACAGTTTTCTGAAGAGGAATTTTTTTTAGAAAAATGCACCAAAATGTACGCTATAAATTACACTATAACTTAACTCCTCTTTTACTTTTGCAATAGAATTCGATTCCTTACGATTTCTGGTTCAAGACATTCATCCTCATAACAATCACTTACGTCTGATAAAAATGTTAAAGCGTAACATCAGACAAACAATCGTCATTCCTCGCTAACGAAACACATTTAACGGCACACACAAAATTGGGAAATGCCAAACGTGGAGTAACTAACTCCAAACTATTCCGCAGACATTTATTCTTATCAATTAAATTGCGCCAGAAACTTGAGAAATAAAGTTATATTAGCGTCGTCGCCATTCTCCGAGAGACTGCGTCACGGCAGTTCCGCGAATAGCGTTGGATCAGATGGATCTCGAACAGAAAAATCTCGAATTAACCGAAACCAGAGGTCATGGAAAGGACGACGCAGGAATAAGCGACGGCAGTCGAATCTACTTTAATCAAGAGATTCGATGCTGCTGCTTCCAAATGACACTTTTATCGCCTTGATGACGAGCGGCGAGGAAGGATAAACACGATTACTTTCAGCCATTTTTTCTCCACGAATGTCTCCACCATTTTAACTGACTTTTCTTTTATGCCTCCGAGTTTCCAGATGCCGATCTAAGATCAGCTGAGGAATCACGAGAGTAGATCGCGCTTCTTAACGGAGTTAAAACCACGCGGTACCCTGCAAATTCGGAGACAAAACAAAAGAACGCGTTCATAAAAATGCTCTGACTTCAATTTAACTGCAATGATACTTTAAGATCCTAGCACGCTAGCGCTCCAACCCCAGGTCCCGGGTTCGAATCCCGGCTAGTCGGATTACATACATACATGGGACTTTATTTGGCGAAATTGAGACTATAAAGTCCCATCTTCCATTTAACCAGTTAGAAAAGAATACAAAGAAGAATTACAGAAATATACGACCTTAATAACTAAAAATAAAGACATTGAAAATAAAATAATTTGAATACAAATTTTGAAATACAAATATTAAAATACAATATTAAATACAAATTTTAAACATGCAAATTCGGGGCAATATTCGGGGCATTCCATGTCAAGTGGACCAATTTTAGAGAAATGCCCCGCTCGACTATCACCGATTTCAATGAAATTTTGTGTGAACATAACTTCATATCTTCTATGAACATTTCCCAAGTTTTACATCCTTCGATGAAACATTTGCTGAGATATAGTCATTTGTTTGACNTATGTCTATGTGTATACCCTGCTAGCCACCTTTCGGCGTGTGGCAGGGGGTGCATGCACCAAGACTCTATTTACCTAGTCGATTACTTTCGCGTATCGTTCGCGGAAAAAACGAATTCTTGAATCGGTTCGTTTTCGCATCTATTTCTCTTATTTTCCTCGCTGTATCGGAGCGGCCTATATAGCAGGGAGGGCGCATTATGTCCGCGACGTCTTCCGAGAACGTGGTTTCTCTGAACTTATTTAATAAATTTATCCTTAGTGTTAATCTTCTTTTTTCTAATGATTCCCATCCCGCGTTCTTGAGCATAAGCTTACTGGATTAAAGCAAAAGAAACAGCAATAAATGAAGGAAATGTTATACGAGTTTGAGTAAAACTAAGTTTATATTCAGGAAAAAATGACAAGATACTGCAGGAAAACATCTACGAGAAGGGGGTCGTAAAAAACATGCGAAACCTACTGATAATAGCAACTAAAATTGAAAAATGAGAGGGGATAGGTGAAAATGCGAAAAAAAGGAGTGTGAGCAACACCACTGAATAAGAAACAGTGTAAATGCACACTAATATTAAAAATACAGACGAGGACAGATGACGAATTTTAAGTACAATAAGTTATTCAAGTAGTTAACTACAGTAAAATATCATAAATAAAACAGGGATAGAAAGAAGAAAAATACCGAGAAATAAACAAATAAGTAGAAAATAACAAATGAAGAGCGAAAATACGAAACGGAGGAAAATAAGAATTGAAAGAAAAAAAAAAAGAAATACAGAAAAGGAAGATGTAGGAAATGACTTGATGATCACGTGAATTGAATAACAGCATTTCACAAGTACTGTTTCAACCTATTTTTCAGTTTTCGTCGAAGATACTCCAAGAAACCACAGCTAAATATATGCGAGGTCAATTTTGTTCAGCTTTGGCACAAGTATTCTCAGTTAAAGTTTTCATCGCGTTAGTAGAAATTCAGTATTATTAAAAAATAATGAACAAAAATTTTTAGTAGAGAAACGTTTCGAATATTTACTCAAACGATGGATATAGTTGATTTTTGCGGTCAGGTTATAAAATCTGATTTTCCTTTTTGTTAGACAACTATATCTTTCGAATCATTAACATCGAATTGAATACGAATAAATTTCAAATCCAAATTAAGAATAAAGTCAAGCGGCAAAATCACATTAATCTTGAAGAGCTGTTCAATTAATGTGAGTACATATTATAATTTAAATTTCAATGCATATCATCATAATCACTTGAAAAAATTCAATTTTCCTTCAATAAGACGTCAAGAGATCTTCGAAATATAATAATGTATTCTATATTGCCGACTCTTTTTAATACAGAAGAGATGCAAACTACTGTATCAACACCACACAACAAAAGTTCTGTTTGTGTTATATTAGCTGATATTCAATATTCATATTGTATTACATTAAATTATTTTTAGTATTCAGTCTATGTTGTAAAACATTTCAATCTTTCAATTTAACCTTTCGTACCCTTCGATTTCGTTGGTCACCAAAGATTCTCTTATGAAAATTTCCGCTGGTAGCCATGGTGAGTTGTTTCCTACGATAAAAGAATCCGATTTCCGGGATCAGAAATTTCCGTTTCAAATTTAAATTTCTTTACGACTTTGAGAATGAAGCAATGCGGATTACTGTTCAATCACAAGTTTATAATGTAACATACTGAACTCCAGTAAAGGATTGAATCACCCTCAGATGTACGTTTATCGCTCGACATAAAAATCGAACTTTCATAATCCTCTTCACCTCAAATTTAATGTATAAAATGGAAGATGACGTCAAGACTCATATCAATGAAGAATTCCAGTTTGATCGTAATTCTAATTTAAATTTAGCTTAAAGTCATCAGTAAACGAAATTATTTCTATTTTCTACTTAACAGCGAGTTAAGTTTATACAAAGAGAGGAGAAAGAGCCTTTACTGGTATTCAATGAAGGGTTGTCGTCACTTCTTTACCTCTGTTCGGAAATGAACATTATTACATTTTCTCCTTTTTAGAATATGGTATATATTAAAAATAAAATGAAGAGTTGATATTGTCCTTCGTCTGATTGATTGAAAGTTTGGAAAAGATTCCTACCCATGAGTTTGCTCGTTTTTTAATTCAACTGTTAATATTACGGTTCATTATCAACTGAGAACTGCGGTAAATAATAAACTTGGGCAGAGCTCAAAAATATTCCTCTTGAATTGGTCGAAAATTGATGTTTCAACGTGGTAGTGGTATGATTTTGCTAAAATTCGGTTATGGAGGGTATCTGATAAATAATTAATATTTTTATTCATCGCCTTCATTTCATTGCATTTCATTCTGATTGATTTTTAAAGGATTTTAAAATCTAGTAAGGAATTGACTACTATACCCAATACTTAAGGTCTGAGCAATTGTGAGAGCCACTCTCGGCATCCCATCCTCTTGATATCTCACTTCTATTGTCCCTAAATCGCAGCTGATCCAACCATAGTACACAAATTGCGCCATTCGACTTAACCACGTTTGATTGAACGTTTAGACAGAATGCCTTGACTTGGGTTCAAACCCCCTCGTCAATCTCACTTCATCCCTTACGTAACGGATTGTTTAAACTGACAGCCTCCTCGGAAAGAGCGAATTTTACCGATCCGTGTAACTGTCGCTGGAGGGAAGACTAATTCCGCACGAGCCTCTCAGAGGGAGAAATCGGAATGTACAGAAGTCCTTCGAGTTAAGGACCCTCTATGGAAATGATAGCGGCTGGAAATTTCTTTTTGCTTAGGGGAATATATAGATGGGATAGTGTTCATGGTAGGGTATCCTTAATTTGTTTATAGTAGATATTGTAGATCTACAACCTAACTGAAAATCTAACTGCAATCCTCTCTTGATGAATGAAATATTTATCATTTNTACAACCTATCTGAAAATCTAACTGCAATCCTCTCTTGATGAATGAAATATTTATCATTTGTCTTATGGTACAGGAAAGAGAAAATGTATCTTTTATAAACTTTCGTGTCAGTATTGTTCATGGCTGTGATGATATGAAAGCTACTGAGGTATGAGTTATGCAGAATAATGGCATTAATTAAGGATTCTCTTTATGCAATATTACGAAAAATGTCACTCCTAGAGTCATTGTGCTTCACCAACGTGGGCTTGTACCGTTTTCATCATTCTGGCTCAGTGAGGAAAATAATTACCTCACTCCTCATCTTGCCTAGTAATCCTCATTTCACTCTCCTTGCTCTTCGTAGCTGATGGTATGAAGAATAATAGCTGGAGGTATACTGAATAATAGCACTAACTAAGGATTCTCCTTATGCAATGCTACGAAAACTGTTACTCTTAGAGTCATTGTGCTACACTAACATTAGCTTGTTCTGCTTATAGCATTCTGGCTTAGTGAGGAAAGCAAAGCCAAACTACCTCACTCCTCATCTTGCCCAGTAAGCCTCATTTCCCTCTCCTAGTTCTTCGTAGCTGATGGTGGAGGGGATGAGGTCCCAACCGGCCTTCGGGCTAAATACTTTATAGATAGTAGACTATACTGTTTTGTAATGCACATTCTTATGTGCCAAATGTTTTACTCCAAATCTTTAAGCAGAATTTTAACTTTGTTCATTCCAACTTTTCTCGATACAAGTCAAATAATTTGTACCGAAGTCAGATATAGATATGCTGGTCATCTCCGCAAAAGACAATATCTACCACAATTACATCGACCTTTAAATAATCGCTTTTACAGTTTAAGCCTCTATTAAAAAACATCCCAAAAGCAATTTGAAGCCTAAAACTTGCGTGAAAAAGCGGTAAAGGCCACCGCAGGTTATAATGGTAAAAAGCAAGACACTCCAAGAACCATCAGAGAGAAACATTTATGGTTTATGTACAATCTGCCCACAATGAGATTTTATTCAGATCTCTGTCGAAAAGATAAAACTTTTAGTGATAATAGTAAATATTAAGGTGAGTAAACTACATTTTTAAGTAGTAAAAAGAGTGGTACAGTTTTATCCTGTCGACAGATCTCTGAATAAAATCTGATTGAAGGCGAAATGCACATAAAGCCGTGTTTTTCTTTGATGGTTTTAAGAGTGTTTTACTAAATCTTATTTGCTAATTCATTAACAGAAGAGTACCACGCAACGGTTGATGAGATTGTTACCAGCCAGCCGAAAGAGAATGTTTCGAGAAGGACATAAATGCTTTTGGATGTATTATTATGTTGAACTTTATAAGTAAGAATGTCGCCATAGGTTTTCCAGCATCTGAATGTAGAGAAAGTTTGAGAACGTTCACAAATAACGCTTCAGTTCCATCGCAAACAATCGGAATCCTTTGCAAACCCTTATTCCGAAAAATAATCAAATGGAGAAGGGATAAGGGAAATGAGAGGGAAAATTGCCGGGGGTTCTCTGTAAAGGACATGGCCGTGAGTAACATAACGGCAAGCGGGTCAAAGTGACCATGAGGGAGGCAATTATCCGAAACGCTCTCATCAACGATTCAAAAGTCAACTATAAGTCTACAGATATTACATTTGATTGATATCTGAATCCAATGTTCATGCATTACCATAAAATTTCGACCTCGCCTATTTGAAGAGTCTCAAATAGCTTGCTTATTTTAAAGAATTAATTAAATATTCACAAAGTTTGAATCTGATACTGAGCAAAACTTTTACGGAATTTCACACCCGCAGCGCTCCCTACTGAATTCACACTTCAATAAAATTTCCGACAATTACTATCCGATTATTCGATTATTTATATCCTGAATATTTTAAAACTAGGGTGGAAGCCCTAGTTATCAATAATAGAATAATAGAATTGTAGATCCTAGAATCTGTCCTGCAGTTAATACAGTGCTTAAAATCCTTATAATTAATAACTTCGTCGAAATCGATCAATATGATGGTACTGGTTCCGGGGCATTTGGTCGAAGGACAACTGGTCGATGGGACAACCCATCTCGGGTTGGGTTGGGTTGGGTCACCAAATACTCCGAGTTATTACAATGAATATTACACCATAGCGATACTAACACACCGAAAACTTTATCATAAATAACAACATTCCCTTCCGTCGACGAATTGTCCTTCCACCAAATGTCTCAGCGACGAAATGTCCAGCGACGGGTTGTCCCATCGACCAGTTGTCCTTCGACCAAGTGACACCGAACCAATGGTACTGTCGACCATGACATCAAAATTCTCAACAGTGTAAATTCTACGTACCTTTAATGACTTGAGACCGGAAGGAAATTCCTTCCTCAGTCTCAGGTGCCCAAGGCTGCGTGGTGACCACAAAGATACTTTACGTGCTTCCTATATAAAGACGAATCCAAATGCACCGTCCAAATTCCAGCGCAGAAAGAAACAAGGACCTCTCTCTCTTTATAAAATAGAGGCACTGAAAATGTCCTGCTATTAGAGAAGAGGCGCTGATTTATAACCAGACTAGGGATTTTATATATTGTACCGCTGCTTAATATAATAATATACCTCTGCATAATATAATGCAATATAACGAAAGATGAAGCTGAAACAAAAATAAAAAGGCGAAGGAAGATTAGGACAATTTTTTGATTAAATAGTATTTTTCCTAATGAACGCAAATAATGACTTCACTTCGTAACCCAACTTAATACAAGTCTACCTTTGACTCGATAAATTACTCAGATATACCATACGTAACGCATCAATCGTTTAATTGAATACCAATAATTTAATCTAAATATTTAAATACATCTATATACTCTTTACATGTGTATACTTATTTTGTATGTTTATGGAGACGGAAATATCCAAACTTACCTTCTTGCCAACCGTTGTGAGGCGCCGTGGCTTAGTTGGTTAAAGCGCCTGTCTAGTAAACAGGAGATCGGGAGTTCGAATCTCCCCGGTGCCTATTTTATTGCTTCCAGCTTTGGAATGAAAATAAATACCTACTGTGCGAGATGTTTATTTTATTTCAATTTTGACGGTATTTTGACCATAAAAGTTGTCGACGTTTTACAAAAAAATCATGTTTCTTTTGAAAAGTTTCTGTAATAATGTATTATTTTATACGTTCACAACAAAGCAGTCTCCTTCAGTGGCCAACAATAAACACTTTTACAACAAAATTGGTGTTCAATATTGATGCAACTAAAAATGTCATACTAGAGCGTAACTTAAATACAAGTCGCTAATAGAAGCTTTAAACAAGAAAACACTGTTTGTGCTATGATGAATATGGGCTAATTCAATGCTCTTAAACGATGTACGATCAGAATTTAATATAATTTAACCCTTATACTCATAAAAAAGAGATATTATTCTTAGTTTATGAAAATTTTTACTACTTTGTACTTGCCCAATCTACTAGCAGAGGGTACTTCGGGCATAATTATGGTCCTTCGACTTCATTCCTTACAATCATCACCAGTAAATATTTCAGCACAAAAGGATAGGTACGGTAGGCTTTAACTGATTACCAAAAAAGTTGATTCTGAAGAGATTTTTCTGATCGCTTTAAGGCTCATCGACAATATATACATCTATTTTACCTATCATGCACACGAATTCATATGGGAAATCAAACTTAAAACACAAACGAAGACAAAAATAACCTTTAAAACAAAAAACAAATATAAATTCAATATTAATGCTGCTCAAAACAGCATGCGAGAGCGTAACCTTAATAGAAGCCGATAATAGAAAGTTAAGATCACAATATTAACAAAAATCGTATCCAAACACCGCGACAAATCTTTCTGAAAATCATTAATTTAACAATATTTTCCATGAAAACAATATGCATTTCCTTTAACGCTATTTAATGAAGGTAATCTATTTCTCGTGAATCAATCCTATCTAGTTTCAACCAATTACGACTTTGTCATTCATTGCATTACATTCTGCCTTTTTTCAATGTGAAATAATAGTAAGACTCGAAGCACAAGTCAAAAGTCGGATTGAAATGTTGTAACGGAGCATTAAACATTCAATATAATGCCCTGCGGGATAGATAGCACTTATTCGCATTATGACACCCATTAAAAAATCCATCAACCCGCGGAGAGACCGATAATCTCTTGTAGGGATTAACTACTAGAAATAAAATGTGAAACAAGGCAACAAATCAAATCCGTGACGCGCAATCCCATTTCGTCCTTCTTCGATATGCGACCCTACCAATCGTTAAATGGTTAACCTTTTAAATCCAATTTTTATTTCACAGTGGTATATACAATTATTTCCTCCACAGTTTCGTAATCATCGATCTGATTTGAGCTTGGATTTGCAGTATTCATAGCGTACGCGGTCTACAATTGCACGGATTTATTTGGTGAGGTGATAATTATATTTTGATTGCATTAATACTTTTCATTGGCACAATTTTCGTAAGAGAAGTTCTGAGCTTTTGAACATTACGTGGGGGATCTAAAATTGCTAAAATGCCTTTAAGTGGGAATATTTGTTTAAGTTGTTTTAACATACAACAGAACGGAGGACTTAACTCTGGTACGAGCGCTAAAAAGTTAGTTTTTTAATAAGGAATGGAGTTATAACTACGAATTGGTGGATGTAAAAAAATATAGACCTTTTCTGGTACTTGAATTTGGCTGTGTGTTAGGTACCAGGTACAGGTTAGCTCTAGATGAGCGTTTCTCAGGTGCAAAAGGGTAGGTATGGATTAACTAATGGCTGTAAGAATATTTTCATGCGTTCGCAAACGTAATCGTGAGGAATCAGTCCTATTTCAATGTTTTCCCATTGCGATTGCATTTTATATCGAATTATTACAACGTATATTACGAATTACGTACATTATTTAACAATATTTAAAATAACGTAAATGGGAACGGTTAGAAACTATACATTACTGTTCAAGAAGTAGGTACTTATACTGATCGTTGGGCTATGATATGAGTGATGTGGCTAATATTTTCGTCAAATATAAGGATCAATGTAACTCATCCATTATATAGGTTTACCCAAACGCAAAACTTTTTAGAAATAGGGAGAACTATAGGTCCATTTCCGATTCAATGTTAGATACCTGAATTCCTGCGACCACTAAAATATTTCTGGTAAGAACAGCTGCTTTAGATTCACAGCCGGAATTGTCATACATGCTTTTCGCACATAGATGGTGTTACCACTTTTCATTCAGATTCAGAATATAGCTAGGAAAGAATCCATCTCATCCTCTTCGAATACAGCTGTTTGCGAAATTGTGACCGTTCATTTAAAAAGTCCTGCTTGCTTTCTTTCTCCTGCAGTTGCTGCCCGACCACATCTGACCTTGCGAAGAGGCCAACTCCCCGGATCCAAACGGGATTTTTGACGAAAGTGAAACTTGCACATCGACGTCATTAAAGTTGAAAGGAGCACATGACGTTGGCGAACCAGTTTACTCTCGATCTTCAAAGGGTTGGAGAAAGTGAGATTTTTTTCGGTGGAGGACTGACTTTATCCTTTGTTACCATGGCGACCGTGGCTATCAACAAGCACTTGGGGACGTGAACTGCAAGAATAGAAGCTATAACAAGCTCCGAACGAATTAATTTATAATGAATGAGCGAATGAAATGGAGAAAGTCTTCCGTGATCGGGAATCGTACCTGGACCTTCTCTTCTAGCGTATGAATCCTCAAAACTTTCAGCCAAAGTACATATGTCACTTTTCCGATATTTCTTATGTGTACCTAAATCATTATCACTTAACCGAATTGCTGTTATAATTATTTTGAAAACCAACGCTTACAGCTAATGCATTTCCCAGCACTAGTTTTGATAATACTACCTTAAAGTATTAGTATAAGTAATTTCTTAAAAGTGCTTCGACAGCTAAGGCCATTTCGCAAGTGAGCCTCAATAGGAAATTGAACCCGAAACCGCTTTCAACGAAGGCGAACGCGCTACCCACACGGTTATCCGGAGGCTCAATACTATCTTAAAATGAATACACGATGAAACAGTTCTACATCTAGCATTACACCGTTCGTAGTACCTTTATTAGCGTTCTGTCCAAATGCCATATGTAAATCCATCACTTATTACTTGAGTTATGTTGGTTCTAAGCATGTCGAAACGCTTTCCTTTAAAATGTTACACATATGCTCGACAGTTCGCTTTTAGGGCAAACCCGCTGCTACCCCCTTATATTCGCAACACTTTCTTAGACATTGAACTCAATTCCATGGAAAGGGTCTGCTGTCCAGATTTGAGTTCAATTCTATATCTATTAAGTAAAAGATGATTTACTTTTAGACAAATATATTTATGCAGAATCCAGATCCAGAATTGAGTTCAATTCTATATCTATTAAGTAAAAGATGATTTACTTTTAGACAAATATATTTATGCAACTACCTAATGGTCTCAATATGTCATTGAAACCGACCACATGCATGAAATAGTGTAGCTAATGCCATATTTCCATCGACTTTGGAACTAATATTGAATGACAATGACAGGATTCCTTAAATATACGATCAATGCGCCTTGAACTATTTCGAGCAATCCACCTTGAGAAGCATAACTGAGGCCCAATTTTATTACCAGCAATTCTTGAAAGTCCCCAAAATAATTAATTTTGCGTTTTTAAAATTGAGTACCGTGAAATTTTAATTTTAAATCATCTGAATATCGCGTTCCAAAAATTTCAGAGATAAAATTATCAAATCCATAATATTTCATTTTATATACGATATTTGTTTAGGCCCTCAAGTATTATGGCAATGTTCTCGTGAGCTCAATTATAGAAGATATGTTCATTTATGTATAAAAATGTAAACATTATAATTTTACAGATAGATAAACTGCTCTGGAAGACGGAAAAACGAAGTCCTGCTTAATAGCTGTTCAATTTCATCATAAGTGCTGAAGTAAACGGAAGGAATATTTCGTCAAATTTTCCACTCGGTAAAAAATGAAAGAAAGCGTAAAATATTAGATTGCGATGTAATTAAAGATGGTGATCTTTACTAAGAAAGTGTTCAGGGTTAAGGATAGTGCTTTTATGAGTTCGCCATAAAAGTTGCGCAATTGTAATGGCCCCTCTCATTAAATCCGTGGCTCTATAATGATCGAGGAATGAATCACGAGGCTATTTCAATAATCACCCTTCCTCCAAACTCGCAAATTAATCCAATATCGAAATTTTGAAATCAATTCCAGGCAATTGCTACGACTGTAGCAACGTGCAAATGGATTATTTTTTTCATCAGAATTATCGATATTTGTTTGCAGGAATTAAAAAAGAAAATATCATTTCAACAACTGAAAAATTAGTGATCTTTGTTGAAATTTAAATTTAATGCTTTCTGTTTATAATTAATCTTACAAATTAAACAGATTTATCAACCATTGGTAAGTTTTCTTCCTGATGAGTTCGCTTATGGAGTCAACGAACGCATAGCTGAAATTACAGCAGAGCTCCTCGACGAATTCTTTTATTCCTCTGCTAATATAAAGATAAACAATTATGTTGAAAAATTTTCAAAGAAATAGGCATTACAGAAAAATTTCTGCTTCCCATTGGTAGCTCCGAAAAGTAGCGTTGAACCGCGGTCTACAACTGAATTAAGAGTCCTGTATGGAGAAGAGTTTAAAACAAACATTCTACAGTTAAAATGGTCCTCTAGCGCTCACATAATACCAACACTTCCCTGGCGATGAACATATGATGTGTCTGACTTTTCCCTGCTTCACCGTAAGGCGCCGTGGCTTAGTTGGTTAAAGCGCCTGTCTAGTAAACAGGAGATCGGGAGTTCGAATCTCCCCGGTGCCTTTTTGTTTCCTGTATTTCTGTCCTGATTAATAACCGAACTTTACACGAAGAAAAAGAGATAGAGTATATAAATCTAAGTGAAAGATATAGTTTTCTTATCGTTCCACCAATTCACGCCTTTTCAACGAGCTTGCTAAATTTCCTTGTTGTGTTCAACCTTCCTTTTTCTTCAAAATCAAATTCCTTCCCCGACGAATTCTTTGCATAAGTTGGACTTGGAAAAAGGCATATTTTTTATTTGTTAATTTGTGTGTTTATACTTAACTAAGAATGAAAAGGAAGTCTTTTCTCCCCTTGGATAGCTATTTAGTATTATATTTCAGTTTGTTATTTTCTTAAATTTTAATCTGTTTACGGTATGTCCATATGTTGGTTAAAACAATACAGAAGCACAAATGGAGCACTAATAAAAGAATGCATGTAAGACAAGCTCAATACGCTGGACAGATTAACTGAGATGTCTTTTTAGACGTAAAAAGTGGTCAAAAAGCATAAAATCCTAAATACGGGTTATCTTGGGCGCGATTAAACTGTAAACCACTCTCTGCTAGGAGATACCTCGGGTGCGTCAGGGAAGAGGTTAAGATTAAAAGGGGGGAACTTAACTTTTGCCTCGAAGATATCAAATGGATATTTTTGTTTACATCGACTGCACCCAGAAATCGAAAATGATGACGAACAGGAGATGAACTTGCGGTCAAAAGCATATTCTGCAACAAAACTGGCACATCAGATGTGCACTAACCTATATATTCAGGGACATCTTTGATAGTAAAACAAATACTCATATAAAAATAAGCAAACGAAACCCAAACTTAAACGAACAGATAAATTAGGAATTGCTCCAAGCATCTGTACAAAAACCATCAGTAAAATTTTCATTGATGTTTAGTGAAGATTTGTTGATAAATCAAACAACAAAATTGGATAGAACCAATTAAAAAAATCTTATTTATCCCCTGATAAAGCATCGGATAGTAGTATACTACATTCATTTCCTATAGCTACAGCTTTTAAAGTGACTTTTTAATCTACTATTTACATCATGTCATTATTCTTTAGAGTCGCGACTGTATTTGAAGCTCAAAATTTACAGAAGATATCTTTGGAGGTACAAGAAGTTTATACCACAAACTCCTTGATAGAAATTAAATTGTGAAATAATATTCTTATTAATTCTACAGTTAGCCAAATTCGCTGAATGCAAGTATGCCTTTTCAAGATTTTTGTTGGAATTTTTTACACTCTAATCTATTTAACTCATCTTTTATCGGAAGGAAAGAAAATTGGAATAAGGCTGTTACCTATGAACTTAAAAATATCCAAAAACTACCAACACGTTTTTTTTAATAGACAGTGAAAGTGAAAAGAATAGCCATGGGTGAAAGACTAACAATGAGTACTCAATACATTGAATCATCACAAATGTCAAGAACAAGGCAGCAACATTCTGTTCTTTCACCAGTTAAATTAATCCGAACACCGAAAACGTATTCCGGAGTCCATAGCAATAAATCAATCACTTCCGAACCAAATATGGAAAGTCAAAAAACTGATAAAACTTGAGTATAAATAAACAAACTAGATAAACCAGATTAACCAAACATAAAAACAATCTGAGTGTCATCAAAAACTTGAGCAGTGGGCACGAACAAAATAGGACACCAAAACGTGATAAAAGGTCATCATTTACTTGACTTGTTGGAGATTTTTTTTGGATTTTACTATGCTCTGAATTTATTTCATGATCAGCAGTCGATTCCTTTCTACGTCTTTTAACGAATTAGAGGTTTAAAAATACTCCGCAAGCCGTATGTCGGCTGATGGAACTCGCGTTTGGAGGCAAACGGGAAGTTCCGGACTACCGATTTCTAGGAATCGCCCTATGCACATTTCGGAAACAAAGCTTCCTTCTTCAAGGTGCCCAAAAAGGAGCCTACTTTGTGGACTTCCCATTTGTCTCCAAACGTGAGTTCCAACTGCCGATGTACGGCTTTCGAAATGTTTTTAAACTTCTAATTCATCTTTCGTAACTGATTTCAAATCGTTCTTCGTTTAATTGTTTAACGCAGAAAATTTCCTTCTGATTCTTATCGATTGTTTAAAAATAACGCAAAACGAGAAAATACCCGGCGGAACCTTACCAGGGTGCAGTAGAGAGGAGGGTAGGTAGTCTAAAATCCCGCGTCCTTGCGAAAAGAGTAGGTTCCTGAAGCGGAAACTGTTTCGGGACCCAGAAATATTGTCCTGGATGCTGATCTTAATTTCCGCTAACGCATACCCATGTCAATAAGTACTTCGGGCTCAGGCGTGTGCGTTAGATGAGATAACGCTTCAGTAACATTTATATTCCCATTTGCTCCTGTGCCGTAGCAATGTGACACGTTTCTGTTTTCCGTGGAAATTTTTAAATACCAGGAGTATTTATAATAAAAAGTTGTATGCCAAAGGATATGAAGTTTAAAGGAGGGGTACGCAGATGTTATAAATGGACGCTCCAGTCGGAAAACGTAGGGAATCGTTGGTTCCACGGGCAGCGGAAAGATAAACGCACCTTTATGCATATTTCACAAGCTTAGCGCCGCTGATTTTCTCTTTGTGCATCACCTTAATGCTTACACGGTTGCCTATCCTGCAAAAGTCTGTCAGGATGGCAAGGGTTAATTTCCGATGCAATTTTCCACGAAAAATATCAAATAATAATAAACTCAGGAAATAAAACAGAGCTAGTCAATGAGGGAAGAAAGGTATCAGTCCAATTAAGAGATCTATTTCGCTAAATCAGTGATTCTTAAGCTTTTCAGTTGCTGGCACCTCCTGAATTTTCATTGTTTTCTCGCTCTCATTAGAAGAATGTGAAGAAGAATCGAACTACTGAAACGTACCATAAGATATAATCGTTTACTTGATTGTCACCGACACTTTGTAGGAAACAATTCCGTTTAATCAACTCGTCTTGAACCCCATGAACAAACTTTTAGCGTTACTATTGTGTGTCAAATATTCGGAGTGGAACGCCAAAATACGGTGGTGAACTTTAACTTTTTTAATGAAGAATTTTCCTCTATAGTAGGTTGAGATATTTAAACGAAAGATTAGCAGAGATAGGGGGTATTAGAATACGACAAATCTAAGGGTGAAAGGGGCGAGGGGTTCAGGTGACGTCAATTTGGACGTCCTTTTTACCTCTAGACTTCGAAACTTCACGACGTAGGGGAGTGGTATAGTATGGCCGGATGTAGACAATAAGCGTGGTAACCGCCCCAGGGAGTAGCAGTCAATGAGGCGTCATTAATTTAATACGGGTAAGCGTTATTAACGCTCCAACTTACAAGAATAGAATATTTAGGACTCCTCATTGTGCGTAACCATTGAGAGATGCTAAATTTTTTTAATCAAGTGACATTTTTCAGATATACCTCCATAAGGCCGTATGCGAGATGGATACAGTACCAGTTTCACGCTATTGTTTCAACTGATGTAGCACCAAGTTACAACGATCAAACCGAAATCGCTGAGATTTTAGTCCAAAAGGTCCATTATAATTAGACGAAATTAAAAGTACTAAGTGAAATTTGGTGGAATTTCATTTTTAAAAAAACGAAGAAGAAATCAAAGATTTACTTTCCACAGAATTTTGAAAATTCATACTTTAACATACGATTGTTATTTCCAGCTATAATTCATCCTTATGACGAAGAGGGCACTAATCGAAGAACTGGGATTTTTTGGACTAAGTTGTAACTAACGATCTCTAAACTGTACCTACTTATATCATAGAAGTCTCGCAAACATATAGGTATATCTTATAACGAAATTGGCAATCAGGAAAGAACACCAGGATCTTACACACTAACCAATTTGTTTCAGCATATCAGAGGAGAGGCTAGGGTACTAGTAAAAAAATTTTAAGTCCTTAAATAAATTAAAAATTACTAAGGGAGCTATTTAAACTACATTGGATTACTAACGTACTGAAATAAAATTCTTAAAAGAAGTAACTACTCATATAAGCAGCAAGTAAACTTTCAATTTTCAGCAAAAAGAACTATAAAAGTTACTGTCTCAAATTACGTACTACCTCACCAGCATTACTTTACTGAAGTAAACACCTGATAGCAAAGCAATCAAGCAAATTCATGTTTTTTTACTAAAGTGACACAAGAGTTTGAGCTATCCTCTTAAATGATAAAAACCATGCGTGTAAATCCAATATTAAAAAATTGACCTTTTGGTATTGCATAAAAAACGAAAATTACCTCACCAAACAAGTTTTTTTAAATGTTGAAAATTGCAACAAGAAGAAGAAGGGTCAAAAATTCATCTTTGACTGTGAAAGGAACACCTTTGGCTCTCTTCATATGGCAATAAAACGAACGAACATTTAACATAATATAGCATTAGCATATATTTATAATCCTATTTACACATGGAAACTTGTAATATTGCACTATAGCAACTCCCACAAATTATCTTTTCCAAAAAACAAACCAGCATTGTAACATTACAAACACTCTCATTGGCTTATCATTCTCACCAAAATATATGTGTATATATATAAATGGATATATATATATACCTGCGACTTCAAGGTTTATAAAACAACACAGACACATCAATAATACTTTCCCGCCGCTCACAAAAAAAAACTACAATCAAAATATTCTCTTTAATCTCTGCCCTCTCAAAGCGATTACAATTAAAAAAGTAGTTTTTGTTGCCCTCTCATAATTGATGGGGGAGAGAGCTCTAATAAACTACACAGTGTTTCACTGCATTTTTATTAGTAGACACAGATTAATATAAATATTTGCTCTTTGCACGGATGCATTGTATTGCTTTCAAATGTTAATTTACTTTCAAGTTGCGTAAGCTGGAAAGGAAAATTTTTAGGAAGGGAGCAGTCGCTTTGCAATTAAATGAGAGTAAAAATAAATTTACTAGGAAATTTTCATTTTGCAAACCTCACCTGATCATGGATCCATGGAATTTCTCTGTGAAGACGCAGTCACTTTAGGTTACTGTGTCTTCCTCTGAATTGTGCATTTTGTTATGTGTGACATTGAGGTGAGGAATTTTTCACATTTTCAATCATCACGGGTTAATTCTTTTAATAAAAGCTTCTTTGAATGTTTATCTGCTGCAAGGTTAATAAGATGGGGGAAAACATCAAATCATAGGCTAGGAAAATAAATCCTACCCACTAAACTAATGTTAGACCAGACAGTAGGTGGAAAAAACATAAATCAATCTTCTTTTGAGAAGTCATTGGAATTCTGAGTATATTAGCAAGCTCATCTGAATCACCTATTGCTTCGCATTTGAAGAATGAGATTAATGAAAAATCACTTGCATTGGAAGTGGGGTAGGATAGTTTTCGACAATGTATATACTACATTCATCATGCTTTAATAATAGTTAACACTGAATAGCAAGAAGTGAATTGATTAAGATTAAAGTCTGCTATATATTTCATCTTGATTCCCCAAAAAATAATAACTAACAGAAAATAAATTCAAAATAATCAGGTTAACAATATCATGTTGTTTTTTTTTCTTGTTACGTCTCTCATTTTCACACATGCTCAAGTAAGTGTGCCTATTATCACAGTCAATGAGGAATAAAAACAATGCTATTTTGTCCTTTAAATGTCTTTTTTATCACCTGCATAAAACTTTTTCAACTTTCATAATACTCTGTCAGTACACAGAAAATCACCCATTGATAACACATCATTCATACCTTTGATCTCTTCCTTCTCTGACAACCTTTGCTTTAACGTTCTCAATTATTTAAAACAAAGCTTAATCATAGGAAAGACCAAGTCATGTATCAATATGAGTGGTGTGCATAATGTTCAATCAATACTTTTCATGTATTTCAATCAATTTTCATTACGAATTCAAATCATACACAATTGAGGCGATTGATACAGATTCATAAGAATCCTAACAGGGCAGTTTTTTATTTTGCTGTGAATCAAAGCCAATCATCTCTACTTTTTTCGACTTAAAACTGTGCTTTTTTGTACTCTTTAATAAATGGACACTGACCATTAGTGTGTGCATCAAATGACCATTCCAGCCAACTGCACCTGGAAAACATATTTCTACCAAATATATAAACAACCAACAATTTGCTTTTCACATTTTGGTGCAATTCCTTAAATTGATAATGCTCACCATATCCAACCTCAATTACCTTTCCAAATGAAAAACCATTCCTTGTAACTTGAACAATAAAGAAAATGCCCTTTCGAACCATAATTTGACTACCAATCACAGACCACATGCTCAAAAATACTTTACTTCCTCCTAAAATCTCAAACGTCAGAAATGCATTTAAGTCCATCTCGAGATGCCCATCTCCCATTCTAACCATTTTCAAACCAAATCCAAACTTATCCTTTGCCTCAAAAACACACCAGTTTCTCCTACAAAGGCTTTCTTTTTGCTACAAAATAATCTGTCACATCATGCAGTCAGTCTCCGAGAAAGAGAGGGAGACTTGGACTGTGCTAAAATCAAAGCTTCATCTAAAGACATTACCCTTCCTTTAGGGAAAATAAAAATTGAACGACTCCACCTGTTTCAATAATCATTTTGTTCTGCTTTCGAAGAAGTCAATGTCTCTTTCCCACTTCTTCAGCTTGGAATGACGTCAAGAGTTTAAGGAGGACCTAAACAGTATAACAGCCAAAAATTTTTGCACCTGACTTTGAAAAGTGCAAATGTACTTGAAAAGCTGACCTTGACAAGTTAAAGTACACATGGCAACTTGACTCAATGATGGCATGAGGGTTTTTCCCTTTTCAATGCGAATAATTGGAAAAACAAAAGAATCGTTTTGTAAAAAATAATGCTTTCAACAAACTAAAAGACCCATCACTCCCTTTACCTGCATATTCCCTGAAAATGTTGACAAGTAAAGGGAGCCTGACCCTTTTCTCAAGGCAAAAAATTAAAAAGGACAGTCCAATGAAACTTTTTGGATGGAGGGAGAGTTATCTTTTCTTTAGAGGATTATCATTATTTTTATCTCTTTTTATTATGAACAAATGGCCACCCAACGTGGGACTCCTATCACACTTGCACTCATGGAATAAAATTTACCACTTAATCCCAAAACTCGGTCACGAAACCTTTCACTCCTTACATTCACACCTCCATTTTGTATTAAGCCAAAAGAAGCCCACGTCAGTATCACACATCCCTTTTTTTTTAACTCTCGCTCCTTCTCAAAATTATCCTCATCTATTTCTGCGTATTTGCTTGACCTGTTTGCAAATCATTTTAATATCTTCACAGTGCAGATTCGATCTGCTTCAGCTCCTCCCGGGAGACTGGAGTGGCTGCTGTCTCCTGAATCTGTGGAATTAGTTTCTCATCATTGTCTCCTGGTTTCCTTGATGGAGTTCCAGAAGTGCTTTCTTTTCTGCCTCCATATAGACTGTTTCCTTCAGCAGCAATGCTGTTCCCATCATCATATCTGTCTCTATCTCCATCTTCTTCGCCCTGCTCTTCACCCTCTTCATCCTCGTCAATTGGTGCCAGGACATCTGTGAATTGAGGAGCTTCCTCACCTTGTGCACCACAGCAGTTCCATTTCTTCAAAGCAGGTGCTAAAAAGCTAGCCCCAGCAGATGCCATGAAGAAGCTGATGGCAAAGATATCATTCAAATTAAATAGAGTCCAAAGGAATCACAGGTATGAAAAATGCACAATAAAATATAAAACATGGAAACGAATAAATTTGAGTTATCATCAACGCTAGAATCTAAAATTAAATATGATTCAAGAAAGAGAATATCTCTTCAATAACTTTATACCTTCATTGAGCAGGTAAGTATTGAAGTTGGATACTAAGAAAATGATGAAAAATCCCAGTGATGAAACAAATGATTATTTCAGAACATTAGATATTAACTTGAATGATACTCTATGCATTCCAAAGAAATGAGTGTCACTCGGTGAATGGATTGCATTAAAACCCTACTACCACAAATAAAGTTAACCATATTACATAGATAATGATGAAAATTACAGTACAAATAAATATTGTGATTTATTATCCAGGAGTAGTCTTCAAACTGCTATTACGAACTTTGTTTGCTGTTCTGTAAAAATTTAACCTAAGCATTAAATCCTAAGACACCAACTTTCAATGCAGGTAACACATCCTTTTCTCCATAGTTAACTTAATACTCCTTCCTTTTCTAAATTACTTCAAATGAGTTTTAGTCTTATTAAGTTACAAAATCAAATATCTTTATGAATGCAAGCCAATAGCTTTTATTGAGAATTGTTTCTTTCTATTGATATGTTTTACAGTTGATAAAATTTGAATTGTACATGAAGTAAAAAGGCTCAGGCATTTCTCAATGGAGGGTCATTGGTAAATATAGAAACCATATTGCATTACATATGTTACTAAGAAGAAATCAAAAATATTTTATAAATTAGATCAGCCTATAACTTATTTTTGCAACTGTAAACTTTTTTCAAGTCCATTCTTCCTTGGGATTTTTCCTGGGTGCGCACCATCTTGCGCAAAGTCACCCTTACCCNTGTGGTTAAGTATTGTTTTAAGGCTTCAAAATGTTGTCTCCAAAAAATTGTCTCCGAAAAATAAGTTCATACACTTATGAGCTTTCGATGGTGAATGTGGTTTAAATCAATGGGGAAATGTTTATTGGTAAATAGAAAAGGATTACAGTAAATCAGTAGTAAGAAGGAGGGATGGAGAAACTTACGAGGTGGCTTCTCTGGATCTCTGTATGCAGCAGCCCGATTAAATTCAGCATCAATTTCAGCATTCTGAAACTTTGGAAGAGACAAAACACTCTGGCGATAAGCTGTGAGTGAACGTTGTGATTGATATTCGGGAAGGTTGACAACCGAGCCAGAGTAGAATATGTCCTTTCTGGACATGGGACGAATGAGATGCTGTCTAACTACGGCTGCTGTACTCCCCTTAGATGTCAAGCTTTCGTTGTCCACCTGCAAATATAGATGACTCAATGAAAATGATCAAGTGCAGGAAATCTTTATATTTTACACATCAGAATAGATTCATCAACTACAAATGCACTATTTCCAATAATCAAGGTCTACTTAATGATGAGGTCCAATTAACAATAATAGATATGGGTAAAAGAATAATCAGCTTATTTCCATTATTGGATAAAACACAAAGAAATTCAAAGACTAAAAGTATTCCAAAAAAACTGAAAGCTTTTCTGAAATGTACATCATACAGCTATTTATGCAAAAACTTTCAGCATATTAGTAGGCGCATGACAATTTTACAATAAATTTGAGATGATAACTTACGCTGCGGCCATGAAGAATGGAACATCATAACTTAGAGTCATATCATAAATAGCTCCAGCCAATGGCGATCCTATAACAGCTGCTGCACCTCTGAACAGAATTAGTAGTCCAAATGCATTTGTCAGTTTGTCAAGACCCAGGAGATCCACAAGTATAATGGATGTAAGAGAGATATAGCCAGCTGAAAGCAAAAAATATTCATCCATTAAGCTATTAAGCTAGAACATCCAGACCTTGGGAGACTTTACAGGGAAGGGCTGAGTGGTCCATCTGACTGATCAGCATTGCCCACTGGTCAACATTCACACAGTCTCCCAAAATTGCCAAAAAATATTAAATTTTAAAATCATGAAGAGTTTTCGTGATAATTTTTGCATTAAGACTGGTCAACTAAAATACTGCTCGATAAAAATACTCACAAACAAAAATTCCAAAAAGGATGGATATGGCCACGAATAAACCATAACTGTTACAAAATGGTGTCACTGCAACAGCAACTCCTGAGCCTAGTAGACACAAGTTATTCATGAGTAATGAATCAACTTGCGGAAGATCAGCAACGTAACCCACAGCAACCCTGCCGAAAGTATTGGTGATTCCGATGATGGATAACAGGAATGATGCGGAACCAGGATCTATGCCCTATAGCCAAAAATGGAAAAAATAATAGTTGAGTAACGATCAAAACCTACTTTGTCTAAGTAAACCTACCTAAATATTGAACAACAGAATGGTGATACTGATATAATATCTGCTACTGAATTGTAAAATCGTTACTTCAAAATAAGAATTATCCATCTGTGAGTCTTCAAGTCAATCTCTTTACACAGAACTGTATCTAAGTTCTGAAAATGCACAACATCTAATAAAGATGACTGTCTACCTCTACCTTGGCTAGAAGTTTAAGAAATAATATACTTAGAGATCCCCTAACTTGCAAGGGCAACAATGTCATGTTTATTACCTTCAGCTGGCTCTCTTAGTGTACTTACTGAATATTATATACAAAGAGCATCATGAAATGACATGGCTGTCCTTATTAAATTATATAATTGCAGCAGTTAAGGAGAGTATTTCACATTCAAATATAAGATTAATTTCTAACCTGTAATGTGGCAGCATCCACCAGGTAAACAAAGGGCACGTACAGCCCCAACATTCCAAATACATTACTGATTCCAATGAGAAGGAAGACTGGATCACGGAGTAGAGACACATCCAACATTGAACCCAGAGCAGACTTGAATGCTTCAGGCAATGGCAAACATGGGCATAAATCAGCTGAAACAAAAAATTATACTATTCATCTGAATGTTTCACTAAATAACACATATAAACAATCAGGGCCATACTAAAAATCTAGGTGTCCAAGGGAAGATATAATATGGTACATTTTAAATTATTGCCAAGTACCTTAGATTTAATATAGCCAAAATTTCCTGAAAATAAAGGGATTTATCCTTATTCATGAAATGTAATTCAAAATGTTCACTTATGAGAAGTGCCCTCTTCCATAGCTGCCTGAGACAATGACCTTAATAGCTTGCACAGCCCATGAAATAATTACAGTTATGCATTCATATAAAAATATTAATGAATATTTCTTCATAAGTAAAGGTCATTTTACTGATACCTTAAAGGAAACTACACTGATTAAAAATATTGTTAGACATACTGAATTGTGTAAATTAGGAAAAGAGTGGCTGATTTAGTGCCCTAATTTGCATGATTTATTAATTTGCATGCAATATCATAGATTAATTACGAGATACACTACAATTCCCTATGGATATCAGAAGTAACTCTACCCTAATTCTGTAAATAAAATCCTTTATCACACAAAATGAGAGAATATTGTTAATTTTGAGCACAAAGAAGGCTAACTTAAGAATAAAATAATAATATTTTGATATTTTACTGATATTGGGCAGGAAAGTAATATATATATAGTCATAAAACTTAAGCCTTAACCAAAAAAATATTACTGCAGATCCAAGTAAAGTTTAGTGGTTAAGTATTGTTTNGGAAGATATAATATGGTACATTTTAAATTATTGCCAAGTACCTTAGATTTAATATAGCCAAAATTTCCTGAAAATAAAGGGATTTATCCTTATTCATGAAATGTAATTCAAAATGTTCACTTATGAGAAGTGCCCTCTTCCATAGCTGCCTGAGACAATGACCTTAATAGCTTGCACAGCCCATGAAATAATTACAGTTATGCATTCATATAAAAATATTAATGAATATTTCTTCATAAGTAAAGGTCATTTTACTGATACCTTAAAGGAAACTACACTGATTAAAAATATTGTTAGACATACTGAATTGTGTAAATTAGGAAAAGAGTGGCTGATTTAGTGCCCTAATTTGCATGATTTATTAATTTGCATGCAATATCATAGATTAATTACGAGATACACTACAATTCCCTATGGATATCAGAAGTAACTCTACCCTAATTCTGTAAATAAAATCCTTTATCACACAAAATGAGAGAATATTGTTAATTTTGAGCACAAAGAAGGCTAACTTAAGAATAAAATAATAATATTTTGATATTTTACTGATATTGGGCAGGAAAGTAATATATATATAGTCATAAAACTTAAGCCTTAACCAAAAAAATATTACTGCAGATCCAAGTAAAGTTTAGTGGTTAAGTATTGTTTTAAGGCTTCAAAATGTTGTCTCCAAAAAATTGTCTCCGAAAAATAAGTTCATACACTTATGAGCTTTCGATGGTGAATGTGGTTTAAATCAATGGGGAAATGTTTATTGGTAAATAGAAAAGGATTACAGTAAATCAGTAGTAAGAAGGAGGGATGGAGAAACTTACGAGGTGGCTTCTCTGGATCTCTGTATGCAGCAGCCCGATTAAATTCAGCATCAATTTCAGCATTCTGAAACTTTGGAAGAGACAAAACACTCTGGCGATAAGCTGTGAGTGAACGTTGTGATTGATATTCGGGAAGGTTGACAACCGAGCCAGAGTAGAATATGTCCTTTCTGGACATGGGACGAATGAGATGCTGTCTAACTACGGCTGCTGTACTCCCCTTAGATGTCAAGCTTTCGTTGTCCACCTGCAAATATAGATGACTCAATGAAAATGATCAAGTGCAGGAAATCTTTATATTTTACACATCAGAATAGATTCATCAACTACAAATGCACTATTTCCAATAATCAAGGTCTACTTAATGATGAGGTCCAATTAACAATAATAGATATGGGTAAAAGAATAATCAGCTTATTTCCATTATTGGATAAAACACAAAGAAATTCAGAGTAGCAGTTATGTTCAATGCAAGACATTTGAAAGGAAATGAGTATCAGCTAACAATAAGAAAGCCCTTTTCAAGTACTATGACCATACATTTTGAGACATTTTTGCTTTCATATATTGATACATATTTTGCCTTAATGTTAAAAATTAAAATTACAAAATGATTTATTTTTATATTTACTGGATTTAAGCCGACTCATGTAATTAAATTTCAATTAATGAAACTAAACTCAAAATCTAAAGTTATTAACAATTAAAAAACTAATTGAAAAAATTCCCTTTAAATAATAAATCCATAGATGTCAATTAAGCGTCTTTGTCAATAGATCTAGCAATCTTTTGTCAACTTTTGTTCTATTTTGGCAATATCTTGCACTACATCCAACATATTATGTTATGTATACACTCCTCTACATCCTTGTAGCATGAATTTTCATTTATATATAGATTCATTTACTTGATTAAATTCTTAATCTGGGGGTGCGGCAGATGCTCTGCACCGGGGCCCATCGATTGTGGGGGCCCCAACATGATCAACAACTAAAATAATGTACTCTTGCACATGAAAACTTGACAGTAATGAATGCATTAGTAAAAAACAAAATGACGCATTAAATAAACATGCATTAGTAATATATGTTTGTGTTTGTATTTTTTTTTTTTACTTTACAAAAAATTTAGGGCCCCAAACAGTTTCTTGCGCCCAGGCCCCTTTATAGAGAAGGCCGGCTCTGCTAGGAATACCACCATTAATGATTGAAATCAGTTATTGTAAAAGCAACAGGAGATAAATTACAAAATAATTCTAGTTTAAAAGCAAGTTTAGTTCTACTTGCTACTGGTTATCACATTGTTTCATAATATCCAAAAAATTGATGAAAACTTAAATAAAAACATTTTTGCTAATCTGAAGTGCTGAGAATGTAGGATTATCTTATATTCAAGGTGTTTTATGTATGTAAATTCAGTAATATAAAATAAAAAATAGTCGATGTAAATAGAGTTTCTACTTGAATTTTGATTTACCAAATTAGCTGTTAATTGACAAATCTAAATTGTATTTAAGACAACCTTTAAATACAAAATTTTGGTGAAAAAAGAAAGTTCTAAGAAAGAGGATTAGCTGTGAAAATGTGAATCACCCAATTCAAATACAAAAGGAGCTACTTACATCAACCTTTGACCACATATCATCACAATTGTTATTACGACTTCCCAGGAAGGAGGAATTAGAGAGACGAAGTTGAAGAGATATTTTCCTGTTGACATCACCATTGACATTCAAATTTGATCGACTGGAACGCCCAGCAGTGCTACCACCACGACTGGATCCTTTGCTTCGAAGACGGTCGAAAAATGGAACTGAGCCATTCTTGGGTAATCCTGGAGTCTGAGACAAGAGAAGTTACTTTGGCAATTTCGAACAAAATTTCTTCATCATAAGATTTAAGAGTGTTTATAACAAGATATTTGAAAGTAATTTAGAAACAAAATATGCATTTGAATGTAGCATTAAAATGTAAATTAAGATCCATTTACCATAAACAACCCCTCAGTTATGTTACTGCTACTCAATGAAATATTTTATTCATATTTGAAATAACTACAATGAAGCTATAATTACCAAAATCATTTAATTATATACTCATAAATGCCATCAATACTTCTAATTTAAAATGTAAAACTTTGCCAGCCTTTTGTATAATACATTGCCCAAATATCTATTACCGTATTTTCTGGTTGATAACCCGCATGTTATCTATACAAAAACTATAGAAAAATGATAAAAATAATAGTGCATGATATACGATGGAAAATCTTGTTTCATTGAATATCTTGAATATTGAACTCAGAAACAAATGACTAAACAACACACATCATATGTCGCAGAAGTCACGGAGTTTATACTCACGTACTAGGGCAATTTTATTTCAACCAACATATTGTAAATGTTAATGCAATCAAATAATTCCATTAGAAACACAAGAGTAATTATCATTAATATTACAGAAGTGAAAAAACATCCTCGTCAACATAAAAACAATTTTGAAATGTGCGTTATCAATGCATTTATCACAGAAGAAATTTTTTATATGAGTGTTATCTATAAATTATCACAGAGAAGAGATTTTTAAAATGCGTGTTTTCAAATAGGTGCGTGTTATTTACCAGAAAATATAGTAGTATTAAAAAAGAATCAGTGGGGATATTTTGGCAACTTTGTAGGAGGAAAGTATGTAAATCCTAGTAAAAGCAGGAATGTTTAAAGTGCTTTAACAGCTGAGGTCATTTCCACTTTGAATCAAACCCAGAACTGCTTTTGCCTGAAGCAAATGTGCTACCACTTGGCCATCAGGGGACCATAAGTAAATCCTATGTGAAATAAAGATATTTTAAAATTGAGGAAAGGGGGAAGGCAAGCACATAGAAAGTATAACACAAGAGCAATTTGAGTAATAGAAAAAGTAATTGTGACCCATAAATCTATGTTTGGGAAATCATTTAATAGAGTCAGCATACTTAGAATTTTCAATCACAATGCATAAATCTTCATTGTTTAGAAGCAGAAAAATCATAAATACAAGAATTTTAGGATTAATTTATTTTTGTATATTTGTAATAACTGGCATGAAATAAAGTCAAATGCAGGAATAAATGCTAGTAAATGTGATGTATAGTCATAATAAACAGAAGCATTTTCTTAAGCAAAAGGATCAATACCTGTGTAGAGAATGCTGGCTGTGAAGCATTCCTTGGCATGTTGGGACGTGGAAACTCTGGTTCAATTCCTGAGCGAGCTGCTAACGACTCTGCAAGAGGTTCCTCTCTCACTACTTCTCCTTCAGACATCCTTTTCCCGCAGCTGCTCTTGCGCCTGGCACGAGCAAGTTCTGCCGCATGAGAGATGGCAGCTGAAGCAGAGTTTGCAGCAGATGCAGATGGAGCAGGTGGTGGACCAGTGGTAGTGATTGTTGGAGGATCTATAATGTCACAAACAGAAAACAAGAGTGACTAAATGTAATAATTATTGTGAGCACTTGCAGAACTTCTCATCTCATGCAAGTGTCCAGTATTTCAATAATAATAACAATAATTGTAATTGTTTATTTTTCCAAAGATCATGGTAAGTGATATGAGGCATGTCACATACATAAATAAAATACAAAAGTTAAAAGATTTTACATTCAAAATTCATTTATGGTATATGGACACATCAAAAGAAAATTCCGTAAATTATTTTTTTTAAATATTCATATTGCAGATTTTTTTATATCATCAGGTAACTTATTGTAACTTAGCGTAGCCATTGTAACCCATATCATCTGGACTATTTTACACAGCCTGGAAATTGGTTCTAAGCTTATGGAGATCTTGAGAACTACATGTGTTGTATTGCAACCCATAGCATCTCCTATATTGCACCAAGGACTGAAATACATACTGAATTTGAAGAATATGCCATGTAGGAGAGACAGCAAACTGCAAATATGATTGTGTCTTCAGATTCTACCTCAGCATCATATAAACACTGAAATATTCTAATGAGGTTGCAGGTTGCAGTGCATTTAAATAAAAATTACACAATGGATACCACTGATGGCAATTTTTTACAGTGTAGCTCATATATCCATGACAAGGCATATTTAATACATTCATAACATTGTGAGATACACAAAAAAATTATATATAATCTTTCAATGGAATGTGTTCAAAATAAGGGAAGTCCAGTATCCATTTAAAATGAAGACAAATGACATTTTAATTATAGAATATCATGACCTTACAATTCAAAATGTAGCTCAGAGTGACTTAGTAGTTGATTTTTCAGTAAGGATCGTTCAATTTGTGAGAAGCAACATATATGCATGTAAAAATGGTCATTAATTCCAAGAAAAGAAAAGTAAACAATCAAAAAGAAGAAAAGTGTATTAAGACTTCACAGAAACTATTAATGAGAAAACTGAATTAAATCACCGAAACTTTTGAGACAAGCAAGAGGTAACCAAGAGGTTGAGCATTGCTGTTCAGAAAAAGAGGAATTTTCACATTTGACTAATCAATCTGGGCACCCAGCTTGTCATGTTCTCAATATGCAATATATCATCCCAATTGAAAAGATGTGAAATCTAAACTAGGATAATTGGTTTTGTCTTACAATCATAGGAACAACCAAATGGTAACAACAAACATAACAGTTATTGTGATTGCCTGTTATAGTTTCGATAAAATAGTACTTTAACATTCTATTTTGATGTCTCACTTTTTCATTGGCACATATTGTGCATCAAAAGGGAACAACTTTCAATGAAAAAATGTGTTAATTTTATTCAAAATGTGTTTTTTTTTAATCAAAGGGTCACTAAAACCAGAAATCGTAAAGTAAGTTATACTCGTAGTTGGTCATATTTTGACAAGTCCTATACCTTCTCAAAAATTTTGATATTTTTTATAAGACAGTTTGCATTACTGTAAGATTAAACTGGAATCTTCCATTGCAGCTGGTATGTTTTCACAGATGGAGTGGTACCTGAGGCATTGCAGTGTATTAGAGGTTTAAAAACACACTATAAGCCATATTTCGGCAGCACTCCATAAGCCATTTGTCTCTTAATGAGTTTCGCCTGCCGAAATACAGTTTACAGAATGTTTTTAAACCTCTATTTCATTAACAGCCATATTCCAACTTTCTTTTCTTTCAAGGAAAACGGTTTTAGGTACTTGGCATGATAAGGCGTGCACCTAGGAAAATTCCCAAGGAGAAACGGACATGGAAAAAGTCTGACAGAACCAGGTGACTAGTGCCTATTTTTTCCTAGATGCACACCTTATCATGCCAAGTACCTAAAACCCTTTTCCTTGTATGTTATCCTTAAGGGGGGTTCTCCTTCCATCACTTTGTATGGTCGGTGCCTCTGAGAGGCCATGGCTGTGAACGATGTCGCTGAGTCGGACAAACTCACATGCCCTTTGCCTACAAAGTCTCCCAAATGGCATTGAGAAATGTTCTGGTGCAAGAACTACCAATGGGAAAGATAATAAATGCCAAATTTCTTTATAAAACTATAAGAGAAAAAATAGAGAGTGGTAGTGAGGATACCTTCAATAAAAAAGATAGTGGAATAAATTTGAAAAATAGAATTAAAAATTTAAGGGCAAAATTTGTATCATTTGAAGATAGAAGTAACATCCATATCTTAGCAAACAATCTCTATCCAACAAATCAAAGACTGGAATCTATTGGAAAAAGTGATAGCAAAAAATGTGAAATGTGCCGAAACACTGACACAGATATACATAGATTCACTTCTTGTAATAAGAACTGGACTTATATCAAAAATATCTTCTGTGCTCTAAATGTTTTTGGAGAGAATCAAATGGAGGATGAAAGGATTTTGCTCCTTGATTTTAAAATTTTTCCCACTGTAAAACAAGATTGTTTCACTTACATTATTTTAAAATATGTGTCATGGACAAAGAAATTTAGGGATGGAATTTGGACAGATTTTGCAGGCACTATAATAAGAAAAGCAAAAAAGGGAAATCTTCCTTTTCAGGAAATTCTAATTAGTATTTCATGAATATTTAATATGCTCTGTATCAATGGAATTTTGATGTTCTTTGTTTGCAAATATATACTTTTTGTTTTTGGTTTGATCAACTTTATTACAAAAATGATCTTTTAACTAGCCCAAGGGTTGTTATTTTTGCAAATGTTAAATTTTAGAAGAATGTGTGTTTTAGTTTTTTCCTCCATAAAAGACTTTTGTTCTTGGATTTTGTTTTTGTAGGCAATGTATTTTTATGTATTTTTCTACGCAAAAATTCAAAAATTGATTTTTGAACTTGGTATATTTAGAAATGTTTAAGGAAACATATTTGGTATGTTTAGAAATGTTTCAAAGAAACAAAAATTTTTAAAAAATAGCTCAATGGATAGAGCAACCAACCGGCAATTGGGAGACCAGGATTCAAATCCCGATTCCATCAGACTTTTTTCATGTCCGTTTCTCCTTTGGAATTTCTTTTCTTTCATTGCTGTATTCTTGGGTCTCTGATTGAGTGAGAAAAATACAAGATTTTTCCAGTTGTTTGCTAATCCTGTCCTTACTCCTCAGTTAATTCTCATCAGTCTTTCTTACAGGTGACATTTGCAGCAATGCAAATAATGCAGCTACTTTGCTTGCCCACAAAGTCTCCCGAATGGCTTGGATGGGAACTACCAGCGCCTAACTGTTTAAACCTTCCTCTATTAATTATGAAAATGATTTTTGTTTTCTTTTCATTCGGTTTCTATTAAAGGTTTCAAAAAAAAATTACATTGGAGCATTACTGTAATACATAGATAGTATAATTTAAAAAAGATATCTCATTTACAAAGCCGTACATTATGAAGTAGTATTAAACAAATCAATTTATAAAGCATGTTGTACATGTTGTATGTACATGGATATGAATTACTCTATATAAAGCATACATCAAGTTGATAATAATAAGCCTCAATGCTTTATTCCTTCCTGCCTTTATAATTTAATTTTTGCTGTATAACTACCTTGTTTCCCCAAAAATAAGACCTAACCCAAATATAAGCCCTAACATGGTTTTCAGGATCTTTTGATACAATACCTAACCCAACTATAAGCCATTGTTGCAATTATCAACCAGAAGGATGGATTTTCTTAGTCTGCTAAATCATACAGCAGAAATATTGAATTAATATCTAATCAACATATAAAATAAATAAATAATAGGTATATTTCTGTACTAAATATATTAAGAATTTTGTGCATGATTTTTCAACCATAACACTAACTGAAAATAACCCCTACAGCATGTTTAGTGGCAAATATTAATATAAGACCCTACCTTACCTTTAGGGAGACACTGTAGTAAGTAGTTAAAGTGCTAGCAATTTCTTCAAGAACTATTTGACAGCAGAGAAGAAAAATTATCCTGGGAGGAAATAATATGGACATTCTAAGCTTATTATTTATTATTAATTTATCCAATGAGAAAATGAAAAGATACTCATATATAATCATTCAGTCTCACAGTGATATTTACCAATATCTACTGTATTATCTTTTTGGTCTGTAGAGAATAAATCATATCATATCATATAATCAACTGCAAATGGTGTTGCAAATTCATTTTAGAATTATAAAAATTTTACCTTGACCTTGTGTAGAATCTTTCTTAGCGGAAACATCATTGGCTGATTCTGAAGCACTTTGACCACCACTGGAACCTGACCCTCCAGCTCCTGTTGTACTGGTACCCCCTGCACCAGTTGTTGCACCTGGCTTCACCTCTGAGATGGTGGGGAGAGTTGGAACTGTTGGCACTGGAGTGATAGGTGTTCCAGGAACCATCATCATCAGTTGGTCAAGGTTGAAGCTGTCAGAGATAAAAGTAAGTTATTGTTTGATCTAGTTTTCTATAAGAATGAAATTTAATTTAAAAATTAGACAACACAGTAACTAAGCAATTTCATAAAAGAAGCTACTTCAACCCTTACTTTGCAAAACACATATTCTGTCTTCTTAGGAAAATTAGAGGTGTTTTTAACCTCCCACACGAAACACATACAAATGTTTCAATTTTGATGATGAATCTTTCATTAAATGATGGTTGGAAACCTTTGATTTATATCAATCCATCAATAATTTAAGTGGAGGAGATGCTACCATTGTTAAGAAAGTCATTAACATTACTAATACAATATCCTTTCCTGCACTGAAGTCAATGACTCGTAAATAATTGAGTTAAAGGAAACTCAAGAAGTGTGGTGGAATCAATAGCTTCACTTTGGATAAAGATTTAACTGTGATTAATTTTTATGGTAAATGCAATGATTAGAATTACGTAGTCAGTGATGATTGGCTGATGGATATTTTTGCTTTTAAAAGATGAAATTCAAGATTTTTTGCAAAATTAATTGGGCTGTAGACAATATAGCTACCCAGAGAAGGTTAATAACCAAAATTTGATTTTAAAAGAACACTTTTTAGTCTCATCAAAAATGTGAATGAAACCTAGGCATACTACTTTTTCAGCCATTTAATGGAAATGATGACATTTTTATATTTAACGAATGTTATAAATCAGGGGTCAGGCTGATAATCAATACAATCAATATGTTGATCATCAGGGGATATTTACTCAATATCTACTTGTCAGCAAGAAGATTCTTCATCTTTGAATAATTTTTATTACCTCAATAATTTACCTTAATTATGCATTAATGTACATTTTAGTTGACAATAGAGTTTCAAAGGTTTAATAAATACAGAAGAAGGCTCAGAAATTCAAATATTAATCATTTTGGTTTCTGTAAGTTCTAAAACTTATTTTCAAATCAATCCTTGATTAAGCATTGTTTTAAACATTTTGTCTTTGAAAATATTTTTCCAGAGAAAATTTCACAACAGATCATGATTTCATTCAATGAGTAGTTTCATACTGTTTTCATATGTTTTACCTCATTTTAAGAAAGCCAGCTATAAATGATACTTTGTAGAATGATTTCATTTGTGAAGTAAGATATACCTTTCTGTCATGAGTAAGTTATCATACAAGGTGCTACCCAAAATTTCTGAGAATTTTGTTATTCAACTGAACTGGTAGAGGGACGAAATCTCACCTTAAGAAGTCTAATATGGTACACTTTAGATATTAGTCTGCCAGGTGGTGTTATCATAAGAGCACGTTTGTGAATTAGAGCTGTTTTCATCTCCACATTTTTGTGTTCTGGCAATTATAGAAATGGCTTGTAGTAAGGAGCAGAGAGTTCACATCAAATTCTGTCTCAAGCAGTAGAAAACAGCAGCTGAGACCCACCAAATGTTGAAGGAAGCTTTTGGTAAACAACTCCTTAAGCCAAGCAAGAATATTTGAGGGGTTTAAGGGTTTTAAAGAGGGCTAGAAGTTTGTGGAAGACGACGAGCATTCAGGGCAAGCAACACCAACTCAATGCTGATTACTTTTTTATATTTGAGGAACTGCGTGAAAAGAGTTTGATTCCACTGGTGAGATGGTAAATGGGAAGTATATTGAGACATTTTGATGACTGAGGGAAAATGTCAGGGGCAAAAGGTCTGAGATGTGGAATATTAAACATTGGTTACTGTATCATGACACTGGCACACATACATCGCCCATTGTGAAGGACTTCCTGATAAAAAATAACATGCCCACAGTCCCCTACCCTCCCTACTCACTTAACTTGGCTTCCTATAATTTCTATCTCTATCTTAAAATTAAATTATGTTAAAATGGGTAACTTTTGACTCCGCTGAAGAGATCTAATCAGAATAGCATCGGGTGCTGATGATGCTTAAGCATCAGGTCTCCCAGTAATACTTCCAGAAATTGGAAAATTGCTTAATCCAAGCTTATGATTGGTAATTACATTGAAGGTGATGGTGGAAATTATGAGATTGTAGAAGTTCTGCCCATGAATGTTTGACACATAAGTTCTTGGGTTTTTTGGATATCACAACACTAAGAACACTTAAATTACTATGTTCCTAAATATCATGGTTTCATTATAATATTTAGAATCAGAAACAATTTTGTAACATTTCCAAAATATATATATTAATAAAATAAAATTATTTTGGGAGTAACTTGATAGCAAAATTCTTTCAAAAAAAGTAAGCAATGTAGTGAAATTTATACCTTTTTAAAAATTACTAAAGAAAATAGTCATCTAAAAATGATGATACATTAAAAACTCATAAATCACCTGGAATGAACACCAGGATCTGGATTTAGAGGAATCTTAGGTCGTCTTTCCATGCTGCCATCTGGTAGCTGTACCATGAAGTATGATCCTCCAATAGACCCCCTTTCCATTTGAAAACGTTTCTCTTCTGCCATACGCTGTAGTAAAGGTTTCCTCATGAAATCTGGCCCCTTGGAACCATCACCTCTTGCACCATGATCAATTTCACCCTCAACATCTCCATCTTGCTCTGTAAGGGACTTCCTGTGGAGGGGTTTCTTTGGAAACTCCAAAGGACGCATCAGAGCACCGAATACCTGCAAAACAGATCATCAATACCATCAAACATATTGACTAAAGACATGAGAAGCCTGTGAATTTATTCACACAAAGTTAATAGATCTAGATAAATAATTCAATGCAACAGTTAAGCTCTTACTATTCATGGAAGAAAAATGCCAATAAAACATTAGATGTTGCAAATGCAATGATAAGTCAGTATCTGTAATATGTTTTCCTAGAGGTTGATGGTGCTGCTGCATATGTATTTCAAAATACCATACATTTGCCTTTATTTTGGGTAAGTTTGAACACTACCATTTTGTTACCAATGTTATACATGGCAGATTATTGAAGATTAGTTTTTATCTTTCCTAGATATTTTACGCACATCATATTTTTGTTTACATAATGAGGTTATCTATTTCTATATAAATATATATTAATTGAAATATGCAAATTCAGGAAGTTTATGAAATAGATAAAATTTATTCATATGTATTCATTTCTTTCCTTGAAGATGTAAAGAAAAAATCGCTAATTAGTTTTACTGGTTAAATCCCAAGAAAATGAATTAAGTAATATTTAGAGAAATTCATTCTAGAAGTTTGAAACAAAATACTTCTCCTTCCACAACAAATACTTCTCATTTAAACCATATTTGATTTCTCTATGTATGAATCTGCTGATACCATCCTTAATTTAAATATAAAAGTTATAGAAAGTGTTCTCGAATACTTTTTATTCATTTCGGTTGTACTCTTTCCTATAGGTTTTGGATTTTATTTAGTTAATTTAACTATACTGACTTTTAATATACTTTTCATTGTATTGATTTGATATTTTTTACATTTTATACTGTTTTTTCACAATGTTCCACTCCCTTCCTTTGTGGGTGTTTTCCCACACATCAGAGTATTTGTCTTCTTTAACCTTCAGTAGAAAACATTTTTCCCCAAAAACCTTTTTCCGAAAATTCTTTTTCTGTTTTTATTGTATTCTATCTTAAAGATTTAACTTAGCTTATTTACAATGTAATTAATGATGACTGAGTTCAACTTGGCATCCCCTTAAAAAGTTAATTGATTTGTTCATTCATTCTCATTTTGTACACAGCATTAAAACCAGGGTACCCTCTAAGCTGCACACCTGGGTGTGCCATGGAAAATTTTTTTAAGTGCCACCCAACAAATTTGTCATGCTTGAAAATGTAAGCATTTGTTTTGTGTAAATGCATCAAGCATATGATAAGATAGCAGAGAAATACAAACAAATACTTACAGCACAATTAAGAATCAGACCAGCAAATATGAGATTTGCTCCTCTCCAGTCAAACTCCTCCAATAGATAAGTAGCAAGAGGTGCAAAGGCAAAAGTACCAAAACCTGATCCACATACAGCAATTCCAGTAGCCAAGGAACGTTTGGTTTCAAAGTAGTAGCCAACACAGACAACAGCTGGTAAGTAGATGAGTCCAAAACCAATTCCTAATAGTGAGAAAGAGGGAGAGAGAAGAAAAAATGCTTTCAGACAATTATCAAAACATCCCCTGCCGAATTCCCTTGGATTAAAACAATGAAATGTAGAGTATCTTTCTTTGATTCCGTAGTGATAATGAATCTGGTAATTTTTCCCATTCTCTTTCATATGTTATTAATGTCCCACATACTCCTATCTTGGTGACGAAGTATGATTGCCATCTTCTCAAAATCCTATTGCTGAAAGGAAATAGATGAAATTAGATTAGATTCCTAACAAATGCTAAATGATTCTCCTCCTTCATTGCTCTCTTAATAGAATGTTACTTCAAACATCAACAAACTTCGTGATTGTCAGAACAGATTTAAATCTTCATTTTTAGAGAAAAGTTAATGATCCCATATCAAGGAATTTCAAAGATGATGAATATATTCAAATTTTCCATTTGGTTTTCCATAGGCAGTAAAATGAATCTACATCAGAGCTGTACCAGTCAGAATCAGAGGATACTGAATGAAATATGAAAAAGGTCAGCCGAAAAATTATCAATACATCTTTAATTTTAGTGAATTAAACATACTAGATACTTTCATCCATAAATATTTTAAAACTTTGATATCTATTGATAGATCAAATTTCAAGATGATACTCTATCAATGAAAGAATAAAGATGGTTATAGTTAAAATGAAATTTCAAATCCACAATTTCTGCCTCAGGAAGTGACCATTCTGATACAACAGAACACTCTAGAGAATGTGTTGGAATTATATTACAATTTGAAGGGGAAGCACAACTATTTAAATGAGAGTCTTGAATTTAGATATCCGAATCCACAAATATTAAGAAGATATTTTAGTTCAAATATGAACAAAGCTGTTTTTACTAAAGGATAATTCTAATGGTTCATAAAAGGACATGTTTCGCTAAAAATAGGTAAGTATTCTATGATGATACCTACACTGAACTACAATAACTGAATGAGTAAGTCTTCTAGAATTCTAAGGAAGTGAGCCATTTTTCTATTTAGCCACTCTTCTAAAGGGCTTATCTAACTGAAATTTTGCTGTGTACATATGTAAAATTTCTTTTCATTTGCTATGGGTTTAAAGGATTTTTCTATTATCCAAATTTATAAAATATAAAACTATAATTTTAATGCCAAGGGTAATATTTTTAATGTGAATGGGCAGGAAACTAAGTCCTTCAGAAATATCCATTAAAAACCTCTCTAAGCTATGAAATGATAAATCAACAAGGAAAACTGAAGAAAATATTAGTAGGATTCAGGGAGTAGCTTCATGGATACTTGATTTATAAATGACTTGGGAGGTGAAAATGATAAAGATTTCCACTATGCTCCCTAAGTTATTATCTTAAAACTCTATCTTCAATGAAACATGTTATTTGAATATAATTCCTATCTTACTGAGCTGGTATCATTCACTAAAGAATTGCTTTAACATTTTGCAAATCAGGAAGAAATGCAGACTTTATGAATTTAGTATGATGCTGCATGCATAGAGACCTAATAACACTTAGGGAATCTTTTATTATATTGAAATGATACCATGATTAGAAAAATGGATTAAGGAGTAAATGTTAAACATGGAAGAGTTAATAAGCTTAAAGAAATAAAAGTGACCCTAAAAGCAAAATGTGTAAGAATGTTCAATCTACTATGTAAAAGTGGTCAAACTGATTGAAATTCATATCAATGATTCTTGATATTTGCATTGATAAAGAAATAAAATGCTGATTGTTTCAATGTTCATAGCAGTAGATTCTAAAAGCTAATGACATGAGAAATCATGAGTAATTGATACATATCTCTAAAAAGATCAACAAGAAATCAGAATTTGAAATTTTCAAGATAATTTAAATATTTATGATTATAAATCTGTCAATACGCATCATAAGGAGAATTCTATAGATGATACATTAACTATGAGGCTATGAGGGGATGAATATGCAATTACATTCCTCTTTCCTTTTCAATATTACTTCTCTTTTTTCTAATATTCATACATTTTACTAAGTTTTGCACACATTTTCAAACCTAAGCATCTAAAATTCAAACTTCTCAGTAAATTCTTAAAATATGTATAAATGAAAGAAAACTGAAAAAAAGTTAATCCTTCCTGCAAATGTGCTTCTCTGTAAGTTAAGATGTGTTGAAAGCATGTGATAATAAAATTTCATTAACTCATTTGAATCAGTGTTGACTTTATTTGACAGAATATAAATACAAACTTACAGTATATCATACAAGTATACATAACACACATTCCAGATGGTTTTTTGCATTTTATACATAACAATATTGACAAATATATTATGATCAATCCATACATTACAGGCAACCAAATTGATTATTAAAAAAATCTGGATTTCACTCAAGATGTTACCAATCTAAAAATGATCAGTAAATCGAAGTGCTGCCAATTATTCCACAAAGATATTTCTAACAATATTATTACAAGAGCAGTGCAAACAAATACATTTTTAGGGGAAGGAAAATTTTGAGACAGAACTTCGTATTATTTCATGCCAACAAAATTTTACCCCTTCTATCCAGATTTTGTTAAAGAAAAGAAAAGAAAGAAAGGTACTTACCGCCCATAACACCATATGTCAGCATAAGGATGTCCACATTGGGTGACAGGGTACTTAGCAAGAATGCTATGCATCCAAGAATACTTCCAGCAATACAAACAGCGCGGCATCCAAATTTGTTTGTCAGGGCACTCACAACAGGACCTGGAATGAAACAAGACGGTTTCTGTAGAAGAAACAAATTTCACAAAGGCAGCTTCAGTTAAGAATAATTTATTACAACAGGTAAATCATTCAAATCCATACATCATCCATAAAATATTTATTTAATTAATATAATTTAACTTTAATATAAATTGTCTCAATGAGATTAATCAGGGAGATTGTTTCATATCAATAAATAAATCCCATGCTGATTACCTTGAAAAGCATTATAAAAAGCAGTGTTTTTATAATAACACAATTTTTTAAGATAAAAT